>KK115467.1:492189-539563 GCA_000611955.2 Stegodyphus mimosarum
GGAGAAGAACTTCTTGAAATGTTGTTCGGTTTGGGGAATTTTATCTTGCTGAAGTTATAAGGTATTTCTCCCGCCTTCTTCGCATGCCTTCGCGGTGTAGTGGTCTGCATGCTCAACGCGTAACCGAGAGGTCCGTGGTTCGGTACCCACCGAAGGCGTTGCTCATTTTCCATGTCTCCTGCTTCGTAAAAACCTAATGTCTCTACAAAGTGAAGCGCAGAATGACAGCTGTTATAGTTTTTAGTGTGTTCAACGATACTATGCAAATAATACATGCAAACATTTAATCAACCTCGCAATCTTTTCTGTTCGCAAGAAAACGTTTTTCGATCACAAACCGTTTATTCAGCATCAAATAATTTTTTACTCGTTGCACATTTCTTGTATAGTTTTAATAATTTCTTCGCCTGGTAATTGACCATAGGCTTACTGATCGTTATCAGTAGAAACATAATCTGCGGAGTAGTATCAAAATAGTATCTATGATCTCGCAGCGAAAATATTTTGGATTCTGAACGCTTACTGTTCTTTTGGACATTATATGAATCACATCTAACTAATATGAAGTTCATAGCTTGCCCATCAAGCCTGCACAGATATTTTTCAGAGTGAGGCGGATTCCTTTGTAAGGTATTTCTCCCCCCTTCTTCGCACGCCTTCGTGGTGTAGTGGATAGTACGCTCGACGCGTAACCGAGAGATCGGTGGTTCGATTCCCGGCAAAGGCTTTGCTCATTTTTCAATACTCCTGCTTCGAAATAACCTAATGACTCTACACCTTATCATATAATGTACACTGGGCGAAAAAAAAGGGGAGGACAGTTCTGTACCTCCCATTCTACTAGGCCAATTGACGAAATTTAAAGTGCGTTTTTCGTGTCTCGAAAGCGCGACTTAGGATATGTATTAGATTTATATATAGCATTGTTCTAAGATAGGGATTTTGACAAAAAGTCGGACTTTTTCTGAAATGACATGGCAATTTTTTTTCTATATTTTGATTCTACCACTTAAATTATGGCCAACTCTCAAGTTTTGTAAAAATAGCAAGAGTAGTTTTTTAAAAGTTAGTTCTCAAACTTTTAGCCCTTCAATGTTAATTGAATTTGATATATATATTTAATTATATAACTTTTTTTATTAAACTTACTTGATTCCTTCTTTCATTTTCTGATTTCCTTCAGAATAAGAAGTTTAGAGTTAATTCAAATATAATTCGCATATTTTTTTATGATTTATTATTTTGTATTTTTAGATATTTTTTTAATTTTTCATAATTTTTTTTATTATAACCCATAAAATTTTTAACATCACCTTAAGGTAGACATATTTCTAAGGCTACCTGCAAAAAATTAGAGTTTTTTATTCAAAATTTCCTAAGATATAACTAAATTAACATTTTTCCAAGTTTTGAAATTTGGCGTATTTAATATAAGCGATAACAACGAAAATGTGGTTTACGCATTTTGTTGAAATTATTTGAAAGAATGAACGATGGACCTATTTTCCTCTCGTGCATCAATGATAAAAAGGGAAAGGAAGTAAGTTACTATAAATTAAGAATTCTGCCAAATGAATTATTCTTGGCGCAATCTGAAAAAAAAATGCGACAAGATAAAATTTTAAATTTCTACATAAATTTCTCACCAAAAATTACAAAACTTAATATCTAGGCATA
The DNA here is from genome assembly GCA_000611955.2 of Stegodyphus mimosarum. Classification (NCBI taxonomy): domain Eukaryota; kingdom Metazoa; phylum Arthropoda; class Arachnida; order Araneae; family Eresidae; genus Stegodyphus; species Stegodyphus mimosarum. The sequence continues at coordinate 493,867 of KK115467.1, forward strand.
ATTTGAGTAGTAGAATTGAAGTATGGAAAACATAATATGTTACATAAAAAGTTCGATTTTGTGTCAAAATACGTATGTTAGAATAATGCTATATAAAATTCCAATATATAGTTTAAGTCGCGTTTTCGAGACATGAAAAACGCAAGTTGAATTTCGTGAACTGGTCCAGTGGAACGGGAGATATAGGACTGCCTTTTATTTATTTTTCGCAGAGTACGAACAAAAAGTGTCGAAGCTTTGAGAAAGAGACTTTACATGTCCAGTTTTAGAAGTCTGCCTTGGCTTGAAATCCCGTGAGTCTGTATGAACAGTGAAAAAAGAAGTAAAAGTTGTTCTCTACATGATCAAATGATCAAGTAGCAGTTCCCTCCTCCTAAGCTTTACTAGAAAGAATACATAACCATATTTCCAAAGGTTGATAAACTTGTACATTCTGTAACAAAATGAATGAATGAAATGTTGCATAGCAAACAATTTTTTACTCGCAAATTCAGACTGAAAGTGTTTTCACATATATTGACATTTCGGTGCTGTCTCTTTAAAAATAAAATACTGTTGCGTGCGTACGCGTTCGTAATGGATTGAATGCGCCAGTCGTTAAAAATTTAACAAAAAGTATTATCTTCACAAAAAATGCACTCATGTCCATAAATTAAGGATAATGCAAAATCAGGCAAAGAAAGAGTTAGAAGCAAAACAAATTTGACTTATTTGTAAAGCTCATTTATTAAACAAAAGATAAAGAGCAAAAAAAAGATGCTAAATGTTTGATATTATTAAAAAATTAGCGATTTTTTCTCCCTGGAGCGAATTACAAAAAAAAACCTATTTACAAAAACCCAATACTACATGTCTGGTATGATTGTTAATACATTGTATGTCTCCCAGACGATGCAATACAGTCCGTACAACGCCTAGGCATGCTGAGTATCAAATTATCGATCTGATCTTGGGGGATATTACGCCACTCAAAAAGCAATGCTCTCCGACGTTCCGGTAGACATGTAGGAGGAGGTTGACGGGCTGCAACTCGTCGGCCAAGCATGTCCCACACATGCTCTACTGGATTCAAGTCCTGAGAGACTGCTAGCCAGTCCATACGGGTGATATCCTCCGGTTGAAGGCATTCGCTTACGATGTTTGCAAGGTGAGGATGGGCGTTGTCATCCATAAACACAAATTGTGCGCCCATGGCGCCCCGAAACAAACGTACATGTTGTTCCAGAATGACGTCCCGATAGATTTGGTTTGTCATGGTTCCAATTTGAACATGCAGGTCAGTTCTGGAACCCAGAATAATTCCACCCCAACGAGCACTCCTGCACCACCGTAACGGTGTCGTTCAATGATGTTTTCTTGGTGTTAACGGGTACCTGGAGCTCTCCATATGAAAGTCCGGCGAGAATCAGACTGCAAGCTAAACCTGGACTCGTCGGAAAACATCACACAAGCCCACTGTTGCGGTGTCCACAATGCATGCTCTCTACTCCAGGCTAACCGCAGGCGACAGTGAGTTGCAGTAAGTGGAACGCATCTGACAGGTCTACGAGCATATAGACCAATCTGCCCTAAGCGTCTGCACACGGTCTGCCTTGAAATTGTCGTACCAGTGGCTGAAGAGAGCTGACGAGACAAGTCTGAGGCTGTGCTCCGCCTGCTTCTTTTGGCAGTAACTGCCAAATACCGGTCCTCATTCGTCGTTGTAACTCTGGGGCGACCTGTGCTATAACGTCTACTCACATTACCATCATCTTGGAATCGTTGTCAAAGCCTGGAGATGACACTCTGGGCAATTCCAAGTGCGTCTGATACAGCTGGGTACGCCCACATTCCAGAAGGCCGATAATTCTACCAGGTAAAAAATCATCCAAATGCGTCCTTTGTGTCATAACTTTTCGGTTATTGCACTGAAATGCTTAAAAAGCGCCTACGAACAATTTTACTTCTTTGCCTGTATTCCTTAGATATCACTCTCTTACACGCTCGTCATTGTGACGTACCATCGATGTCATCTGGTTACTTCCTGAAATTTGCATATGATTCTTGAAGATGTGTGTAGTGATTTTACAGGTGATATATTTATTTTAGAGTTCGATTTCCGCGTGACTCCGAATTAACCTTAATTTATAGACATGAGTGTAAAACAAAGCACTGAAATATTTCCCCAGAGAAATTCGTACAATATCACAATATCACAAACGCTTAACATAATTCAATTCAAAACAGAGAAAGTTAATCCAGTCTCACAGCGAATTCGCTACAATCAATCACAGTATTAAGTAAACAAACAATTCGCTTAAAACAGCTAGAACTACAACTGATATGATGTGTTTTAATTAAGCTTTTATAAGCTTTTTAATTATTTACTAGAATATTCTGGTAAAACCTCGATTTTCTCGATACTTGTGAATAGCAACAGTAATTACGAGATATTTATTTATTAAATATTAAATGCATGCGCTCTTGTATTTTTACTTTTCCGACGTAGCTAAATCGTCTTCGTTGCACGGGGAAATGAAGCAATTTTAATTACAATTCTAAATAAGCAGATAACTAAATACGAAATCCATAACAATACTTTAATGGTTTTATGAAAAAAGTACATCAGAAAACTATTTATAGTATTTCCGAATGTTATAAAATGCATGAACAAAGTCGAATATTTGGAGAGTCAGCTTGGAGTAACCGTAAATCATTGCTTCTACATAGATATGAGACTCCAAACAAATACCCGATAAAGGTAGGTACTATTTCTAATGCTTCTTCAACAATTAAATCTTTGAAAATCTTTCTACGAGAGAAAATCCTTTGACTGAGAAATCCATTGCAGGGTCTTTAGATACCATTGTAGCAACAATAAATAAAATGACAAACAGAGATTAACAATTTAAAAAGCTGAAAAACGTAATTTCACTTGCTGCTAATGGGCATGTGACTCAAAGCAGAACATTTTATGGCACGCTGTATGAAACGTATTTAACGGAGATAAATGGAAATACATTCTAACACTTGAAGAAGCTCAACGTACTATCAAGAGGAAGTTTTGCTTCAGATATTTACGGAAGAAATTCAAATTCTTCATCCTAGTGTCTTTCAAATAGTGAAATTTCATCAAGACAAAGCAACAAGTAATACTTCCAAAAGTACCACCGCATTCCTTACAAATGGGTGGACTGATACAGATTTTGCACACGTATGTTTTCAACGTATTGCTGCAAAGTCCCTTGACGTTCCATCTATGAACTATTATATCTTTGGTCTCTTGGAACAACGATTGGCTCATTAAAGTAGTTCAAGAGGAATGGAAATCAACCCCTGGAATCAACCCCTCTTTAAAATTTGGGAGCACTCTCTGTACGTTATAGTTGCTTCTTGGAAACTACAGTATTCATCAGCTACATAACACTTGATTTAAAATAATTATTTTAAAGCAAAGCATGATATCAATCAATGTGGTTATCCAATTCTGTTAACATAAATCACTACAGCAGAATGCGCTATATAATGACCTTAATATAAATCATCTTAACTACATTTACACACTGTAAAACAACACCTGGGCACATGGGCATACACACAATAAATTAATTTGAATTTTTAAAGTTTCACATTATTTGGAAGCAATTTTTAAAGTAATTGAAAAGATATTTTAAATTTTTTAAATACTATCCAGAAATCTATCTAGAAAATCCTTTTGAGGTGTTTCTTGTTTTAGAATACCTCACGCTGGCAGAATAGAGGATATTATCACTTGGAAACAATACTTGCTTCAAGGTACGCGAACAAGAAATGCAGTGAAAGAAAATGTACGATTCAGTCTCCTTAGTTATTATTATTATTATTATTATTATTATTATTATTATTATTAAATAAGTGCACATACATCTACATGGTGTAAATTTACGATAAAATAATATCATAAAAACATTTTATTCCCTTATCATTTGGCTTTGCCATTAAAACAGCTCATTTTGAATATATGGTTTCACACACTATATCTTTTATTTCGGTAAAATTAATTCTTTAAAAAATAAATAAATAAATAAAAATTTTTAAAAATCTGAAAGATTTCAGATTATATATTACGCTCAAGCGGGCGTTTTCTTAACGTTTTGGGTGTTACCTTTATTTACTAAATATCATGTTCTTCGCACATAAACTAAAATTCAATCAAACAGCAATATCGCAAAATATTTAAAAGAGCATATCTTTAGAATTTCTGATGCAGTCTCTCTCGCTGAACATTAAAATGTTTTTTTCTTCCATAGAGTGTTGCCATTGCTCGCTTTAAAATCGTTGAGTTTCTTATTCAAAAACTCATAAATGCTTTATAAAATATGAAATCGATAACAAAACAAATTCCAAATTGGGCTTCCAGATGCCCAAATTCGGGTGGAGACCTACGTTATTGAAAATCTGATGGCTCTAGGTACCGTTGTTTTATCACAATGCGAGGAACATAAATACATTTATGCAGATTCTTAATTATTTAATTTCTTTAAATATAACACAGGGCGGTAATATTTGGTGGCAACACTTTGAAAAGTGATACGACATTTGCAGTGAATCGACACAAAATGCTACAACGAAATTAATAGCCCTTCTGAGCTAACGCTCCTTTTTTACAAAATAAACAAATCAGATGTGCAACTTTCTTAAGTAGTCTAAAGTGATATCAAATTTTAAAAAAATCTGAAAGCTTTGAGGGTTTATATTACGCCCAAAGGGCCTTTTTAACGTTTTGTATGTTATCTTTATTTATTAAATATCATTTTCCTCGCACTTAAACCATAAAACAAAATTCAACAGCAATATCCCAAATAATTTAAAAAGAGCTCATCTTTGGAATTTCCTATACAGAGTCTCGTGGGCTGGAGGTAGAAACGTTTTTTTTTTCGTGGAGTATTGCCATTGCTAGCTGGGAAATTGTTGAGTTTGTTAACCAAAAATTCATTGAAGTTTTACAAAATAGGAACTAGATAATAAAACAAATTCCAAATTCCAAATTTGGGCTTCCAGATGCCCGTACTCGAGTGGGGGACAACGTTATTCAAAATTTGATGTCTCTAGGTACCGTTGTTTTTTTACAATACGCGAAACATACATACATTCATGGTGATGCTTCATTTTTTAATTTCTTAAAATATAAGAATTTAAATATAATTGGTGGGAACGATTTGAAAAGTGAAAAGTCGCTTTATAATGGACGACTCAAAATGCCAAAAAGGAATTATTAGTCCTTCTGGCCTAATTGTCCCTTTAGGCTAAAATAAAGATGCTTTTCAATTGCTTAACATATTTGAAGTTTAATCTTATGTCTACAAAATCTTACAGTTTTCATACTTTTTCATATTTATAAGTATTTTCTTAACTTGCTGAAATATCCATTCTAAGCTTTTTGAGCTTCTGAGACGAATTTTACTCATTTTTCTTAAACACGCATTCAAATATCTTTGATAACATTGTCTGTACTTTTTTTTAATCTTTAAAGAGCACAACTTAAATATCTTACTAGTGCAAATAGATTCTTCAAAGCAGTGGCATACCCTTTTTTTTACATCTACCCATGTTTGAGTGTTATGTTTTAATTTCCCATCACTTTCAAAATTTATCGCATCATTTCGGTTAAAGTATCAATCATAAAACTCGATAATGATGCGAAAAGTTGGGAAACGACAACTCATGTCCAGGAACGCTTAAAAATGCTCATTAAGTGAAATCGATAAAACGCATTAATAGTCGAAATTAAAGAATTACTTGTTTTAGTACCGTGAGCACAATTATTCATTCTCAAATGAATAGTTAAGCTGCTGCAGTTATTTGTAATTATCTCGTTTCTCGGTCTCGTAAAAAATAGGAACCGAAAATTAACAGCTAATAATAAGACTGTGTATTCAAATAATTTCATAAATGCATTTCATTTTGCGAAAGTTGAAAATGATGTGTGATTACATATATATTCTTTCACTCCCTCTTTTTTTGGTAAAAATCGATCCATAATTAAATCAGTTCGAAATTTAAAGAGGCGATAAAAAGTTATCAGCTTCTATATATTTAATTGAAAAGTTAAAAGTAAAATATTTATTATTTGAAATATATCTTTACACAGATAAAGTAGTTACGATTCGAAAATTTATGATTTTAATTTTGGAATCAGCTCAAATTTTTGTTAGAAGGCTTTCATTTTTGCATCTGCAGGCAACGAATCTGCAAGGTTTTACGAGGGTTTACAAGGGCGTGACCGAAATGAGTGAAAAATTAAAACTTTTCAGAATTTGTCTGCGACTTGTGAGTACCATTTATCCTCATCTCCAAGGGATTATCAAAGGTTTGTCCTTGTTAGCATCCGCAACTGACACTAACGCACTGTAGATGCGTACGGAAACTGCATGAGTTGACGGCCCACAGACATCAATACAGAATCTTTATCAGTCTCTGTCACATCCCCCCCAAAGTACTGTAAAAAGATGGTCGACACAGTATATGTATATTGTCATTTCTTCACTACATTATATTCTAGGATTCAAATTCCATGCAAAACATCTGATAGCAAGTATGCTAAATTTAAACTCTTTGTTAAATTTCTAAGAATCAAGTCCCTTATTCCTTTTGCTTCCTTGTTTACTTAAAATTTTTACTTGTAATAGCGTTTCTCTTCCTGAAAATTAGGGTTTTGTCTAGTTTTCTTTAAATCTGGTTTAGTGCATTGTAGGTAATTAAAATTTAAGCTGATGCTAGAAAGTACCATCCTTTGGCAATACATTTCTCGTTAGGTGTCAAAGTGTTAAACAAGCTGATGTGATTAAATTCCGTTGTTTAATTTCCCAATTAAAGAACTGAAATACAGTGTAAAACATATACATGCAATGAGATACAGTATTATGTGTATATATTTATAATCAAAGTCATGATTTGCAACCATCAAATATGTATATATATATATATATATATATATCATTGGATGGTTGTGAATCATGACTTTGATTATTATCTTTCTATTATTTTCAAAATTATATAAAGGAAGTTCAAAATTTTGTAAAGAGAATAAGAGAATTTATATAAATATTTTGTAATATGTTTATAGGTACTGATATGCATAGAGAAGGACAGGAGCTTGTAGGCTTCTAGATATTTAAAAAATTATTTAATTAAGAATAAATTAAGTTTCTTCGTATTGAATGTTATTTAAAATTCCTTCTCCCTATTTAGGTCTGTCCATTTCATCACTGCTAATTCTGTACTGCTGGTTTATTCTTATAATTATTAGTTTTTATGGAAATTTAATCTACAGTTTTTTTGTGTGTATTGTTTTTATAGGGATTTTGTGTATGGATACCCGTTCTACGTATGGATGCTCCACTATGGTATAATTCTATTGGTTTTGTTTATGGGTTTTTGTCTAATGTTTTGTGCACTGATTTTCCCAATGGGTACCTGTATTAGTCTTTAGATTTTTGTATACTGGCTTTTGCAGAGATTTGGCCTATGGGTATCCCCATAGGTTTGAGGTTTTGTCTACTGGTTTTTATCTGGAATAGACCTACGGAATATTCATTTTTTAATGGAGATTTGGCCTATGGATACGCATAAAATTCTGGGTTCTGGCTATGGGGTTTTACAGGGATTTTGTTTCTAGTATCCATATGTTCTAAAAATTTCTGTTTATGGGTTTTTATGGGCTTTGGCCTACTGGTACCCATACAGTTGTATGGGTTTTTACGGGAATTTGGCCTACAGATATCCGTAGGCCAATTCCCCGTAAAACATTTTATGGTTTTCGACGGGGCATTTTTAGCAGGGCAGCGGAAAACGTTTCACACAAAGTGTTACATCGCATTTTGTACCAAATCTAAAAGGTCTTCCCTTACATTTTTGATATTGGCATCTTCTTTGGTTTTACTTTTACCTGTAACATGGTCTTTCCTATCTAAACGTACAGAGTTTATCACCTTTGGTCTCGATGACATCACCAAAGGTATCTCTATGTCACCACCATGTCTCTATGACATCACCTTTGGTGATGTCATAGAGACATCACCAAAGGTGATGTCATACACCAAAGGTGATGTACACCAAAGGTGAACTCTATACACCAAAGGTGAACTCTGTGAACTATGTCTCATACACCAAAGGTGAACTCTATGACATCACCAAAGGTGATGTCATAGAGTTTGATGTAATTGAGCATTGTCGTCCGAGTCGATGTAATTGAGCATTGAGTTCCGAGTTTGATGTAATTGAGCATTGTCGTCTTCCAGTGCTTTTCTTAGAATTTATTCACAGTTAAAGGTACGCGATATATCTTCGGATGTCTTTTACACTTTTCTTTTCAGAATTTGTTAAATTGAACAGAATATACGTATTTACGACAACATGTCAATAACTCTTGTAAATATTGGCCAATACCATTTTTGCCTGGGATTTGAATTGCTTGTTTTTCTAAAAGCCAGTCGTGCTGGTCGACACCACTCCTACTTTTGTTATATACGGCTATAGTACTAGGTTGCAAAATTTGGGATTTTTCTTTCAAACCTTTTTGATGCCTTGAATCTTGGGTTAGAGGCTCTATGTAATCAAAGTTTGTGCTGTTGTTACATACTTGTTATCCAACATTTAATTTTAGACATTGCTCTTTTTAGTATCGGTACCGTGAGATCTTCTTCAACTGACAAGTAATCACGTTCACTACAAGTATGGCAGCCAGAGAAAATAAAAAAGAAAACAATAGAACTCTTCAACTCATCCTGTAACTAAAATCTCTGGCTTATTTTTCCACTTTTTTGCATATTTTTCTGTTTCATTTTTTATAACTTCGTAAAATTCGGGATCAAAAATTCTTTAAAAATTTCAAGTGGATTCTTATTTTCTAAAATGTTTGAAATGCTCTCAAGATTTTCATCAGACAAATTACCTTCTTCTTTAAAATCATAAGTACGGTTATTTTTTGTCCAATTTGCTTTCGGCTCCATTTTTTACTTTTTCAAGCAATTTTTTGATAATTTAAAACAAATTCGTTTTGCATTTTAATTTTAATTTCTGGCGCTAGATGTACTATATGACGGCTTCATAATATTAGGCCCAAAATCATTTATGTTTTTTGACTCGCATCGTTCTTTTACCTCTACTTCTTTTACAGGTAAACAAATTTCTACATTACCTGACAAATCTTTTACCGATGGAGTAATCATTTCACCATCATCAAAGCACTCTTCGTCAGTTAGCTCTTCCACGTAAGGCAGTAAAGCAATTATATTTAACTGAATCTCCTTAGAAAACATATATTCTAATGCTTCTTCGGCGGTATGAAACACTTTACGCCTGGACATTCTGAAAAAAATGAAAATGAAAAAAAAAAAAAACAGTATTAGTTACCACTAACGCGTAGTGATCTGTTTATAGATCAGCATGTTTATGCTAACAACTTAATTATAAGAACAGTGATTTTTCTAATCAAAATAACGCAGAACAAGAGGTAGTGAAAATGTAGAACACATAAGGAAAGTATAACTTACTTTTATTTTTTTTTCTGTTGGATACAAAATCGAAAGCTGCATTTTGAAGCTTCATTTGGCTAACTTCAGACGTTATCTGCAAGAGTGATCTTGAAAAGAACGTTTCAAAAAACCTTTTGAGGGGATGTGGCTACATGTGTAAAGAAATCAGCCAATGATAAGGAGAAGTGATAAAAAGACATTGTTCTAAGTGGGGTTTTAAAAATAGGGAATAAGTAGATCACGGGGCGGTAAAGGCTTAATTGTATTTTGGGGTATTTTGAAATAGTTTCAATCTCAACTCAAAACTGAAGAAATATCTTATCGATTGTCATGGCGGTAATTGCTAAAATATAAAAAATGAAAATGATAGCGTGCTTAGACTGAAGAATCAGACAAAAGAATGAATTATTATTGAAAGCAGAGCCATCAAGGAGTTTGTAGCAATGAGTCTAGAAAACACATGTTTTTAATTGAAAAGCGGTAATTAGCCTTAACAACAAATACGCAAACAAAAATATTAAATGAAGCCATGAGTGGAGCAAAGATTTTGTAAGAAGTGATTACAGAATAAAATATCAAATTTGCGATAAAAGTAAAGTTAAAAGTCACGAAGCATAAACTGAAGCAAACTTGGATAATGAAAAAAAAAAGCCTTATGACATATGTAAAACAAAAAGAAAATTCAATTTCTTTTTTATACTTCTGGCTTTGTATTTCTTGGCAGTTTCTCGGGATATTCAAATATTTCAATGGATTTCTAGATTTCAGGTCACGCTTGGTTCTAAATCAACTAAAGAAGTCATTTTGTGAGTTGGCGAGGCAAAAATGACATAATGATTAAACAGTGTAATTACTTTCTTTTTTAAGTTGGGAAAAACAACCAGAAACGGGTTCTTATTTAATTATGATAAAATATAAGTAATGAGATGCTAACATCTTTAGATGAAACTCATGTTTTACTATTTTCAATTCACACTCGTAAGCAAAAATATTTGAGAACTCATTTATGTGAGAGATAACATTCATACGCAAAAGAAATGAATCACATGAATAATTCATGACATGGAAATAATATCTAGAAATGCGAGATCAAGCGAGAAGTGTAAAAAGCGTGCAATTTGAGATAGTATTTGTAGGTTTGTGTGTTAGAAATTAGATGCGCACACGAATAACACTTTTTCACTAAAATAGAATTTTCAGAAATTATTCTTTTAGATGATAGCTAATGGAAGATAAATTAGGATGGATTTAATCTGCAATGAATTAGCGATAGGATTAAGAATTCTGATTTTAAAATACAGACGAATAAAAATAATATATAAAAAGGTTTTTAAATTGGATGGCTTTAACTAAATCAACAAAAAAAAAGTTTCAGTTGTAATGATAGTCTTTGGCTGGTGACATTAAAAATACACTCATGTCCATAAATTAAGGATAATTCGGAGTCACGCGGAACTCGAACTCTAAAATAAATATATCACCTGTAAAATCACTACACACATCTTCAAGAATCATATGCAAATTTCAGGAAGTAACCAGATGACACAGATGGTACGTCACAATGACGAGAGTGTAAGAGAGTGATATATAAGGAATACAGGTAAAGAAGTAAAATTGTTCTCAGGCGCTTTATAAGCATTTCAGTGCAATAACCGAATAGTTTTGACATTTGGACGCATTTGGATTTTTTTTACGTGGTAGAATTATCGGCCGTCTGGAATGTGGGCGTACCCAACTGGGAGTATCAGACGAACTTGGAATTGCCCAGAGTGTCATCTCCAGGCTTTGGCAACGATTCCAAGATGATGGTAATGTGAGTAGACGTTGCAGCACAGGTCGCCTCAGAGTTACAACACCGAATGAGCACCGGTATTTGGCAGTTACTGCCAAAAGAAGCAGGTGGAGCACAGCCTCAGACCTGTCTCATCAGCTCTCTTCAGCCACTGATACCACAATTTCGAGGCAGACCGTGTACAAACGCTTAGGACAGATTGGTCTATATGCTCGTAGGCTGTCAGATGCATTCCACTTACTGCAGAGAGTATGCATTGTAGACAACGCAACAGTGGGCTTGTGTAATGTTCTCCGACGAGTCCAGGTTTAGCTTGCAGTCTGATTCTCGCCGGACTTTCATATGGAGAGCTCCAGGTACCCGTTAACACCAAGAAAACATCATTGAACGACACCGTTACGGTGGTGCAGGAGTGCTCGTTTGGGGTGGAATTATTCTGGGTTCTAGAACTGACCTACATGTTCAAATTGGAACCCTGACAAGCCAAATCTATCGGGATGTCATTCTCTAACAACATGTACGTTTATTTCGGGGCGCCATTGGCGCACAATTTGTGTTTATGGATGACAACCGTGGAAACATCGTAAGCGAATGCCTTCAATCGGAGGATATCACCCATATGGACTGGCCAGCAAGCACATGTATGGACTGGCCAGCATTCTCACCGGACTTGAATCCAGTAGAGCACGTGTGCCGACGAGTTGCGGCCCGTCAACCTCCTCTTACATATCTACCGGAACTTCGGAGAGCATTGCTTTTTGAGTGGTGTAATATCCCCCAAGATCAGATCTATAATTTGATACTCAGCATGCCTAGGCGTTGTACGGACTGTATTGCATCGTCTGAGAGACATACAATGTATTAACAATCATAACAAGCATTCAATATTGGTTTATTGTAAATAGATTTTTTTTTTTGTAATTTGCTCCAGGGAGAAAAAATCGCTAATGTTTTTACTAATATCAAGCATGTAGCATCTTTTTTTGCTCTCTGCGTTTTATTTAATAAATAAGCTTTACAAATAAGTCAAATTTGTTTTGCTTCTAACTCTTCCTTTGCCTAATTTTGCATTATCCTTAATTTATGGACATGAGTATAATATCACGGGCTATTTGTAACAATTGTTCTAGCTCAATAACTGAATATTGAATTTCAACGAATCATAGTAGCAGTATGGTATGCATAAGTTTGATTCTACAGAAATGATCAAAATTATCAGTCATATAAATTTTTCTTCGAAGACTTAATCAATCATGTTAGTAGCCGTACGATATTTTTAGTCATATAAGACTAAAAATATTACAGTAAATTATTATTACTTTGTAAAGATAAAAAAGGAAACCTCATCTTAAAGTTAAAAAAGAAATGCTTTTCATTACTTGAAATTAAAATCCCGGTAATTTAGCGTTAATATTTCGTTAACAAGGACAACTATTTTACTATTCGAGTTTCAGTGATCAAATATATGAGTATATTTACAGGTTCTTACAATCACCGTTATTCGAAAGCTTGGTGTAAAAAAGGGAACGTGTGACCTCCGCATTTGCGGACATAGCTCGCAAAACACCGGTGAATTACGTAAGTTGTTGCAAGCAGCTACCTTGCTTGTTGTCCAGCAACGAATGTTGGTTGATTAGTGTTAGCTAACTGACATCTTCATCTCTCTCATCGGTTTGCGTGACGCTCCTCAGATACTCAATTTTAATTACAATACTGAAATCCGGTTAAAATCCAAGATTATTTTAAGCTATAGCGCAATTAGTTTACTAGCTACAATAGAAAATATTATTAAGATCATACTAAATAACAAACTGACAGACCATCTAGAAACACTAGATCGACATTGAAAACTCCCATTCTGGCTTCAGAAACGGCCACTTCACAACTCATCAAATCTTGTCAAGAAAAATATGGAAATTCGACTGAATACACAAACTTTCAGATTTCCTGCTCCCAAACAGTTTCATAAAACTACTTGTTTCGTACTTGAAAAGATGAACATTTCAAGTGAGATGTGGGGCACTCCTTCTACCAAAAGGATCATTTGCAGTGGGATCCTGCGATGTCCAGTCCTTGGTCCAAAACGTTTTAACATCTGCATCCTGTCCAACTCTCTAAATTCAAGAATAATCAAATATGGCAATGATACAGTTATACTCTCGAAATCAGTAGACCCAGACGGCCATCGAAAATCTCCAACTTCACGTAAATACGGTTGCCAAATGGTGTCAGCTTTGGAGAGTGAATCTCAACGAGTCAAAATGCTCAGTGTTTCTATTCAGAGTTAACACAAATGTTGAAATAACAAATGAAATCTCGCCAGTGCTAGATTCATACAAGTTGTTCGGGGTAGTTATCGATCAGCAACTTACCTTCAAAGAAAATGTAAGAACAGCCATCAACAAAGCGAACTCAGCACCTATGGCCATTTATTGCCTAATAGGCAGAAAATCTGAGCTAAGCATTCGCGTAAAAAGAAACCTGTATTTAACATTAACCAGACCTATTTTGCTTTTTGCCGTTCAGGCCTGTGTCACAGCACAGAAAACCGAAAGACTGAAATTAACATTCTGCAAAATAAAATTTTCAGAGCCATAGTAAAAGCCCAGTGGTTTGTCCAAAATTCCCACATTTAGGATAAGTTGAAAATAAACTCCATCCTCGATGAAATAGGCATTACCACAAACAACTTCTTCCAGAACATGAAAAATCACCCTATAGAGCAACCCAAGAAATAATAAATTATGATCCTACTGTAGGAAACATTCTCAAAAGACTCAGAACGATTTATCAGAATTCGCGCTGGTGGTAGTGAATGTATAAAGGTGTACATATATCTACTTTTTTCACTGTTATATTCAGCATATCATGAATTTTGAAGAAAAAATACCAAAAATTGTAAATAGTAAAACCGTATTGAATTATTGAACTAGATTTGAAATGAAAATTACCAAATTATGACCTCAGTGCTAAGTTCACTGCCAAGATTGGAAAGTAATCACATTCCTATTCGTCGGTTGACAGCACGTGACTGTATCTCCTTCAAAGTAATTTCGAGTTTAAGATATTGTAATAGCTGTTACGCGGCAAAAGGAAAGAAAGTGTTTTAATTATGATACCAAGACTGATAATGGTTCGTGTGGTGAATTTAATTCCGGCAACTTCACGTTTCCACCCGCGCAGCCCATTCCTGGGGCTTCATTGTTATATTTCAATTCTTTGAGATATATGTATCATTTATCCAAATTTCCAAATACCACACCTGAATAAAGACTGTAATCATAATTAGCATCGTAAACGAATACATCAAAATTTAACTCAGCGCGTAGTGTCGTCTGGATCGAGCAATGCGTTAGTTTTCCAGTCTTGCTTCCTGTTGACTCTCCGTTTCAAAAGAACAGGTTTCAGCGGTGCCTACTCGAACACTTTCCAGTCTTGCTTCCCATTGCTCGTCTGTTTCAGTCAAAGGGGCTTCAGTAGTGCCTACATCGGACATTGTCCAGTCTTGCTTCCCGCTGCTCGTTTGTGCCAGACAAAGGGGCTTGAGCTCAGTGCGTACTCGAAAATTTTCCAGACTTGCTTCCCGTCACTAGGTTTTTTTTTTTTTTTTCTGAAACTCGTGATGACTTTTCTTTCGTGCTTGAGGTGTAGATCGAGCAATCCATTTTCATTTTGGCAGCATAATACTTTCACAGAGAAAGTAATGCTTTGCGCCAACTATTACAAATTCAATTTCAAAATGCAAAGAAATTGCATGTGATGGACTAACACGATGTTAACGTGTGAAAAATTAAATACTTTACCCTTCGTTGAACAATAACACACTTTAAGATATTTTTATTTGGGCAGTGGCAACACATTTCTCTTAAATGGCTGAGTGTGTTTATAAAATTCGAGACAAATTAATAAATCTGCGTTTCTCAAGTGGCAACACAATTGTTTTATATCGCCGAGTTTTCTGATTAAATTTGAAACATATACATTTTGCAGAGTGGCAACGCAAGGCTTCCATCTTTTCCTATACTTTTTTAAATCATTCAATACCCTGAACGTATTATGTTAATTTTTCTCTGAAGCTCAGATACCTTTAATTCTAAGTTAAAATTTCGTTGCTCGGAGATCTTTTTAAAAAGACAATTTTTATGCTTACATACATTTCCTATCAAATGTTTTCAAATTACACTATAAAATTCTTTATCTTATGAAAAGTTTTCCCGTTGAAAATACATGTCCAGAATCAGTGAAAGGAATGAAAACAATAACCACATTTTTCGACTTGTCTATATGCATACCTATTTTAACATCTTTCTTTTTAAATTATAACCAATTTCTCAGATTTGAGATAACGTCTCGAAATTTCATAGGTACTGAAATTAATCTTTTATTTTAGTTTTATCTTCTAGTATAATACAAATGGATATTTTGTATGTAGTATAATACAAATTGATATTTTGTATGTAGATTCGTGAATGAGGTACGATCAAAAAATTTGTACATTCGTCAGCTGATATGAACTCACTCTTCAGTGACTACTAGACATTGTTTTCGGAGATTTATTCTCTATTGTTTAGGCTGAACATTTCTAAAATTTTCAGATTCAGTAATCATCAAGAAGGTGATAAAATCACACATGAATTCTTCTTCTTGAGCTTCCCGAACATCACATACTTATTATTGCTGCCATTTTGAGAATATCCATATTTTCTCCTTTTTCCTTTTGAGTAGAACGAATTTTTTATTTTGTACCTTTCAGTATAAAATATTTCGAGAAATAGGGAAAACTGAAAGTATTACGGTTGAAATGACTCGAGGATTAATTCTTGTAAATGGATATACATTTCTTCTTCCTACCCAAAACATGTTTTGATATCAGATGTAAACGATGTTGTATGCAAAAAGCTATGTAAATAGTTGATTTGTTTTTCTAAAATACTTTCTATATTTAACAATAATGTGCTTTCAAAATCAAAACATGGGCAACATGGGAAACGCAAACTGAGAATGTTGTCGTGCTCAAAACTATCAACTGTTCCGAATTAGAATAACTTCGCAATTACTTGCCGCAAAATAAAGAAATTAAGAAAATTTTTTGTTATATATATAAGCATATCCTTAATTTTCTATATTTTGTGGCTTTACGACAACAAGTAATTGCAAAATTATGCTCATTCGGAACAGCTTTAATTGACAAACAAAAATCATGCCCAACATTCCTCTAATATATATATATATATATATATATATATATACATATATATATGTGTGTGTGTGTGTGTGTGCAATAAAACTGCTCCTTAGATGTGATAAAATTGTGGCATTGTTGTGATAAGACTGTGCCATTATTGATGTAAGATGACATGGTTACAGTTGCATTGGATTGGAGTCGGAGAGGACTAGATCATAACTTGAACACAGCTTGATTACGTGGTTAGCACGACGGATGCAAAAAGCTAAAAAAAAAAAAAAAACACTTTCAGCATGGCCCAAACTCCACAAATCATTTTATTTCATGGATAATGCACATTATCACTGCGGGTGCGCACACACCAATTTCATACAGCATACATCTTAAACAATGGACTAATTTACAAAAGTAAACTTTGCCTGGATAGCGACAGATCTGAAAGCAGTAGAAGAGACGAGCGAAGAGAAGAGAGATTTGCCACGTAATTACCCTTTTTACAGCAAATTTCATTTCAGATCACATGACAGATTAATGTACAGGATTTTGGGTTCAGATTAATCGGTAAGTGCGCAGCGTCAGAACTGCAGGAAGAAAACTTTATTGCTGTTATTTTGGAATGAAACGGAAGGTAAAGGGCTATTAGTTTATTATTTGAAAGCTAGATTTTATGTTTTACATATTAGATATTTTATATTTTACGTATATATATATAATTTAATAAATAATACAAATATAAAAAGTATAAAGGAAATTAGGAGTGAATTTTAGAAAACAAATATGCCCTATTTTGTTAAAAAAATTTAGAAATTAGAAAGGAAAAGTGCACTACTTTGTTAAAAGTTAATGGAATTTTTAAATAAATACACTAGAAAGGTGAAATAAAATGCAAAAGCAAAATAAAACAATAAAACTAGAAGGGTTATTGCTGATTCCATAGCGAGATTCCGATTTTTCAAGGGGAACTGTTAGCGATCTATATATCCATCAATAATTCAAGAAAAGCGCGTTTCGTCCTCTAGCATATCTGAATAAATATTTTTACCATTTTGCATTTCTATTCAATTTTAGAATTTTCGAATTACATCTAATCGATTACGATATGTGAGATAATTCCCCAACGTGCGGACAGACAGTTACTTATAACAAAATTCCAAAATAAACACAGCAGTCATACAGTACAATACTTAATATTAAAAATAAGACAAAATTAATAAAAAAAAAGTCTGAAAGTTTTCAGATTTTATATTACGCCCAAAGGGGCGTTTTCTTTAACGTTTTGTGTGTTAGCTTTATTTATTAAATATCATGTTCTTTCGCACTTAAACTACAAAATTCAGTCGAACAGCAAAATCGCAAAATATTTAAAAGAGCATATCTTTAGAATTTCCAATACACAGTCTCGCGCGCTGGAGATACAGCGTTGCCATTGCTCGCATTGAAATCCTTGAGTTTCATAATCAAAAACTCATAAATGATTTACAAAATACGAAATAGATAATAAAACGAATTCCAAATTCCAAATTTGGGCTTCCAGATGTTCGTATTCGGCTGAAAATGTACGTTATTCAAAATTTGCTGGCTCTAGGTACTGCTGTTTTATCACAATGCGAGAAACATGCATACATTTATGCAGATTCTTCTTTATTTAATTTCTTTAAATATAATACATGGCTCTAATATCTGGTGGCGACAATTTAAAAATGAATCAAGGTTTATGGAAAATAGACACAAAATGATAAAACGAAATTAATAGTCCTTCAGATCAAATTGCCCCTTTGGACTAAAATAAGAAAACAGATAAAATGCAAATGAAAAGAAAGCTAGGTACTAATTGGTTATAAATGCTTAAAAAATTAGAAATTAAGGCCAAACTCTACTTATGTTTTACCCTAACAAAAGGAATTTCAAAATGGCGCCATGTCAGAAGCAAGCATGAGACGCCGATGGTTGCCATCATTAAAGCAGAAGAAAGTCCATTTCACTGTTATTTTATAACAGTTTGGCTTCAGTTATTCGAAAAAAGCATATTAAATTTCATTTCTAAAATCCCTCCTGTAGCGTAGAGAATAAGATATTGGAATACTGATAGTTCTATTCGTGCTTGAATCGTAAGGAAAAGACTGGTTACATGAGCGTTTCGAAATTTTATTCATTTATAGCATGTATGCATGCCACTTTCTCTTAGAAAGTCTTTCCCAAAGGCCTTCCTCTCTTTAAGCAGATAGGATTGACGTTGTGTTCTATAAACAGTTAACTTACTAATTACTTAAAATATATTCAGCCTATATAGTCTTGAAAAGTAAGAAATATAAAAATTTAAAATTTGAAGACAGATTTGAATGCTCAGCAGTTATGTAAACAATAATTTTTGTAACTTTTATTTATCTGTAATTTGGATACGCCGAATTTTTTGGTTATAACAATTTTTATTCATCGATAAAAGAATCAGAGTGGGTACATAAAATTAATGTCAGAAGCTTTTCATATGTGCAAACGATATATACAAGAACAGTGAAAACATTAATTATACATTAGCTATTTTTTGAAAATAATATTTCAACTATTAATGAGATTGAAATGGGTTATTAATATTTTCATAGAATCTGGATTATGTGGCCTGAAAATTTCTCATCCAAATTAAGGCCAGTACAAGATGACAATGGATATAATATTTTTATCGTATGTAGCAGTTTTAGAACGTAATGTCTTCCTCAATCAAATTAAAGTATAAAATCAAACTTAGATTCCTTCTAGAAAACTTTGAATCGGTTAGTATATTTGACCATATAAAGCTTTAGCAATGCAAAGCCCATAAGAGCCCTGTTTGTCTAAGAGGAATGATGCTTTCGTGGAAGATCTTCTAAAAGGAACTGGCTGGTACTCGTGATACTCAAAAGCTTTAACTTCTCGCCCATCGGTAGAGAAAAATTTGAATAGGGCTTACATAAATAATCTGTGATGTGACAGCTTTAAAATTAAAGCCCAGTGGAATCTTAAAAGTAGTATTTACTGCTAACTTAAATTTAAGTACAATTTAATAAGCAATAATTCCTAATTAAATGAATTAGCCATTTTCCACATTGTACTGCTTTTAATAGCTTCTTCGTAAATATTAGCACTAAAATATATCACACTATATCTTCCTCCATAAAACATAAAACTTACGTGTTAAAATAAGAATTTCATGCTGTTAAGATGGGGGGGGGGAAGAAAAATTGCAATGATAATCATTTATTCTTTAACCGTGCATTATCACTTTCTGCATTTCAAGATCAACTAGTCATCTAACCAAACATCAAGGAAAATATCTTCAAACGCTACCAACAAAGAACGAGGAATGAGCATACCATCTTTTCTTTACTTTCATTCTTCCTCCTTATTCAATCGCAACATTCCACTTACTGAAGAGGAGAAAAGAAGGGAAGAAGTCTTGGAAGACGTAATCCTTTATTCCATCATAAAGGCGAGTGCTTACCAGCCCGTGGCAGGACAGGTTCAAGGGAACTCTGTGTCCACTTGAAGAAATAGCCTTGGGTAGAAGAATCCTGTATTTACTGATAAACTATTTTTCTGCTGTAAGGGATCTTTCTTATCATCCACTTAGCAGCGCATTGCCAGAGAGGTACTAAATCTGAAAAATTGCTGCTCTCAGCTCAATTTTTTCACATTTTGTTTCAGTTCCTCTTCATAATAAGGTTTGACCAAGCGAGGTTTGATTTTAGTAGAAATTACACTGGGTATATCTAGAAAAAGACTGAAAATCCAAAGAGTGGATAAAAAGGATTTGATACGGAAAATCTTACAATGTTTCCAGTGTTTCTCAGGTAAAACATTTATATTGAATCGTATTGCAAAATAAAAAAAAAAATGTGATCTCCTATATCAATGAACTGTTTTAATCCCCCCCCAAAAGTTCTCATAACCCTTTTTACTGCATACATTTTTAAAAAAAAATTCTGTTTTTCTTTTGCAAAAATTTTTTAAATTGAGTTATTACTGTTCATTTTATTTGAACATGGAAAGCACTTAAAGGCTATCTGATGAACTGAATTGACAACTGCAGAACGTTATAAGGAATATTGACTCGTCTTACTTGTTTAGACAGCGAAAATCATCGAAAAGACGTAAGCCGCCAGTTCGTCAGCCGGGAATCGAACCTGAGTCGGACTCCTACTTTTCAGCGGTCTTACTGGTCGCCTCTTTTTTAATTTTATAAAATAATGAAATCTGAGTGACAGAATTAGAATTCAACTGACGTAACTAAAGGTCCCAGACGGGGAAGGGACATGCTTGTAAATTATTATTTTTATTTATTTTCGGAGTAATTGATAATGTGCATATTATTAATAACACAACCACAAATGTATTATTTCACACATGTCACAAAATATCTTCACTGGTTAATCACTTTTCAAAAAAACTGCGAAACAGTGAAAAGTATCAATGAGTAAGTATCGGGAAATTAATTTTAACTGTCAATATATTGTTAACGATCTCAATTTTGGAACATTTATTAGAAATGGAACCAGTTTCAAAAGCTTAAAAATGTGAGAATTTTCCTTAAACTAAATTCCTTTATTTGGACAGAAGATTTAAGTTTCCAGTTTTTCAGCTACTAAGCATAAACTGTTTTAAAAATACAAATAAATTTTGACCATTCCAGATAACTAAAAGGAACGAAACTGTATTCTGCATAATATGTTCCAAGAAAATAAAATGCATAATATATACCATGAACATGTATTTTATTAAGTAAAACAGGATGCATATTTCCCATACCTGGGGATTAGAGGATTATCTCTATTTCTCAACTAATTAAGTCGAACTTCCACCCATCAAACGTTACTTAAACGTAGCTCTCGAATGTGTTATCACTGATAGCTTAACTATTGTCTGAAAACAAACAGAGACAAATACTTAATTTACATTTATTTTATCTCACGATCTGTGAGAGATAAATAAAAACATTTCAAAACAAAATTTTCAATCGTCTTGACTTCGCAGTAAAACAAAACATTCCTGTGAAATTTACAATGCTAAAAACATCTAAGTAGTAAACAAGGCTACAAGTGCAGATCCACAATTATAATTCGACCATGTCAAACCCAACTTTAGCTGGCATTTCGCCAAAACACTTGGTCGTCTAGAAAACTGCAATATGAAGAGGCCTCAGGGCAACACCTTCAAAATATTTACTTCCAGATAATCTTCGAGATGATGTTATTGTAGGGCTTCCTTTATTTTGAATAACAAGATTATCTTAAGATTCATACCTTTCCCGAACTTCTCAACTTCAGCTAGTATTTTTCAGCCACGATGTAAATTTAAAGTTAAGTGAGGTGACTATTTAAACTGGTGTATCTCTGAGTTTGTTCAGAGAGTGTTTTCACTAGCCAGCGCACGTTTTGTTGCTATCTCGTTGTTACGTTAGAAAGCCTCTTGACCATTCCGGACTATCATCACGCATGTTAGGTTTTTATGAGTCAACCTGTTATGTGTAATTTAACGTGCTAATCAAGCACTATTTTATTTTTAGATTTCGACTTGAATTATATTCTACGTTTTTAAGTTTCACCGCAAGTTGACGGTGTTTTTGTAAAGCACGGAGATCGTGGCTTTCTGTTAATATTTGAATTAATAAAGGGTTAATTTTCACTCTTCTTCTGTGCTGGGAATTCATTTAAGCCTGTGCGAGAATTCGTCAGGTTCATTGTAGGATCTATTTTTAGTTTATGTGGAATAACAGATCTTACATTGTCTCACGCGATTTAGCTCTTTTCCGGAAAGGGGGGGGGATTTACTACCGAAGGAAAAAGTCCTTGTGTCATCGGGTTGTTCCTATCGTCAGTTGCCTTTTGTTCCTTTAATAAGTATTCGAAGAAATAAAAGCGAAGATTCGCATTGATGTGTAACACTGGAAACCAAAAAATGGTGAATTTTGTTTTCCGTATCATTCGTACCATATGCAAACAACGTATGTTTCATTGCTTACGTTTAAAAATAAAGTCTCTAAAAATAATGGAACTATATTTTTTAGCATATACCGGGTCTTTCCTCTAGACGGTTAGTGTAAGGGGACAATATTTGTAAAATTTCACTGTGAAGTTCTTATGCCCCCCCCCGTACTTGCACCGGTACCACGTCAAGTCAATTGTAGTTATAAAAAAGAACTATCTACCCCACTGACTAGAGTCTTCTTGATTGTGGTTGATTTAACGCGAAATTTGTCAAAATTTTAATCATTTATGCAAGAATTATTTTCATTGTCACTCTATTTCAACTATATGTAATAATGCATAGAGATTTTCGCCCCCAAATCAAAAAGAAATATAGTAATTATTAATTGTACAACTATAATAATCCTTTATTATCTTACAATTATTATAACTAATTATTAACAACTTTCTTACAATGTAAAATATAGCAAAGCAAAAGAATTGAATAATTATAGTAACAATTATTGTACAGTGATAGTTATTTATTACACTTTATCATAAAATTATGCATAAATAGCAAAATTAAGCTTTGAAAACACTTATATTTTTATCAGTTTATAAATAAATATAATAAAAAATTAAATACAATGTAATCAAACGGTACAAATGATGATCGTATTATATTATTTAAAAGCAATTTTCTGCCTCCTTAAATCTGTGCTCATCGAACGCCGTGTAAACAAACAGGGAAAAAATAAGAACGGAAAAAAAATCCCTTCTGCCTGATTTACGTCCATCTACTCGTATTTCGTCAGGAAATCGGTCCGAATGGCGCATGGTTTTTGCTCATGGTCGAGTTCAGAGCAAGATCCTACTCATGATTACTGGTGCTCGTTATTATATTGGAAATAAACTACTCCACGCGATGATCTTTAAGTTGAGTTCATTGATAAATACTTGCACCGGCTGAACAGCAAATGACTAAGTATCAATAAGGGAGACATTAATGCTTCTTTTAATTTTATTTGTATTCCGAAGGAAGCTCATATCAGGCCGTTTACGGCGTTCAGGATGGAGGACCGCAACTTCGTAAATAACTTCCGACTTACCATGTAATGCCGTTTTAGTGTATGCATGCATATTAATTGACACTGCACGTACGAGTTCTGCTACTCTTATTGCATTATGCAAATTTAGCATGATGTATATATCTTACGTATTATTTCTGTATTTGTATCTCAATATTTTACATATGTTATGAATTCTATTATTGTCACTATTCTCGTATCTGTCTCTCAGTGATGGGTGAGGGCTATTCACTACTGTTAAGATGTTAGCCCAATACGGGTTGATTGACCACCCTTTTTCCTTGCGTTTCTCTGATCTCCCTGTAAACATGGATTAATATGCATGTCTACAATTTGAAGTGTCTGAGGGATTAGATGAGTACAGCTCAGTAGTTACATAAGCACACTCATTTGGTATTCAGGCATTCCACATCACCCCACGTGACCTTGCTCAGAGAATCAAGATTCGGTGCTTTCCTTTTTTGCATGACATTATATTTTTCGTACATATGTATATATTGTTACACACTTATATTATCTTATTATATTTATGTTTTCATGCATAATGTGTATTTACTTTTGCAATTTACATGGACTGCTCCAGTTTTATGTAACTCGAGCAGTGACTATTACAATCTACTATGGACATTTGCTCCCATCACGTGACTTTGCACTTTTTGACATACACGAGAACTGTGCTCGCTTTTAAATATGCGCTTGTTTTACTCTTTAATTATTGGGATATGGCCTAATTGTTATTTATTATTATTTTCCCTGTATTGTCTTTGCATTTTGTACTTATGCTTTACTTGTAAATTCAAAGTCCGTTTGAGTTTACACAGCCAATTAGAAGCTTCAACCAGACCACGTGACAATTAGTCACACCACTTTCTGCACTTGCTATTCGGTGGCTATTCACTAATTGACAAGCTTGACGGGCAGACAGCCGGCGTTAATCCAAACACTCATTCGGTTTCGATTACTTTACCCAAATTTATACAAAACAGGTTACCCCTCAAATGTACGTAAACGTTTTGGAATGAATGAGTCAGTGATGAAAATGAAGCATATAAGAAAAATGCAAATTGAACTGACTTATTAGTAAAATTCAGTTAAAATGTCAATATTTTAATAAACTTTTACTGCATGGACTCATAAAATATTATCTAGGCTCATATGTTATATTTAAATTGCTCATTTAGTGGGACATATATATAGTTTGAAATATACAGAAAATATTTCATGATAGAGAGCTCACTGCAATGGTATGTCCTTTTTACGAGATTTCTTTGATTACAACAGATTCAATTCATTGATTAGAGACTCGATTACAATAACTACCCTTTACAACGGCCATCCTATCACAAAGACAGTTATAACGAGTCCTAAACTAACGAAGTTACTTTAAATCTGTTTTTCCATAGCGATCAATCATTTTAACATCTATTTAGTGTGGAACAGGATGAGTCGTTATAACGAGTCTCAAACATTTATAGCATCAATTAGCAAGGGCATAAACACGAATGTATGATATTGACGAAGGACGATCATGAAAATATGTAGGTTGTGTAAAGAAATAAAATGTGCTGGAAAGTGAAAATTGTAAAAAATATGCCTGCACATTATTATAACTTGGGTAATTTAATAAAAGTTATAATTTTCGCATTCCCAATTTTTCTTTCAGATTTGAAATTTACCGAGAAGCGCAACTTTTTAAACTATTGCTAAGTTTTAATTATATTTCTGGAATTATAACTCGTTTCATCATAAATTTAAGCATTGTAAGATGTGGAAATCAGTTAAATTCAGAGACAAGTCATGCACACATTGCAAGATTACTTATTACGAGATCTTCGTTCAACATTTCTCAGTGTCATTTAGGCTTAGTAAAGTCATGTTCCTAATGTAATGAGCAATATTTATCGTTTATGACCGACGATCATATTTTATTATTATATTAATCATTTATCTCTCTGTATATATATATAAGCGAATTACCACTCACTCATCACGAGATCTCCGAAACTATACACCCGATTGACTTGAAATTTTGCATAGTTACTCATTCTACGATGTAGGCGAGCGCTAAGAACTGATTTTACGTAAATCCCGTCCAAAATGGATTTCTGTTATACCACCACAGCCGGCACTAAGTCACAAGCTGGAGATGAAAATCTACTTTATTTTGAAATTTGTTGCCACTGCTCGCTTTCAAATCCTAGAGTTTGTTAATAAAAATTCTGATTTTTACAATGAAATAAAAGTAGCATTGCCAAATATTAAATACATTATTCTCGATTCCATAAATTCGTGGGAAGCCATTTCGAACTATTCCCATCTTCGTACGACTTTAATCAGCCGAAATATTAATCAAAAACTTTGAAAGCGCTGATTTTCGCACTCATTTATCCGAGTGGCAACAGTGTCGCGCGTTGGAGGTATCAGAGCTTTATTTCGAAAAGTTTTGCCACCGCTCGCTTTTAAATTATAGAGTTTATTAATCAAAAATGGGTAAATTTTACAAAATCTATACATATAAAGAAGAATGTCTGCTTGTTTGTGTTATTGATTTCTGATCAAATATGATAAATGTTTTGCCACATTTAATCGACTAAAATTGAATATATGTAATATATTGGATGGAACTTGAGCTTTTACGACAATTTGAATACAAAGACGAAAATCATTAAAAATGGCGGGCCATTGTTGCTGATATAATAAGAGAGAATCAGCTTACTTTTCTAACAAAATTTTTTATGTGGTTTCCATATCGCATGAGATTGAAAACTGTGTGACTATGACACGTATTTTTTCCATCTTTATTACAGAAGAATTACAGCTGTATCATTCTATCTGTTTTTAGATGCATTACTCTCAATCGAACTTAACTCGCACCGGGTACTTCCGCTAGTAAAGTACAAGGAATGTTGTTAATATTAGAATGTAAAACTGTTCTGATATCCCAGAGATAAGCACTGATATTAAGTATGAATGTTTCTCGCATTGTCATAAAACAACGGTACCTAGAGCCATCAAATTTTGAATAACGTAATCCTCCTCTGACTATGGGCATTTAGAAACCCTAATTTGAAATTCGTTTTTTTTATCGATTTCATATTTTATTACACTTTAACGAATTTTTAATTAAGGAACTCAACGATTTGAAAGCAAGCAAAGGCAACGCTGCACGAAAAGAAACAACATTTATACGTCCAATGCGAGGGACTTTGTATCTGAAATTCTAAAGATATGCTCATTTTAAAATTATTTTGAGATATTGCTGTTGAATTGAATTTTATGGTTTAAGTGCGAACACCATGATATTTAATAAATAAAGGTAACGCACAAGCTGTTAAAAGAAAACGCCCCTTTGGGCGTAATATAAAATCTGAAAACTTTCAGATTTCTTTTTTCTTACTTTCTTTCAAATATAATCTATCTGTTGTAAAATAAAAAATTCACCTTTTTGAAAGCAGTAGATGCGGTTCTTAAAAATATTCGTTTCTTACTTTTGAATCGGATTGATTTAAATATAAAAGTGGAACTTAACACATGACATCTAATTACAAATATTCAATGATTTATAAAAATGACATCACATGATTTATTTTTTCATATTTTGTCAAAACATTAATGAATTTTTGATTAACACAGTCAGCAATTTGAAAATGAGCAGCGGTAACACTGTACGGAATAAAACATTTTTATCTCCAGTGTGCAAGATTGTTTATCGTAAATTCTAACTGCAAACGATTTATAAAGATTTTGTGATTTTGCTGTTGAAATGAATTTATTTGGTGTAGTTGCGAAGAACATGATATTTAATAAATAAAATTAACAAACAAAATCGTAGTTATAAAAAGACAAAAGAAAGTTTTTTAAGCTATCCTAGTAAGAAAAATAAACAAAGATATTATAAACTGAGAAAAACAGAAAAAAATAGAAAACAATATGTTTGCCGATACATAACACTGCCTAGGAATTCTAAACATACCCGTATAAAAATAATGACTTTTAATTTCAATGTAGAATTGACACAATTTATCTGATACATTCAAAGCCTGATTAAAGTCTGGGCCGAGCATTTTTTATTTTGAGCCTTCAAAGCTCTTTTTCATTGTTTATGGCGGAGAAAAATAGAGGGCTTGGGATTATATGACTATCTGATAGCTCTTTAAAACTTAGGTCACCCTGCTAGGACTTTCTAGGCCTAGTGCACAACCAGGTCATGGTACCACTTTCAGAATCACTTATATATATATATATATATATATATATATATTTTCTTTTTAAGTCACGTGTGGTGTATCGAGAACTAAGTCGTAATCGAACTTACAACTAGTGCGCGCCAAGCCACGCAAGGCATCGCGTACCCCGCGAAGCGATTGCGATCGTACACAGACGGTAAGTGCCAATCGTTGGCGTTGTACATATGTATCTGTAAGCTTTTATGTACAGAGTGATGATGTGTCTTGTATGATGTAATAAAGTGTCATGTGAATAATAACAGTGTCTTGTGTGATAAATATCATCAAAAGCCAAAACAAAGGTGGCGACAAGGATGGGATATTCGAAGATAATGAAAGAAGTGCTTACGCGACATTATATACCTCTATCAAAGTAGTACTTTTGGGTCAGACAATTCCCCGCAGACTGATGAAGTTAAAACTTTTATAATTACTTTTTTTGGAGGAATTAAGCATGGAACATCTTGTAATTGAGTTAATACAGCAAAATATTTCTCTGAACATGCTGCAGTTAGCACTCAACATCCGGATGATTCTAAACTTTCTGTTCAGTTCGAAAAACATAATGAACATGAGTAAGAGTAAGATATAATTTTAGGAAGGATTGAAAGTTATTTAGATACACAAAATGTTGTTCCATCCGATAAACGTGGGAAAGTTCTGATTTCCAGTTTGTCCGAAAAAATGTATAGTCTTTTAAAGAACTTGCTGGCTCCTGATAATCCTTCCGATAAAGATTATGATGTGTTAAAAGCAACATTAAGAAATCATTAAAACCCTAAGTCACTTATAATTCCTAGAAAGCATGTATTTTTAAGTCGAAGGCAGCACGAGGGGGAAACAATTAGTGTGTATATGGCAGAGTTAAAGTCATTTGCCATACCGTGTCCTTACGATCAAAGCATGTTAAATACGATGTTGCGGGATGTATTTGTGAGTGGGCTAAGAGATAGGGCTATTCTGGATAGAATTGTTTGAGCAGGATAATATCAGTTTAGAATAAATAAAACAAATGAGCGTGTAAAACAAATGAGCATGGAAATATTGACTTTCTGTCACGATTATCAACAAACTCAGAGCAGCCATCTATTCAGAACGATGTAACAATTTTTCAACTATTGCAGATTGAAACTCTTCCAATCACCGCAAAATATTTGGATAAATAAACTGAAATTGATGCAGAACTTAATCCTCTGCTACGAATACTTCAAAATGGCGGTTAAATGAATGATATACTTCCAAAAACGTTTTTAAATGTGAAAAACATAAATCGTCCGAAGGTAAAAGTTCATCATTGGGAGTACTCGAGCAATCCAATGGAACGTATTCACATCGATTATGCAGGACCTGGTTTTGAACATATGTTTTTTATAATCCTCGAAGCTCACTCAAAATGACTGGGAGCCTACCCAATGAAATCATGTTCGACTTTCAAAACAATAGAATGTTTAAGGGACTTTTTTGTTCGATTCCGATTACCAATATTGTTAGTGAATGATAATGGGTCACAATACTTCACACGAGTTCACACGAGGTATTTCTACAAGGTAACTAAATGCAACACAAAACCACAGCACCATTTAAACCATCTAGTAATGGGCAGGCTAAACAGTATGCGTTTACACTACGGCAATCTTTAGAACCATGTAAAATTATCCTAGAACTTTGACACAAAAACTCAGTACATTTTAATGCAATATAGAAAAGCTCAAACTAAACTACTCTGCAGAGCCCTGCAGTGCTAAATGTGAAGAGAGAAATTCGAACAAGAATAGATTTTTTAGACCAGATCTCAAAAGAATGGTGGAAAACAGAGTTCGAAAAAGAAACTACGAGTTTGTAGACCGAGAATTTGGTGTTGGTGACAAAGTGGCAGTAAGAAATTATCGCCAAGGTGATAAACGAACCATTCAATCCAAGGATGGAGGCTTCATTAAACTATAAATGTACACTGTCGGCTGTGGCGACGACGTGTCGACCAGATGCGTGATGAAGGAATCTTAATTGATGAGGGCTGCATATGTCTACCTCCAACTCTCGTGATTTCCAAAGAGTCTGATAAAAGGGGAATTCTAGAACCATCCAAAGATAATAGCCACCAGATCGATGAGTTTGTCTCGTCTTCCTAGCCAAAAATTTTACCGGAAGTTCAATCCACTAGACCAGCTGCTGCTGATACAGCCAAGTTACCAAAGAAACCAACTGTGCCATAACCTTTGTGTCGGTCCAGTAGAATTCGACGACCCCCAGATAGATTTAAATTGTGATAAAGTGAGGAGGGATGTCGTGTATGGAGAACTAAATCGTAACTGAACTTAGAACTGGCGTGCGCCAAGCATCGTATAGCGCGCGAAGCAATTGTGATCGTGGACTGGCGGTAAGTGCCAGTCAATGGAGTTCTACCTGTGCATTTGTAAGCTTTTATGTACAGTGTGATGATGTGTCTTGTATCATGTATGTAAGTGTCATGTGGATAAATACAGTGTCTTGTGTAATAAATACCCACAAAATCCACAAGATCGGGAAACTGAAGGAAGCCGCAGTGCCCTCTCTGAGATACGAACCTTGGTCCTTCGGAATGCGCGTCCAGCGAGATTCGTGTTACACCACGAAGCCATGCCGAAAGGAGGAAGAAAACACTTTATACACTTATAATTTTTTAAATACTAGTGTTATTATTTATTAGCTTTAAACACTTTTTATTCGTTTAGATCTTTTTATCCCTTTAGATCTTTACATTTTAAAATCTTCAGTTGATGCTTTAATTAACGTTGTGGGGATTTATTTAGTTTGGCTAACAATTAATTTTTAGTTAAAGCAACTTCACTTTTCCGTTTCGTTTTCGTCTACGCTTTCCTGCCAGAATGCTAATCAGCTAGCGCTCGCGTATTCAGATTAAGTTAGAAAGAAGTGCTATTTAAGCGAAGGTTTCGGAAGATGATTTTAGAGCATGCTATGCCTGCTTGAATGCCACGTTGTTACTGTGAATTACTAGCGATTTGATTCTCTGGCGCTAAGTGCTTTCAGCAATTAGGCTTGTTTCTGCCGGCTTCTACGAGTCAAAACCTTCCTGCGCATAATTACCCTGTGAGCCGTTAGGCTAAATTTAAGTATATTTTTAGTTCAACGTTGCTTGTTTGTGTTAAGCCAGAAGTATTGTCTTTATGTAAGCCCAAGTGGGACCATCTGTGCAGTTATATTGGATTGAATAAAGGATTCTTTACAATCTTCTTCTGACTTTTATGTTGTATTAAGTTCTGGGGACAATTCCTTATGCAGTTCTTTTAAAGCTCTTTAGTTTATACAACCCAAAAGAATGAGACTCTGTAACTGTTTGAAGTGATAATTCTTCAAAAGGCGAGTATCAGACAAGACAACTAGACATTAAATATTTTGTAATGTAATTTTTTATGTATAATAAATACGGTACATTTTGAAGAAATCTTTTCTTTTATATCCAAAACAGAAATGAAATGAAATGCCTCTGAAAAATTAGTGAGCACATATCAAGACGCACATATATGTATATGTTTAAAAGTATTGTTATAAATTTGTTGAACGTGTATATGTATATATATATATAGATAGATAGATAGATAGATATATATACTGAATGATTGAAGGGAATCGATGGATAATCTCAACTACGATAATAATAAGTGAACTACTAGAGAATTAATGTAAAAACATTTGTAATGAAAATACTTATACTGAATTGAAAAAATACATTTCACTGAACTCAAGAAAATACAATTTACTGAGCTTCCAGTTTAAGTACTTTGAGGATGTGTTTCGTTTGGCTTGTTTATTAACAGCAAAGCACTCGAGGGTTATCTGCTGAAGGGAAGCGTTGCCTTCGTGGAGCAAGTTTTAAGGAAAACTGGCTCTTATACACGTTATCCATGGGGAAAACCATGAAAATGCCCATGCAGCCAGCCTGTTTGCCGGGATTCGAAACCCGGATCGAACCATCACTGTTTAGATACTTTACCACTCGGCCGCTGGTGAGACTTTTGAGGATGACAGAAGCACTATTACTTCTAAGAAAGATATATTTGGCTATCGAAGAGTCGAAAATGAACAAATATGAAATTACTTCAGTATATAGAGGTAACACTTCTACTTGAATATATGGTAAAATAGGAAGATTATAAAAAAATGCATAGACATTTGTATGAAATTAAGAGCCAGGAACTAAAAGGAAGAAAATCTAATTTTGCAACCGTGTGTTGTATTAGGTAACCTGGAAATAGCAACTTACTTTTAATTTTGAGAGACATATTTGCATGTGGAAAGGACAGCTGTTTTCGAATTTTTTTTAGAAAGTAAGTAAATTTTGCAATTCTAAAAAGTCGCGTTAATCATAATCTTAGATTCATTTTCATGAGACGTAAACTGAAATGAGATATGAAATTTTTATTCTATACTGACATAAATTCTAATTAAATGGTTATTGCGCAAGTAATATCATTGCCAAAATAACAAAATGCTTTGTAGTTTAGAAATACAAATTTAAATCAGAATTCCATTCCTCTCTTTTCAAGTTTTTAAGTGTTTTGCAACACACAAAATGAAATAGTTCAAAAGAAGAATGTAATTCTAAATCGAATCTAGTTTTTAAGATGGTATTTGCTTCTGCATATCCCAAACAAGAAAAGATAAAAGGCGTTTGGAATAGAAAATTACTCTTTCTTGGAACAAATGAAACTTTTTTGAAAATATTGTTTAAATTTTTTACAGAATTAAATATCTATTTCATTGTAAAGTTCGAAAATATTATTCTTCATTTTTAACAAAACAAAGTTAATTTCATGAAACTAATCATATTGCGAAAATGTTTTTCATTAGGAAAATATATAGGAAACATTAATGGCATTATTGTTGCTAGTAATTAAAAATTTTGTTATAAAAATGTTTATACAAAATCAAAACTAAAAAATACAACAAGAGTTCGTCATTTCTTTAAAAAAAGAACTATTTCAAAGGCTACCAGAAGCAGCGCCCTTTTCTTCAGAAGGGAAAAAATTGCAAAAACGGCAGGCGTGGCAATTATTTTATATTATCAACACCCTAAAACAGTGAGAGGAGCAAATCGAAAATTAGCGTATAGTAATATGGCTAGAAAAATAGTAATGAGAC
This sequence comes from Stegodyphus mimosarum, assembly GCA_000611955.2. Taxonomy (NCBI): domain Eukaryota; kingdom Metazoa; phylum Arthropoda; class Arachnida; order Araneae; family Eresidae; genus Stegodyphus; species Stegodyphus mimosarum. The sequence continues at coordinate 526,727 of KK115467.1, forward strand.
AAGAAAAGTGACATATTAAAATTGCGAAAGAGTTTTCAGATAACGAAGATACATTTTTCTGAATATAGAAATCTTCAAAGAATTTCCAGTTACAAGTGAAGAAGCTTTATGGAAAATTTTCGCAGTATATATATATATATATATGTATATAAATTGAAAGATTACAGATTTTAAATTACGTTCAAAGGTGCGTTTTTTGTTTTTGTGTGTTGCCTTTATTTATTAGATATCATGTTCTACGCACTCAAACCATAAAATTCAGTTCAACAGCAATATCGCAAAATAATTTTAAATTGAGCATATCTTTAGAAATTTCGGTACACGCTCTCACGCGCTGGAGATAAAAATGTTTTTTTTGTTTTTTTTTTTTTGTTTTGTTTTTGTTTCGTACAGTACTGCCATTGCTCGCTTTGAAATGGTTTAGTTTGTTAATCAAAAATTCGTTGAAGTGTTACAAAATATGAAATCGATAATAAAACGAATTTCAAAATTCCAAATTAGGGCTTCCACATGTCCATGTTTTATGAAAGATTACGTTATTCAAATTCTGATGGCTCTAGGTACCGTCGTTTTATTGCAATGCGAGAAACATGTATACATTCATGCATATTCTTCATTATTGAATTTCTTTAAATATAATACAGGGCTCTAATATTTGGTGGCAACAACTTGAAAAGTGATTCGCCGTTTATAGTTTTCAACTCAAATGCCTAAACGAAATGAATACTGCTTCAAGGCAAATTGCCCCTTTTTACTAAAAAAATTGAAATTAAGAGCAGAACTATGAATTAACTGTCAAAGAGTCATTGATTAATTTCTATTTGACTATTGAAGACTCGTTTATTTCTCGCTTTATAATAAAGAATCTTCCTCCTTGATACAAAACTTTAACGTAGTTTTATACTAGAAGATATATGTCAAGCCACACTGATGAAATATGCTAAAATTCTTTCAGAATCGATAACAGAAATGAAATCAATAAAAATCGACCAAAAATTTTACTGATAGATGAAAAAAATGTCGTGACAGACGTTTTGGAAAATTAGAGCACTTATATTACTGAAAGATAGGAATTCGAATGATGATAATTTTATGATTATCATTTCTAATAGAGAAGTACGATTTGACGATAAGGGGAAAAAATTCAGTAGGGCATTGTTAGTGGCAGTAGGAGAAATACATGTGTTATTGGCAACCGAATTTATATAATTGAGTTAACAAAAAGGAAGAGAATGCTTAGATTTTTTATTTAACTAGAATTTTATTTAACTTAAGGCGACAAATGTGAAAAAGTTTCATCGATTAAAATATGGCAGATAATATTTAACTTAAATGAATTTCACTGTTAAACATTTAATTTTATTATAAATACAAAACTATTCAAGTTTGCATATGTTATCCTATTTAGAAAAGAGACATTTGCTTGAACTTTGCTTGGGAAATATACTTTGTCTGAATTTAATTACATTACATTAACGCAATACTAATACATTATGTCATCAAAGTTTTTCTTGACTTGAATTCGTGAATGATTTCATAGATCGCTGGCAAGTGCTTAAAGAATATTATATTTTTTACAAGTACTTCTCTTAAATGGCAATAGATATTTCATTCTTAAGTCCTAAACTTCCTCGTATATCAAAACGTTCCTTTTATCATTTTCAAAATTGCAGTACTCGTGCGTATTTAAGTTGCCTTTAAATATGATTATATGTATATATAATATGAATATATTTAAGGCATTTACATTTAAAGCATTTTATATAAACGACAAAAATAGTACAGTCATTTTTAAAGGTATTCGAATATATAGCTCTAATAAATACTAAAGAAATACTGCTATTAAAGAGCCAAAAGATATTTTTATTACATGTGTAAAAATGGCATTATATCGTTATGGATACATCACATGTTGGGTAATCATTAAGAGTCGCATTTGACACATATTTTGTTAGAAATCATTAGTAATATTTATGAGATATTTTGCCTCTTTCAGTGTAAATATAATAATTACATATTCATCAATACCCATCCTTTGAAGCTTTTTTTTATGAATTACAAACCATTAGTCTCCGCTGGTAGAAAATTGTAAGCATTATTTTTTAATGAGCTTTAAAAAATAACAATTTTAAAAGTGAGTTCCAGGTATTGAAAAATTCTGAAATTCTGCAAGTTCTGTAACTTTTCACCTCTCGTATTACGTTTCAGAAAGTTATTTTAAACTGATTGGACGTAATTCATCCATGCATGCTCAGAAGTAAGATATGTTGACACTTAGGTACGTTGATTTTGCAAGTAACCAAAGGAAACTTAACAGCAGTTGACAAAACGGTAAGAAAAAGTTTCCTTTCCAAAACGGCTACCATTACACGGCATAATACTTTACAATTATAAGCATGCCATTTGTCAATGTAAATGACCACTTAAAGTGTACCGTACTTCTTAACCATTTTTATATTCGTTAGATACGTCTAGGGTTTTCTCCTTATTCCCCTTCAAATTATAAATATCACACTATCAAAATAATTATCAAGTACAAGTTGAAAAATTGCTACTGCTGAGAAATGTTGGCAGACTTAGAGATAACATTCTTCCTTTAACGTTCACTATTAATGATACAGAACATTTCTAAAGGCATATACTAAAAGCTCCTAAATAAATAATCACTTGCACACTATTTAGCAAAATATGCGTTTCAAATAACCCTATAGTGTTATTTTAAGTCTGCATTCATTTTATATGCTTAAAAGCTAAAGTAAAAATCAAAATGTAATTGGAGATATTTATAAATGTCTTCTTTTTACTTACGTTTACTATTTTTTATTTTATTACGTTATTATTACATAAATTTATTAGTGAAATAAAATAAAATTAATTAATTAATTACTTTTTTTATGAAAATGAAAACTTTAAAATTTCTAACTTAAGGTTATCAACTTAAAAAGTAATGTGGGTTGCGAAATTAACAAAGCTTACTACGAAGTTTTAATTTAAAGTTTTAAAAAAGAAAAATGTTTCTTTTTGCAAAACAGAAAATATGGTTTTAAAAGACTGTTGTAAGATACGTATGTAATTAAAAAAAATGGAAAAATAGTTATGACAGTAAGAAAACAAAGACACACTGCAGTAACACCAAATTAATAGAAGTTAACTTTAATCTTATGCCTATAATCAAAATATGGTTGAAATCCTCTGTGATGAAATCAAGACAGGTTTCTATAAACAGTAATAAACACCTGATATTTTAGAAAAAAATAATAGAGACGAGATAAGTAGTTTTTAGTCAGCCAAGAATAGGTGCAATTAACCATCGTATATTTTCGAAGAGCAATGATGTATTTAATATCACTGCATCAAAAAATACGGATTATCGACTGTAATATAGATACTTTACAAGCTTTAATCTTTAGGTTAGGAGTAAAAGAACTTAAAAGAAAGAAATGTACAAGCATCCGTTCTGTCACCTGATGAAAAAAAGTACCAGATTAAAGAAAAATTTAATATGTTAAATTAAGCAAAAATAATAACAATATCTTTACATATAATTCAAACGTTTATGCTGAAAAATATTACAAATAATCTTTCTTATGAAGATTAGCCTTAGTTTCAGGACATTTTAGTCTCTTATGGAGAGAATTGCCTTAGAGAAATATTTCTCAAAGGGGGACCACTAGAATGTTCTACCAAGAATTATTCTCACTCTTGCTCCCATGAAAGCAATTTCTTAACATATGTTACTATCAGTATACTTATATTTTTATAATAAAATTAAAATTCATTCAATTTTATATTGATATTAAGTAATTAAGATCATAGAAGAAAACTTATGTTTGTGTTTAATAATTCAAGTGCGTTGGGGTTTGTTCTTTATTTTATGAAGTAAAATTTAAATAAATGTAGGTATTCATATTAATGATATGTATGAGCCTGCCGATTCGTGCGTAGCTATTGTATGTTTAGATGTATGCTAATAAAAAGGACCACAGTTATAAAGCTTTAAATAGTTTTGTTCTTGCTCAGAGTAGCATGATAAGTCTGTGGGTATGGCAACTGATATAAATTTCCCAAAATGTCTTCAGAGAAAAAATTATAGTCCATTGCATGTGTAAAGCTATCTTTTGGAAATTCAAAATATACGCTGTTTTTAAATATTTTGTGATCTCGTTATTGAATTTAACTTTATGTGTCGCAAGGGCGAAAAACGTGATACTAATTAAATAACATGAACACACAAAACGTTAATAATAACACAGAGAGCAATTCGAAATTTTATTGTCCTACCCCAATTAATTTTATGTTTTAATAATAATAGTGGTCTGAAAGGTTTCAGATTTTAATAGTTGCCCAAAAGGTTTCATTAAGGTGTTTCAGAATATTTGTTTGTTTGTTTAGATATATAGGAGGACCATAAGAGCAGGCTTCCAGGACCACAGACTGAGGAATCCTGGCTTAAAGCATATAATTGCCCCATAACTTTTTATGTATACGTATGTTGAAAATGTACAATGGGGTATAATTTATACTGCCACGAGAAGTAGGAAGTTTCACTATGAAGTTTTACTTATTGAGTTGTAAAGCATACACTGGAAGTGAAACTTACAAAGGCGAGTAATATTCTTTTAACACTTTAAAAACGCCAGTCGTTTTCATGGTTTTTTTAAATTATATTTATTAATTCAGCACTGTTTCTCGCTTTTTTAATCTGTATTTTCTAATCTAATATTATTTCTTTGCTTTTCTGTGTTTCTTCGATTTCCATACCTTATTCTGAAATCGAAACACTTTTATTTAGTTCATCGCGGTATTTGTCGGTGTATGGTCGGAAGCTTATCATCTATTTTTAAACTACTTCCTGATAAGCTGTAGGGTTACTATTAATTTGCATCACCAGTTACTTTAGATCTTGGTTATCACTCCTATTTTCCGTTTCCTGACCAGAATGTTAATGGGGTTAGACAGTATTTAATTCAGGAGTTTGAGATTGTAAGACATAGCACGTTTCTGCCTCTTGAGGCCATTTTACTAGCTTTTGCTAATAGCATACGTTTTGCCAATGATTTTTCTGATAAGACTATATTTGCCGCCCAGTCAGGATAGTAGTTAGCGATGCTGGCTGTGGTATCGAAGGTCCCGGTTTCGAATTCCGGAGAAGTTTGTGTATAGTGTATAGTATCCGTGCGGCCAGGAGGCACTCTAAATATGCGGCGATCAGAAAGTTATCTCGAGAGCTTGGTGGTAGATGAATAAGGATGGGAGAACCCGAACCAGTCCCGCCCCGGGGTGCTCTCTATCAAAATTGGGGGGGGGCTGAGCAAAGTCGTACTAACACCTGTATGGCGCTCAGGGCTCTTGCCAACTACAGACACAGTCTTGCACTCCTTTCCACGATGAATTTCATGGGCTTGCTCTGGTGTTACTGTCAGACAAATGAGGTAAGTCACAAGAACAAGAACAATATGTTATAATTCTTCGGCTTTGCGTTATTGCTGCGGGTATTTTAAATCGTTACGAAAGTGAAACGTTTTGAACAAACTTCGTCGTAAATCCAATGCAGATTCTTTGACTACTAGGATTAGTTCTAAATTTGAAGTTGCTATTACCTTAAATTTCATCACAACAAGTGGTGGCTGTTTGTTAAGCACGATACTGGTTGTTGTAAACATTTTCAAGACTCTGTAGTTCTTTTCAAACGAAGCGATAACTTGCTCCAAGTCTGCTAAGAATTTGATGCCGTTTTTTTCTCCCAAAGAAAGACACACTTTATAAAGCTATTGAGTTAATATTCCTTAGAGATACTGTTTATGGGAGACGAAGCAATGTGATGAAGCCATTGTTTCAAAATTCCATTTAAAGTTTCTTAAATTTAATGTTGAAACGATATTTCGCACATGTCTTCATTTAATAAAAAAAACTAAAAATTACAGAAATTGATTGACCATCAAGTAGAGGGGTAAAAAATCTTAAAATGATATTTGTATCAAATGTGTACTTAGTATCCGATTTTCCTGGCTAATTTTCACTTTTTGGAGAATAATTTAAGGATATTTCGGTTTAATAATTTAATTAGTAACGTCTCATGGTGACTAAAAACATAAAAATAAGAAAATAAAAAATAAATATAAATAAGCCAATATTTAAAACTAATAAAATATTTACTGAACTAAAAGAAGAAAATAGTTTAGCTTAAGAAGAAAATGAGGCTAATAAATATCTTTACAAAACTCGTTCACAATTTTATCTCACGAGTAATAATAAAAGGGTAAGCTCTTAAAATACAAATAATCGAATAATTGAATTGCATTCTCAAAACTATATGCCATTAAATTTACAGATTTATCAAGGAAGATCCGGGGTTTTATTAGTTGTTCTATAAAATTATAGGTGAATATTGTAAAGAGAACTACTTAATGTCCTTTTTTCCTCTAAACTTTTCGATAAGTTAATTGTCTGCCGTTAGATAATTAATTATTTTATGAATTTTAAATTAAAGCTTATTGTTTGAAAACCTTTGATTATTTGTTTAACATTTTATTTAAAATTTCTTTTAATGCATTTTTAATTTAATAATGTTTCTTCGATTTTTAAATTTTACTTCCTAATGCATTATGATTTCCTTTCGTTTCATTGTTTCATCCATTTCGATTCTTAATTCTTAAATCGAAACACTTATTAGTAAATAATAGGACATCCAATCATTTCTTCGGATTACAACATTGAAAAAAAATGAACTGGTTTTATTACTGTTATCGCGCATTCTCTGATATAAAGAGAAAACGTATTTGATACAAAGCATAGTCGCCTTTGTTTCATTCGTTAAATATCTAATCATTCTTTCATTATTGCCAGAAGACAACAGTTTATATTTTATGACTAGCAATAACTAAGTCTAAATAAAATAATACGTAGCAATGTAACCATAGCAACATGGACATATTTCCTTGTTAGATTCACTTTCCAGTGCAAGTACTCTGGCTTCCATAACTACCCATTAGATGGAACGAGATAAGCCTCTAATTTCTAGTCCGCTTATTCTTGCTTTTGTTGACTGTATTTACTCTGAAATCTGATTTAACAGTTAGAAATTTTGTAAAATTAAAATAGAAACATGGCACAGGAAATTTTTCGGATATTTAGAAGCATATTTTGGATGATATAGCGTGAATTTTCAGACCTGCGTTTCTCTGGCTTAATATATTTGACACATATTTATTAAATTATAAAACCTATTGTAAGGAATATGTAGCTATTGCAAAAATGTTTAGTGCAGGTTTCCATTTTTGCCTAATAAGAATATGCTGTTTTATATAAAGGAAGCTTTTTAGAATAGTGAAAACATATTATTAAGAATTTTCAAGAACTGACTTTCAGGTTCGGAATTGCACACAATGACATATAAATTTAAGAAAAAGTAGTTAAATATAATAAAACCCGATATAAAATCTCATAATGGCTAAGTTCTTTAGGAAAAACTAGGTGGGTAGCCTTTGTGATCTTTTTCATTATCAAATAAATTTTAACAATGTTATGTAATATGTCATTACAGAAACATTTTCTCTTGGTTATGCTAATAGAATAACTGTTAACATGAGCTCTAAAATGTTAGGTTTTTTTAAAAAAAACTTTTGTGTACCAGCATAGGATCGTTGAACTCGTCTCTGGTAATTCGACCCAGTATCAAATCTCAGCAAACGGTGTGGCTGTATGGAACGTTTCGTGGGTTTCATCCATTTGTAAATTGCATATGAGACAGTTTCCCTTTAGAGTATACACCATAAAAGCATCTATATTCCAATATGATAGCTGTCAAGGCGCTTTGCCTTAATCAACTAATGCAATCCATTTTAAATATTTCAGCTTTCTATAGGTAGCTAGTTGCCGAATTCCTTTGCTTTAATTCATAAATAAAATCCTTTAAATCTTTTAGTTTACTAAAAACAATCCGGTGGAATTTAGAAGCTAATAAAACACTGTATGAACGTGAAAGGACAATAATGCTCAGAATCGTATTTGCCAAGCCGCGTAGAAGACCCATGTAAACTGTAATTTGGCACTTAGCATAACGCAATCGATGCGATAATTAGAATGAGGAATCCAATGTTGTTTCTAATAGAAATAAAAATAAAAATTTAATATTATAATTATTTTTCTATAAACTAGTGAAACAAAGGCAGATGATATTTAAAAAAAAATATAAAATAAAAACATTTTCATAATAGTTACACTAATGACAAAAATGTTGGTAATACTACAATGAAATGCATATGTTGTTCACAGTGGTGAAAATCCTAAGTTCTTATCCGAAGAAGTAATATCTCTAACATTTCTAATGTGAAATTTTCTAATGTCGCAACCCCACACATTAACAACTAATTTCTCCACTAGATGTAAGTAAATTCAACAGAACATTAAAAAGCAGGTTTTCTTTTTTTAAAAAAACTCTGGCATTGTCAGAAGCATAAATAAATATTTCAGGTATTCTTTATCGAATGAACAATTATACACATCAAGAAACATTAAGGCGTATATGAAGATTACGTCTATTCCCTTAAAAAAGAAATTAGGTACTTTAACAGAAATACAAGTCTTTCACACTCACTTTTTAAGTAAAAAAGGCCATTAGTCTCGAAATGGTATTTTGCGTTGAATCACCAAAAACGCTAAATTACTTTTCAGGTTATTTACACCAACTATTATCCCCTATATTAATATTTAAAGAAATTAAATAATGAAGAATCTGAGTGAATGTATGAATGTTTCTCGCATTGTGAAAAAACAACGGTATCTAGACCCATCAAATCTTGAATAACGTAGCCCGAATATGAGTACCTGGAATTCCGAGTTTGTAATTCGTTTTACTGTCTATTTCGTACACTGTAAAACTTCAACGAGTGTTTGATTAACAAACTCAACGATTTCAAAGCGAAAAATAGCAACACTGTACAGGGGGGGGCACATTTTTATCTCCAGTGAATGTTTTCATATATTTTGTGATGTTTGTGTTGGATTGAATTTAATGTGGTTTAAGTGCGAAGAATATGATATTTAATAAATAAAGGTAACATTCAAATCGTTACAAAAACTCCCCTTTGGGAGTAATATAAAATCTGAAGGCTTTCAGATTTTTTATTTATTTATTAATTAATTCTAAGAAGATTTTATTAATTAATTCTAAGAAGATATGTTTTCGTAGTGTCTGTACGTACATACGTATGTATGTATTTATGTATCTCGCATAACTCAAAAACGAGTAGTCTTAAAACATTGAAATTTTGTATGCTAGCATGCAGTTGTGCACCTCTCTTTTTTGTTGATAATCGACAGCACGAAAAATATATAAATGTATGTATGTGTGTGTGCACATATGTTACTTGGCTCCGTGAACTCAGTTTTCGTATGCTTATATGCTGGTAAATTGTACATTTTTTGCCTTAAAAATGATTGAATTATGTTGTTTTTATCTTCCAGTAAATGTTTTTATGCTTTTAGATAACATGATTGCAATAGTTGTATAATTATCAACGTTTTAAATGTTGCTTCAGTGCAGCTAAATTTTTTATCATAATATTTTTTTTACCATAGCAGCCATATTTGTTTACGTTTGAAACGTAGCAGAATAGAGGATTTGTTGCCAATCTATAGAAACTAAGCATCACAACAAGAAAGATAATGTCTTCTTCTATTATTGAGAATTAAATCACGCTTAATCCATTATGAAATTATCATTTAAGTTAGTAAATTATCCCATATATTGACTCAGCATATCGTTTACAACAAATTAAGCCAGTTTCTAAGCCTTCATGTCTTTTTGCCGAGCGAGATCAAAAGTAAACTTTCAGTTTTGTGCTTCGAAAAATTTACCTTCTTGTCCGCTCGCCGAATTGGTTGTTTTTGCGTAGGAACTCTAATTTTAATTGTAAAAGTTTTTCTTTAAAATGTTTTAACTATATTATAATTTTCTATATGTTTCAATTTTTAATAAAGATATTTTGAGGTTTTATGTATTTTTGTCTTGTCGGGAAGCGAGAACTGAATTAATTGAATAAGAAATATATCTCTAATAAAATTCGAGGAAATAAGTTTAAAGGAAATGCAGCAAAAATGCGCATAATTTAATATTCCGTAGAAAGAAGTCATGTGGTGTACAGATCAGATGTTTTTTTAATGTCTGACAGAAATATGCGATTCATTAAGATGGAACAGCTATCGGAGCTGAATAATAGTATTACTGTTACTGAGATAATATTTTTTCTTAAATATTTCTCAGTATCGTTCATATGTTTTGAGGACAGTATAAAAGTAATCGTTTTTAAGGATGTATAAAGTAAAAGAATGAAAATATAGCTTAGTTAAAAAAAGAAATTATTGTTTTACCTAAGCCTAATATTTATTTCATTATTATTTTTTTCTATGTTCCTGAGAAATAAGCTACATGTTTCTTATATTTTAAAAAGCAGTAATTTGTCACTAACAACACAAGACATAATTACTGAAAAAGTACGTAAAATAATTGATTTTCTTTTCCAGTGATTTTTAAAATGAGTGTGTACAAAGTACTTCTTTATATGGAATAATACTCTTTAGTTACATTTAAGGTAGTTGTAGCATATTATAACTACAAAATTTAGCACCAAAAATAAAAATAAAAATTTTTAACAATTACACACAAAATCTAAATTTGTCAAACACTTCCAGTCTAAAACATACTGTCTAACTTCTGACATTGTTAAAAAAATTCTAAAATGGAAGATGTACATACACTGCTCGACATTGAAAATGCAACACCAAGTAATGTATGCAAATTTTAGAGTAGACGCACGTCACTGAGTTATGCGAATGATGTGAAATGCGCAGCTCTCCGACGCAAGTGAAGTAAGATATAAGGGGAGAAACGTGCAGAATGGGTAATATTCGTGTCGTTATTTCTGCCAGACGAATTATCGAAGAAAGTTGGTTTTTGTCCCGGAGGATACGTGTAATAGGAGAAAATGCAAGACCGCCGTCAATAAAGGCATTTCCAGCAGATAGACGATTTTACGAGGGGTATGGTGATCAGACTGAAAAGGGCGGCTTGATCCTTACGTCAAAGCGTGGCACCCACATGGATGCGAGCACGGTGCATCGGCTATGGCGAACATGGTTGGAGCAAGGGAATGTGGGAAGAAAGAGGAGTGCAGGTGCAGCCAGAGTGACGTCAGCACGCGTAGATCGACGCATCCGCCAACAAGCTGTGGCTGCCCCGCAAGTCACTTGTACCGCGATTCTGCAGCATGTGCAAGATACGCTGAATGTCCCCGTGTCGACAATAACTATTTCCCATCGATTGGTTAAACGTGGCCTACGCTTACGGCGTTAAGAAGACTGCCATTGACCCCACAGCATAGACGCCAACGTTTAGAATTGTGCCGGACTGGAGCAATGTAGATGACAGAATGGCGAAACGTCGTGTTATCAGATGAGTCACGTCTCCATTTATGCAATGACAGTTGCCGCATACGTGTGTGGAGTCGACATGGAGACAGATCTAATCCCGCAGTAACTGTGGAACGCCTCACCGCGCGACAACGTGGCATAATGGTTTGGGGCGCTATTGCCTACGATTCCAGGTCACCTCTATTTCGTATTCAGGGCACTATGACGGCCCAACGATACTTGGATAATGTACTGCAGTCGGTGGCAATCCCCTACCTTCAGGGGCTGCCTAATGCAATTTTTCAACAGGATAATGCCCGACCACACAGTGCTCGCATCTGCCAACATGCTCTGCAATGTATACAGGTGCTTCCCCGGCCACCGTACTCGCCTGACCTATCATCAATCGAACATGTGCGGGATCTGATTGGACGCCGTTTGCAGACTCTGCCCCTGTCTCGTTCAGAAGACGAACTGTGGCAAATGGTTGAAAGGGAATGGAGAGCAATCCCTCAGGACAACATCCGCACTCTTATTTACTCTATGCCTAGACGTGTTTCTTCGTGCATCGCTGTCCGCGGTGGTCGTACATCCTACTGAGCCGTCATGACGCTACACCAATTAACCATAATGGTAAAGGGATGGTGCCCATGTCTTCCCGTCACTTATCTCTTACCTTACTGAGCCGACGCCGTTCTCGCTCTGTATTCTGACTGTCATTTTGAAATAAAGATGACTTATTGCTGCTTGCTGTCTCTGTCTTTTTTCCAAACTTCATCACTTTCTGACCACTCCTTCTTGTTGTTGTATTTTCAATGTCGAGCAGCGTATATTATGCTAATTTTTTTAATTAAATAAAAATCTGTGCTATCAGGCAATGAAACTAAACCATTAAATTTGAACACATTTAAGCCTGAACTCAAGGAGTCCTTCAGTTTTAAAAAATGCTGTTTGTTCCTGCATTTCTCCTTTGGACAGAAAATGCCACAGGAATTCATTAAAGTATTAAACACGAACATCACTATTTGAAAACAAATTTAAAATATTAGCTTGAAATCTACATACCATTGTAGAGTCATTAAGTTATTTAGAAACAGGAGAGATGAATAATGAGTAAAGCCCTCACCGGGATTTGGAACTCGGAAGGATTCGGAACGGAAGGATTCGGACTGACCTCTCGGTTACGCGTCGAGGGTGCTGACCACTACGCCACGCATGCCAAGAAGGTGGAAGAAATACCTTATACCATTATAAACGTTTAAATTATTAGTATAGCCTTATTAACCAAAACATTTTCATAACACTGCAAAAAATGAAGTATCCTTTCATCGCATATCCACGAAGTATTTTTTCATCACAAATACACAATTTCATCACGGATAGGATTTATTTCAAATTTAACATAATTAATTCCATGAAAAGACGCTC
>KK115467.1:539787-565459 GCA_000611955.2 Stegodyphus mimosarum
CGATATATTTGAAAGATCTCTTATTAATAAATGGAAATAACAAAACTCAAACTGATTAAAATGAGAGCAAAGGAACATTTATATTAATGTTCTTTGAATAACTTCAGACTATGATCAATAAATAAGGAAATACTTTTTTTTTCATTTATTCCGATGTTATGTTTAGGACAGTATGTATGTTATTATTCCTTTATTAATGAACTGCATGTCTGTATTATATAACATTTTGGCAAATTCTATAACTAATAACTTATTATATTATTAATGAATTGAAGAATTTGTACGCTGCTAATAATATAACAAGTAAACTGATTTGCGGTGTAAGGCATTTTTGCTTACACTGTCCCTAAAAAAATTCAATATTTTACATATTAACATTTAAGAACAGTTGCAATTAAGCATTAAAAATGTTTAAATACTAATACTGTAGCTTAACGTATGCTACTAAATTTCTGTGAATAGCGTTTCACTAAATTTTATTGTCATTAAATTACAATTCAGAATTTAAAGCATCACAAAGGTGCTTAATTTTAGCAACAACAGTATATCAACCATTTAAAATAAGAAATATGTGTTCTTTTGTAAAGAATGTCATTTAATTAGCCTAAAAATTGTCTTAAACATCAGTCACCAATAAGCCCCGATAAAGGATAGTGCTGTATTCGCTGTTGAATACTTCTCTTATTTTATGTTTGAGGTATTTGAATTTAGAAATATTAATGGAATTTCTACGAAAAGAAATTCAAATGAATGTAAAGAATATAGTTACCAGTTTCGGGTGATAATAATGTCTATCTTCCAAACCTGAAATTAATGCTTTTACTTAAATTCAGATTTTTGTTAGCTTGAGGTTTACCAAAACAAAACTTTCATTCAACATAATATACGGTTCCTAGCGGACTCAGTAAATTAGAATTCCACAGGAGACTGCAGAGTGCCTCGTAAGTGACATAATAATCTCTAGAAGAGGTAGAGAGAAAAAAATGTTAGTCATAAATAATTTGTTTTTAAGAATTAAATTTTAAACTTTCAATAGTATAATATTTAGCTATATTTTAAAAATCATGTTGCGGTAAGTAATATCTATAATGTTTAAAAGAAAAGGAAAGTTTGTAATCTTTGAAATGATGTTGCAGAATATCGTTTTTGTAGAAATTTGTTTAATAACTACAGCAGTTGGACAGGAAAGCATTTACACTTTATTCAAATAAATAATATACCCTGTGCGGTAAACAGATAAAATTTTTTCAAACAGGCAATCAAAGATAAGCCAATGTTTCCTGAAAAACGTGAGGAATATTGCCCACCAGTAAAATCTCTTCTGAATACTCAGAGAAATTTATTACAATTGTAGGGTACTGTAGGAGGACTTTATTATAAGCAGAGGACTGCATTCAACGAACTAAATGATGGCTCCAATCGCAGCCATATTTTTATGGTTGTCCAGCACGTCTGGAAGATTCTAAAGAAATTGCTCATAAGGCTTCGAAAGTTCGTTAAAAACTTGGGGAATATCTCCAAGTTGTCGAAAAATCACCAAATGTGACTAATATAGCACAAGTTGTCACTAAGAAAATTTTGAGAATTTTCTGTCCATATCTCAAGTTCTGACTAAGCCATCGCCTCAGTTCACTCGTCTAATTAATTACTCAACATTCCAAGATCTACAGAAAAATAAGTGAAATAGACACTTACAAATAGAAAGATGTTGACATCTTCCACTAAACAAAAATACATAGCAAAATGTAGTCAAAAAGCAAATTAAAAAATAAAAGTTGTTCTAAAACTTATAAAAATGCGAAAAAATCAAAATCAAACATTTAAAATAGGCTAATAATCTTAATACCCTTGAAAACATTATTAATTAAATAATAATCCAATAAACATGTCAGTAAGTAATTTAATGAATGAAATTAGATTAGGATAGATTCTAATTCGATTGCCTATGGCAAATGTCTCCAAAATTAACAATAAACTGCAAATTATGAGAAAACTTTAAATAAAATATATGATGATACTTAAATAACCAGACCCTGTGAAAAAGAAATTCATCTGTTTAGAGAACATTATGTATAAATAGATCCATTTTGAGATTTTCAGCTCGTTTCGCAATATTTAAAATTCACATATGCATCTAAGCGAATTGCAAGGTTACAATTTCAAAATCATTTGGCAATTCAGAATGAATTTCATTTTTGTATAGATAGATTATATATATATAATCTCTTTATACAAATATATATATATATATATATGTTACTGTGAAAGACCGAAATTGGAGAATGTAGACTTTCACCGGAGAATGTCAACATTCACCAAATACGTCGGTGAAAGATCGAATATAACATTTCATTCTTGTACATTCGGACCCCACCGGTGTATGTCGACAATCACAGATATGCTTTGATGTAGGTCGAAAAGAGAGGCGACTGGCTGTTTCCCATAAATGCAGTTGTAAAAGCAAAGGCCTCTTGTGCAATTCAAAGTCTCATAATAGTTTAAGTTGTTGCAATTAATCAGATTTGTATCACATAATTTAGTAAGTTTTTTATTACTATTGTTTTATTTTCTCATTTACTACGTACTGTATAATTAAGTAAGTTTTTTAACTTCTATTATTTTCCTTTCTCATTTTGAATGTATTGTGTGTTTTAAGTACTTGCGTATTTTTTCGCGACTGACTTACGGAGAAGAAAATATAATATTCTCATATATTCAACATTCACCATTAGTACATGGTGAATGTCGACATCCACTGGTGTAAGTCAGAAATAAGAGTATTTGGAAAATATTTCGGACATCCACCAAGCGTCTATGCGAATGTTGACATTCACCGGTGAAAGTCGACGCTCTCCAGATTTCGGTGTTTCACCGTAACATATATATAGCTTATCATAGATATATAACATGATGAGGGAGTTACATGTTTTCTGTATATATATATATTGCTCTTAATGAAACGTTGAGCATCTCATACTAAAGGGTAAATAACAAAAGAAAAAAAATTACAAATTTTTTTACACTTCGTTGAGAAATTTTATTTTGTGGAATTCTGTTAGCCTTCAGTACGTAACTGATTTAAATATTCATTTAAATTTTAATTATTTTCATTTGCGATAAGAACACAAATTCATGTAAATATATTGCAGAAGGTATCAATATATTTATACTATGTCATTTGATGAACTGCTATGATGCTTATACGCTCTGTAACAAAAAACTCGACACACTCAGAAGGTTAGGTTAGGTTAGGTTATTCAATTATGGCAAAGCACACGAGGGCTATCTGCCTAAAGGGAGGGACGCCTTCGTGGAGGACTTTCTAGGGGAAACTGGCTCGTATACACGTTACACATGGGG
This sequence comes from Stegodyphus mimosarum, assembly GCA_000611955.2. Classification (NCBI taxonomy): domain Eukaryota; kingdom Metazoa; phylum Arthropoda; class Arachnida; order Araneae; family Eresidae; genus Stegodyphus; species Stegodyphus mimosarum. Next base: position 543,148 of record KK115467.1, read on the forward strand.
AAAACCACGAAAACGCCCATGCAGCCAGCCCGTTCGCGGGATTCGAACCTCGGACCGAACTACCAGTGTTCAGCGTCTTTACCGCTCGGCCGCTGGTGGGCCACTCAGAAGGAATCATCCGATTGGTTTGAAATTTCGCATGCATAAATGTTTTGACCAAATACTGAAATGATTACAATATGGTGTCCAATGAATGAATAGTGCGATCCGCAGCGCAGCGGAACTGCGCATCCAGCATATGTATATAAGCAGCTGTTCTTGAAATATTGTCAAAAATTTCTATTGCATTACGTTTTAGTATACCTATCAACGACTGAAAAAATGCCTCGCCGTAGGATTAGAGCTCATTACGAGCAGCTATCAAAATTTGAAAGAGGTCGTATATTGGATTGAAAGAGATAGGTTGGGCAAATCGGAGAATGTCTCGTCATATAAGTCGAAGCGATGCGGCGGTTAGAAGATGCTGGCAAGAATGTATGGACAATGGCACATTTCGGCGTCATAGCGGTTGACCTAGGTCAACAACAGATAGGGAGGACAGAGTGATTGTCAAATCAGCTGTTACAGCGCCTGATTCATCGCTATCAAACATCAGACGTACGACCGACACACGAGTGTCCCCCACGACCATTCACAGATGGCTGACGGAGCGAAATCTACGCTCATACCGACCATTACGCCACCTGCCACTCACGCCTACAGATTCTAGAGCCAGATTACAGTGGTGCTTGGTCGATCATGTTGGAATGATGCTGACTATGGACGTATAGTCTTTAGCGACGAATCCTAATTCCAACTGTATCGTGACGATCATCGAAGATGTGTCTGGAAACGCCCAGAGAAGCGAGCCGAAACTGCTTTCACTATTGCACGCTACACAGGCACTCAACCATGAGTTATGGTCTGGGCTGCCATTTCCCTTGATAACCCAGCCCCTTTGGTCGTCAATGGAGGCACACTTACAGCCCAGCGGTACGTCGACAATATTCTGAGACCTGTTATGCTACCGTTCCTTTTGCAGTGCCCTGGCCTTATTTTACAGCAAGATAATGCCAGACCACAAACGGCGCGTATTGCTATGTACTGTCTTACAGCTTGTCAAACACTTCCTTGGCCAGCCAGATTCTTAGATCTCCCACCCATCGAGCATGTTTGGAATATGATGGGAAAGTGACTGCGTCGACCATGGATTGTTGATAACCTTACCCGACAACTGGAGCAGATTTGGCAAGAAATACCGCAGGAGAGCATCCAGGAGCTTCATCAGTCTATGCCACGATGTGCGGCAGCTTCATACAGACTAGAGGTGGGTCAACACATTATTCAGCTCGTCATTTTGTAACGATGTAATTCTGAAATAATCATTCAATTGTTCTGAAATTTTAACCATTTTCTATTCTGTACATAATTTTCCTATCCACCGATTTTTGTCTCCATCGGACAACTCCTCGGTTGGTGCGTCAATTTTTGGGTTATAGAGTATATATATATATATACACACACATTTTAGAAATATACATTTGAATATTATTTATATTTATGTATGTATGACGTTTATGTGTATATTTTAATTATTTATTAAAATGTCACTTAAAGGAAACATAACTATTGCTCGATTACAAACACATCTGTATGTGTTGTTTAAAAGTTTCTACAACAGTATGTTAATGTCTGTAGAGATGCTGGTGCTTCTGATAATGAAAACGTGGATAATGGGCAATGCCTTCGCCGGGACTCAAACCTGGACCTTTCTAATACACGCCGAGTGTTCTACCGTTACACGATGAAGTCATGCTAGAAAGCGCAAGAAAATACCTTATAAATTTTCTTTTTGCAATCAAAAGTTTATTTTTTTATTAATATGAATTTTGTTTATATTATTTATGGCTTTAACAAAGAAAACGAATTAATCGTATGAGAGCAAATGAATTCATTTACAATTTAACTAAAAAAATTAAAATCATATAATTCATAAATTGTTCTATATTAAACACTCTGCTAAAAATTAGATTTCTATGCATTAAACTAAATAGTGAATTGAAGTCAATACTTCGATATACACTGCTGGCCACCGTAAATGCAACACCCTCAAGGAAGCATGCAAATAACATGAAATTTACAGCATGCATTAGCGGAGGTGAGATACCCAAATCATTAGAATTTTAGCGCAGACGCACATCACGCGCGCCAGTGGCGCCACTTCAAAGCGCTATTTAAGGCTTGGAGTTTTCGACGATTTCTCGTTCGGCAATTGTGTTTTTCTTGTGGTTTTTTCAAAAAAAAAAAAAACGATCGATTATGCCTCGTAGTAAACAGCGATCATCGTTGGATTAAGTATCCGAGTTCGACAGAGGAAGGATAGTGGCCTAGAGAGAGTGTGGATTATCTTTCAGGGAAATCTGTAGTCGCGTTGGACGAAACCAAACAACTGTAATGCGGATATGTGACCGTTGGATGCAAGATGGTACGACGGACCGACGTGTTTGATCGCATCCACCTCAGTGCACCACTTCACGTGATGACAGGAATATTGTGCGCATGGCAGTGACGGATAGCTCTGTCACATCACGAACATTCAGTCTATAACGCACAGCATATTCAGTCTGTAACGCATCATCCAGTGTCTGCGAGTACCATTCGACGCCGTTTACAGCAAAGTGGTCTGTCCGCAAGACGTCCATTGCTTCGTCTACCCTTGAGTAGAACCACAGACGTCTCCGCCGCCAGTGATGCGCTGAAAGAAGGATATGAACGGCAGAATGGAATGAAATTGTCTTTACTTACGAGTCACGCTCCTGTCTGTAACACCACGATGGTCGGATTCGAGTCTGGAGACATCGTGGAAGACAGGATGCATAACAGCTGCGTTATTTGCCGCCACTCTGGTTCTTCATCGGGTATTATGGTATGGGGTGGTATTGGATATTATTCTCCCACTCCTCTAATACGCATTGCCGGTACTCTAAACAGCCAGCGCTACGTCTCCGAGGTTTGGAGCCAGTTGTTCTTCCTTACCTTCAGGACTTGCCTACGGCTATATTTCAACAGGATAATGCGCGACCACACGTGGCACGCCAGATTAAATTGCTTTCCTAGCCGGCTCGCTCTCCGGATCTTTCGCCGATAGAACAGATGTGGTCCATGGTAGCTGAACGATTGACCCAGATTACATCCCAAGCTGCCACACCAGATCAACTTTGGCAACGTGCGAAAGCTGCTTGGTCTGCTGTACCTCCAAGAACACATCCAAAGTCTCTTTGAATCTATGCCGAGAAGTGTGGCAGCCATTGTTGGCGGCTACTCTGGCTACAGTTTCTAGAAGGAACCACACTTCACAGAACTTTATAACTTTAATCATTTGATACTTGGTCAGCATGTTATCTACTAAATAAAGTTTTCGTGATGTATCTTGTCTTTCTTGGTGTTGCATTTTGGGTGGCCAGCAGTGTACATGTACTTGTTGCAATGTCTTGTGTCGATTTTTCAAATTCTTAATGCAGGTTTAAAAATTACGTTTCCTATTTCTGGGGTAAAAATGAGAAATCATGCATGTTGCTATTATACGCCTTATATAAAAGTATGTTTCAAAATTCATGTCATTTTACAGAGTGTTACAGAACTTATTGTTACAAATTAAAGGTGTGATAAAACTTGGCAACAGTATCGATTCTCGAAATGCAATATATGGTGGAACGCGAAATGTGAACCTGGAAACACAGCAAGTACAAAGATGGTAGAGAAAGAAAAGTAGCATAATGACGATTATTTACAAGAATCAAGGCTTGTTACTTATAAGAATTATCCAAATTGCAATGGATACATCACTATGACAACGGAGTTACTGGCGTATGCTTTTGAAGATATCGGCAAATCCCTAATTCTGCAGCAGTTACACTAATTCTGACTGCAAACTTTCCAAAACAGTAAATCAGATTCAAAAGGCAGTCAGGAGAACTTGAATCGAGTGTCAATCTGAATCGTTATCATGAAGCGAGTGTTGCAGTTATAAGAAATTCGTTTGAAATCGTATTATATCTCATAAAGTAATCTTTGTTAAAACGTTTATGCTCGTAGGAGAACCGCGTTCACGCCTTATTTTGATACTCATTGCATTGTGAAAATTATTGCCAAATTTTTGCCCCTTCTTAAAATCGTGACCATGAATTTTATTATACTCTGTATATTTGTGGGACGCATACTCATCGGCGAATCGCCAGCGAGGTGTGACGTCATCTGCCTCCAACTCAGCGCAGCGGAGACAACACCCAGAGACAGACTAGTTTTAGACCTGCTGCGAACAAGACGTGTTCCCAATGAGTAGAGCTGACGACTCCCAGACGTGGAAGGGAACAGGCGAATTCATTATAGTTAGCCATGGATGAGGGCAGACGTGCTATTTTTAGGTTTATAACAAGGACTATTTCCAGTTATTCCTTCATAACTGGTAGTTCTGTGAGAGAGTAGTGGTCTGCAAGAACTATTCATCATTACATGAACAGTGTCTGGACTGAACTTAGTTGTGGGGTTACCAACTGTAATATTAACTTTCCCCTTAATTCATCTTTTCCATTTTAATAAAATCATAATAAAGTAGATTAGCACTTATCGCATGCTCCATGTGATCTTAAACTGGGTAACCTTACATATTATATAACGATACTTAGATGCTTGCAAATTTTCATGTGGAACAAATAGAAAAGTAGAACATGCGTAAATGTCTTCTCTGTCGTTAAAACATTTGTAACTTTCATGTTCTCTGAAAAGTTTTTCTTTTTTCCAAATGATATATTTCCATAACGAGAGCAATAAATTGCTATCATCGTTTTCTTAGTTTTCATTAAAAATGATTCACAAGAATAATTTTTCCATTTAAGCCAATCATTATGCATACAACATTAAATATCTTCTTCAATGAATTCAAGAAATTCCAAATTTTTAAAGAAATATGAAGTGGAATTTTTTTCAACAGAATGGAAAAACTGTTAACAGCCTTTTTATGTAACAAATGTGAAAAGTAGAAAGGGATTATAAAAGTCCTAGAAGAGGAAGCGTAATGATTTAATTAATATTTTTCTTAAGATTTTAAAATTCAAATTGTCATTCATAGCCTAAATGCATGTTTTTCAGTTCATTTCAGATTTCAACTCAATATTGCTTAACTATTGTCTACGATTGATTTTCGAATGAAGTTTTGTGAGTTCACTATCGTATCTTAGTACACATATTGGATTTGTGTCGTTATTTCTATGAATATTTCTAGTGACAAAAGTCTTTTGCTATTTCATGGTTAGAAGTAAAACTGATGCTCATATTTCCTTTGATTCTGTCTATTATGACTTTAATTTTATAAATGAAAATTGGGATAATGGTTAATTTATTGGAAACTGTTATGCTATCTTGCATTTCATTAAGTAATATATTAATCATTAAAAATGGATTGCAAAAATTTCAAAAAAAATTGCAGCAATTGGTACTCACATTAGAGTAGCGTAAAATATATCCAGAACGTGGCGAAACTTGCGAATAAATAAATCTGAAAGTGGAGATATTTTCTTGAAAACAAATAATGTTAGACAACCTATTTTATCTTAGTTCTCTTTTATTCCACCGGCGAAATGTTCTGTGATTTTTGCTTTTTAATAAGAAAAAAACACGAACTTAAATGAATTTCTCTTATAAGAGTTTTATTTCTTACTCACACTTTTAAAATTATTTCATTTTTCCATTTCCCGAAGTGTTTCGTGTGTATGCAAAAATATGCTCCATGAATACTCTAATTATAATAGAACACGAGCTTAATTTCCTTCTTTTCTAAATGTGCAACCTTAAATAACAACTCTCATTTGCAAGGAACTAGACGGATGCTAGTAAATTTTAAACAGTTTCTTGGAAATACATTATATTTAAGTATTTTAAATCCTTTTTTCATGGACTTATAAAGAGGTAAACGGATGCTCAACTGAGTAAATGTTATCCATTTCATAAGCTGTATTGGGGTACAAAAATTACATTAATATATTGTACTGGTTTATATTAAGTATGTTAGATTTAAACATGTAAAGTTATACATAGCGCTTTAATTTGCAAACAAGCAGATGAATATAAAAAGTCCTTGATAAATGTAAATTACACATGCCGATTATTTAATTAAAGGTACATATGAGGATAATTAAATTCAAATGTATTTTGAACTTTGAAATTTTTATATTCTTTATTCAAATTTCTAAAACGTTATTTAACTTTCTTTCACTAGTGACAAAATTTACTGAAATATTAAAAACACAAGACATATTTACATATTGATATATATAAATTGTTGTTATACATATTTAAAATACACGTAGACATTTTTGCTTTTTACTTCGACTTTAATCTCTTTCTTCATATGTAAAAAGCTCTTTCTCTGATGGTTTTGAATTTCGTCTTTTAATTTTGATTTTTATATAACTTTGATTATTTACAGATTTTTCCTTTGTGTCAGTACGCTATTAATCTTAAACTACCAATACAAATCTTTGTTACCGCAGAACTCTGTTATATGATTTTTAACTAGTAGCAGTAAAAATGTTAAAACAAATGCACAATGCGTAAAAAAAAAAAAAAAAAAAAAAAAAAAAAAAAAAAAAAAAAAGGACAGTTCTATGTCTCCCGTTTTACTGGGCCGATTGACGAAATTCAAATTGTGTTTTTCATGTCCAGAAAGCGCGACTTAGTTTTGCCAATATTTTTCCACATTTCGATTCTACGATTCAAATTATGCCAAACTGCTAACTTTTGTAAAAATCGCACGAGTAGCTTTTAAAAAATTAGCTCTAAAATTTTAGCTCCTCAGTGTTAATACAATTTGGTATGTATTATATCTCATTTTTTATTACAATTACATGATTCCTTCTTTCACAGTTCGAAATTTAGATTCACGCCAGACAAAATTCGCCAATTTTTTATGATTTATTTTTTAAATTTGTATTTTTAAATAATTTTTGTAAATTTTTGGAAAAAAATTTTGAATTACAACTTATAAAAGTCTTACCCTCAACTTTAAGTAGATGTATTTCTAAGTATACTTGCAAAATATTAGAGCTTTTTATTCAAAATTTTCGCAGATATGCGTGAATTTATATGTTGGCGCGTTTTGAAATTTGGCATTTTTGTTGAAAGCGATAATAACATCTAATGTAGTTTATGCACTTTGCTAAAATTGTTTGAAAATAGGAACGATGTGACTTTCTTTCCGTCGTTAACAATGTAAAAAGTTTGGAACGATTTGATTTTCTTCCCGTTCCTGCACAATGAAAGGGAAAGGAAAATAGGTTGTCATATATTCAGAAGTTCGTTAAGTCAATTATTTTGGCCTCAAACTGAAACAAAATGCGCCAAGTTAAAATTTTGAATTTCTCCGTAAATTTTGCACCAAATTATACAAAATTTAATATTTAGCCATAATTTGAGTCGTAGAATCGAAATATGGAAAAAAAATTGGTTTGTTATTTCAGTAAAAGACCCATTTTGTCTTAAAATACCTGTGTTAGAACAATGTTATGTATATAAATCTAATATATATCGCAAGTCGCGCTTTCGAGACATGAAAAACGCAATTTGAATTTCGTCAATCGGCCCAGTAGAACGGGAGATATAGAACTGTTCTTTTTTTTGTTTTTTTCGCAGTGTACAATTTGAAATTAACAAAGTCTGGTTTAAACCTTGACTTTCCTTGGTAATTGCTCATGAAAAAACTCGCCGGAAGCAAAAGCCTCTAGCAGTAAGCTGATTTTCTATGACTGAAAATCTACAGTACATTTACGGCCAGCGTACGTTGCCAGACGCTGTCGGACAAACTTTAATCCAGACTCTTCTTTATACTTTAAACTAATTTGCATTCTTGTGAAAGTTAGATAAATGTAGTATTACTAGAAAAGCTTAAGTAATAAGGTTAACTAAAATAACATCTTGTAAATTTTTAAGATCTTGTGTAAGGTGTGCTACCAGTTGCTTCAGAAAATATCGCCTTTCTTCCGTTTTGAACTAACTCTTTTCTCCAACGGTCTTTAATAACGACACCACTGAATCATATATTATGTATATTTACTATGAAACTTTTTGTTGTAAAGCAGTGACTATTATGTATATGGTCATTTCAGCAAATTATCTTGCAAAATATATTAATGATGAAATACCTGTGTCATTTAATCTTCAAAAAGGAATTACTTGATAGCACTTCTTTGCTATGATTTTACCTCAATCGATATTTGCAGAATATTACCTCGTAATTTCCTTCTAATGGCAATAAAAGAATACAACTGTCGTTTCAATTTAAATTAAACTAAATGCGTAAAATATTTATTTCAGCCAACAGTATTTACATTCAATAGAATTGAAACAACTCTCTATTTCATTAACTGGTTTGAAAATTAGTACTTGTAGTGAAATGTTACAAAAGTTGAAGGAGAATACTTTTTACTGCGAAATACTATATACAGTTATTAGGTTAATTAACCAGTATTGTGATTTTAATCTTCACTATGACTTCTTCCTTCCATATTCCATACCAGAAGTAAAATTACTTTGAGAATATATAAGCTAAAGGTTTTGATTCTTAAATAAAGGCTTTGTGGCATTTGCGTCGCGCTTTGAGAATTCTCCCGCTGCTCGATTTAAAAGTGGTATTCCGGGATTCGGCATACTTATTTTAGCCGATAATTTAATGCAATGTTAAAATAACTGAACCAGTTTGTCCCTTATTTTATTGAATGTTTAATCTTAAACTACATTATTCGAACTAGGAATGAAGAAATTTAACAATTCTATCACATTTGATAATTAATAAGAAATTTAATATCTTGAGCTGCAGAAGAGTTAGTTGATGTTTTATTACGTGTATTCTGAAAGAGAAAAATGACTACAGATTCTGGAAAAATCAATGTAAACAGATTATTTAAGACAGACGTTTTCGTCCTTTGGTTTACCAATTGCTGCATGATATATGTGCAGAATAAACTAATCTTTCATTTCTATTGTCTACAGCGAGTTTCAAGCAGTGCGATTTTTTTGAGGTGAGAGGAAAGCGTCTAACGAGTCAGATAGTAGTAGAAAGCATTTTGTACTTCATCTTCAAAAAGTACTAAGTTCTTTTACAATATAAATGCCATTGAAAAATATCAAAGAAACCTGAAATATTCCGCAAAAATACATATTCAGGCTTATTCAGAAAGAAACCTTATTCATGCTCAAGATAATACTATTTTCCCCATACATTTATCTATAAAAAATTCTCTTATTACTTTCTATGGAATCGGTGAACTAGCACCTGTTGTAAAAAGAATAAACGATTCTGTCAAGAGTTCAGTAATGATTTCCGTACCAGTAGAAAGCTCAGTCTAGTTGTTGTGGTTTAACTGAGCATATACGATCAAAGAAGGTAAAAATCTTCTAACAAGATGAGATTTTACAAGTTGACGGAAGAAAAATCTAAAATGACAGGAGTTCAGAGATAGGGTGATCGTTAGCATTTTAGATGTGCCATTAACTAGAAGGATCATTAAAGACTTATTGTTTTGGTTAAAAGTACTGCAAAAATAAAACGTTTAAAATTAGATGTTCTGCAAATGAAACATTCGTTTTTCTGTGAGATACTTAAAAATCGGTGTCATTCAATTTTCACTTGTGCTGAATATGATTTTGTAATAGCTATTTCGTATAGGTGCTTATAAAAAATTCAGATTATGATTAATTGCATGAAGAAAAATAGGCAGATAAGGTTTTTTTATGGTAAATTAATTTACCTTCGGTACTAAGTATATTAGTTATATACCCAGCGACGTCACAAGCATATATCATGTTACAAGTGCACTTTAATGTAGCTAAAATATATTTCAGCCGCATTAAATTTGCTTTACTTTTAGGTGACATACTTGTTAGTTTTTAAATAGTCTTTACTGATAAAATGAAGTTGATAATACGATGCCATAACCACTGCGTTAGCGAGGATAAAGTTTAGGATTATTAATATCGAAATACAAATAAAGAATTATTAGAAATTTAAATTTTACAGGATTGTGTACAATGTAGACATCTTTCTAAAATCTTTCTCTACGGCATATGCTTTATTATTAAACAATGCTTTTATAAAATATTTTTAAAATATACTTAAATGTATATAGAATAAGAATATAATAGAAATATTCATTTATTATAAAGATACATCAAGACAAGTGCTAAATATAAATGGTTATCTTGACATTGAGCTTATAATTTCAATGATTTAGCTTATATATTTAATATTTCTGGAAACTCTTTATTAAGCATATACATCAAGCTGTACGAAACATATACAGAAAATAATTTTAAAAGTTATACCCATGAGATTTTGTTATTACATCTGGAATTTACATAAATGTAAAAATGTTGAATTTTCCATAAGACGAATTTTAAGCTTTTATAAATCATTTCAAAATAAACGCAATACAGTCCTTACAATCTTTCTTCTATTAAAAAAAACGTATTCTTTGAAAGATCTATTTCTAATTTACCTCTTCTTCTCTCGAAGATGTCATAATATTTTCAATTGCCTTTTAAAAGATTCATGGAACACAGCTGGTAGATCAGTGAAATTTAATGAAATTTTAGTGAAATTCAGTGAAATCTTAAAGTAATTTTAGTGAAGTCCAACCTCAAATTTTGGCAAAAAAAGAATAATAATTAGGGTAAAAGTAAATACGAAAATATATTCTCTAAACCTTAAACTTCTTTATGTAATTAACTGAAATTTAAATTATGAAATCTTCTTCATACTTACATAAATCTTTGAAATGTGATTATTCTGAAGCACTTATTTTTGAATGAAACTGGTCGCGCAATTTCAAGTGTGTTTATCTCCACGAAATTCCTTTAATTTGGATTTATCAGACTTTCACATGGCCAACATAATTGCATGTCATGTGAAATGGATTTAAATGTTCATGTGTATTACGAAGAATCCATCCACAAAATTTTCAAAACCAATGAGAAAAATCTACAAAAAAGAAACGGTATTGAAAGCACGATTGGAAGAGAAAAACATTGTTATAAAATTTAAATTTGCAGTAAAAAAGGAATCTGAAACTGGAGCAGAATGTGAATAAAACTTCACCAATTTCGAGAGCGATAATATACACGACGATCTTCTTTAGAAAAAACGATGATAGATCTATATTAGAATATTGGAACTTTTGCTTTGTAATAAATAACAGAAATACGAAATGAGGGTAATTTTGATTCGAAATAATATAGCTACAGATCTAAAGGCGCATTAGTAGCTAAATATGTATTCTTCATATAAAAAAATAAAACAACTGGAATTTCGATAGACGTTTGCTTTTAGTAGTCTCATTTTGCTCCATTTGAAGATCAAATCCCGTTACGTTCAACAATAAATGTCGCAGTTATGAAGAATCAACCTTTGAGGATTTAGCTATTTAATTTTGACTAAAAGTTCAGTTTGAGTTAAAGTAACTTTCCTGTCGCTCTCCTTTTCACCACGCTTTTCATGTCAGAACGTAAATGAGATAGAACTTTATTCAAATTGATGGAGAAAGAAGTGTTATTTAATGAAAAATTCGGAAGAGAGTATGTTCTGTCTACTTGAGGCCAAGTTGTTACCGTGAAAAAATAGCGATTTGATTCTGTGGCATTTAATGCTTCTAGCCATTAGGCTTGTCTCGCCGGCTTTCTACAAACCAGAACCTCCTGTGCGAAACATTATCCTGTGAGCCGTTAGAGTAATATAACTGCATTTTAGTTCAACATTATGTTTTTAAGCCAGAATTGTTGGCTTCTGTAAATCCGAGCTAGGCGATTGTTACTTCTTTGTGTTCAAGTAAAAGGGTTATTTGCATCCTTCTTCTGACTTTGTCGCTCTACAGTTAAGGCTAGAGCAGCGCTGTCCAACTTATCATAGCCCGCGGGCCATATTTTCTTCACCAAACATTTCGGGAGCCAAGAAGGTTGATAAATGAAAAGTCAGTTTATGCTAATTAAAAAAATATTTTATTTGTACTAAAAATAAAACTTTAAATATTCGTAATATATTAATAAGAACATTGTGGCCGTAATTGTTTAGCAACAATATCTTTTACGTCCACATCAATATTTGTTGTGGCAAGTCTAATTATATCTTCAAGAGTGCAATCTTTCAAACTGTTTCTATATTTTGACTTTATATATTTCATATAGGAGTATGCCAGCTCGCAGATATATGTACTTCCGAACATTGATTCAATTTGAAGTCCAAAATCTCTCAATTCTCTCTTTATCTAAAAAGTTGAATATTTCTATTCCAGTTACTCCACGAGATGTAAAAAATGGGTCAGCCTGCAGGTCGCATAATGAGAATAACGGAGTTGATATCAATATTAATTGGATCACAAAATAAATCAATAGACGGTTTAAGATCATCAAGTTGAGAAAATCTTTCATTGAAATCTGTAATTAACATATCCAATTTTGGTACAAATATTTTAAAAATCCCTTCTATATTACATTATTTCATTTCTTCATAGATTTCTTTGCAAGATTCAAAATGAAATAAATTATTTTGCTCCAAATTTAAGCTTAACAATTTTAATTTGTTTCTAAATCCAGTAAAATATTTATAAAGGCAACACATATTTTGATCTTGTCCTTGCAAGGATTAATTCAAAATATTTAAATAGTTTGTAATGTCCGTTAGGAAAGCAAGTCAATAAATAAAATTTTTATCAAGTAAATTTGCTGTCAAATTTACATCGACGGAAATTTCTGTGAGAAAAAGATGAACTTCTTTTTGAAGTGTAAAGAATCTCCTCAAGCACTTTCCAGCACTTAACCAACGAACGCTACTATGTAAAAGCAGATCTCCATACTCAGTTTCCAATTCAACCAAAAATGTTTTAAATTTTCTGTGTGTAAGAGAATGATTTCCGCCTTGAATTAAATTAGTAATTTTGCAAACCTTGTCCATTACGTCTTTTATTTGTAGGGATAAACCACATAATGCCTTCTGATGGATAATGCAGTGTAACATACGACATGTTATTCCTTCTTTTTGCAAAAGTCCCCCGAGCCCAATATTGTTTTCATTTACAGTTCTTATAAAAATAAGCATTTGACTTGTATCGGAAATGTCTGTGCTTTCATCCAGTGCTACAGAAAAATAGCAGCAACTATTGATTAGGTTTTCTAATTTATTAGTGACATACATGCTAATCTCGTTTACACGTCAGCTTACAGTCTGGTGAAAAAGTGATACTGTTTGAAATTTTCTTACCATTTCGTTGTCATTAAATGCTTGAGCCATTTTTATGGCACATTTTTTAATGAATTCTCCATCCGAAAATGGCTTCTTTGCCTTTACTCTTTCTAAACAAACTTCAAACGAAGCAGCTACAGATGTTTCTTGAAAATTTGGTTCTTGATTAAAATAAATCGTTTGGTGATCCAGTTGTATTTTCATTTTTTACACTAGTGGTATTTTCATGTCTCGCGTGTACGAATGATGATACGTTTTTTCATGCATGGAAAGATAATGGCGCTTCAGGTTATATTCTTTACACACAGCTATGGTTTGTAAACATTCCAGACACTGTGGTTTACCATTCTTGTTCAGAATAAATAAGTAATCTATCTCCCAGAGATCTTGAAATTCTCGATTTTCGAGGTCTATTTTTCTTTTATTAGTAGCGCTCATATTCAATAATTATTTTAATTAATAAATAAATATGAAATTAAGTTAATAATATTATAACACAATCACCCCTCAACAAATTCTAGAGAAGCATTGATGATGAAGCGATTGCATGAATCAACCAAATAGCGCAGGGTAGTGTGCACATCAGATGCGCCAACCTTAGATAAACAGCAACCAACCACAAATATAATGTGTGGCGCCAACGTTGAGCCAACCATTATCAGACGTTAAACGGATTGCTGCTGTATTCAGCCAGGTTAAGTGAAGTTACGCAAACAAAATAGTACCTACTTTAAATTCAAATTAGATTTAAATTTTCACATAGTAAAATAATTTTAATACTAATAATAATAATTTAGTAACATAAATTTATTAATAGTAAAATGTACTCGTGGGCCGTAAAAATAATTTAGCGGGCCGCCAGTTGGACAGCCCTGGGCTAGAGGATTATTGTCCTACTGTCTTTCTAGAACTCATGGGTTTATGCTATCAAAGAAAATGAGACTAAACACATATTAATAATAAGTTTGTCAAATATAACTATTCCAAAGTGCCATTGTTGGTTAAAGTTATTTAATATTTGATTTGAAATGCAAATTGGGAATTAAATGCATGGGTAATATAAAAATATGATTTTGAAGTTAGAGTTTAGGCGTAAAATGGAAGACTTCCAAAATTGTAAAAATATAGAAAATAATCTGCTAAGAAAATATTACAAAAGGGCATATAGATCTTTCGTTCGCAAGTGGAGCATTTACAGGCGGCTCAAAAATTCAAGGCTTAATTTGAATTTGTTAGAATCATAAAGATTATGTGACATACAGTTTCACAACCTAAATTAAGTAGCAATTTGCAAAGCAATTGACAGGGTATAAAAATGCATCTTTTAGATTATCCACTAGAGGTTAATATTTTCAGGTCTCATGGAATCATGCAGTCCAAGTTTGTGGAACAAATGGTTAAAAAATGTTGGACGGAGTAAATTCTAAAAGAATATTGAATTGGGTTAGACGTATAAGACTAACAAAGAGTGAGACTGTAAATGAAATGACAAAACAATCGCACGGAAATATTTAACCGGATATGTAAATGCTAATTATAAAGCAATACATTAATTACTTTTTTGTAAAAAAATATTGTATGTACTAGCTAAATTATTGGAATTATTTTGAAAATGTTAGGTAAAACAAAAAGTAACGAGAGAATTTGGAAGAGAGGAAGACTTGCGTTTGATACCAAATTAAACCTTTTCCGAAACCTCTAGAAACGACCCAGGCGGAGACGGTCAGATTTTACACATCTGTTCAGAAATCCAAGAAATGCGTCGTCGTATCTATTTAAATTTTTAAAAAAATTAGCAACTAACCTATTTTTATTTTTAGAAAAAGAAGATTTAAATGCAGTTCAGGAAAACAAATGGAAGTGAATGTTTTATATTTGATACGAGTCATCGAAGATGACCATTACTGCTAAAAAGATATCGGCAACAAATATACACTTGATTTTCTGTTATGATAAAAGTAGAATAAAACTGAAAAAAAAATGTAAAAAATTAGTTTAAGAAAGAAAATGTAATAAAAATATATAATAAGAAAAGAAAATAGAGTCAAAACGGAAAAGATAAATTTATAACAAAATCTCTTGAAAAGTCTAAAGTGTTTGGGTTTTAACAATTGCTCTAAAGGGCAGTTTTGAAGTTTAATACAGCTTATCAGTACAGATTATCAATAGATATTGCCCAGGTAAAATAGCAAAATATTTCATAGGATATTAGATGGCAGCATGCTGAAAATATCGCGAAGGTCAAAATAACAGGAGGACAAAAATACAGGAAAAAAATCTGATGTGTACACCGCATGACTTCCTTGTACCGGAATATTAAATCATACGCATTTTTTCCTGCCTTTCATTTAAACATATTTCTTCCAATTTCATTACAGATATATTTCTCATTTAATTAATTCAGTTCTCACTTCGCAAAAAGGCAAAACTATATAAAACCTCAAAACATCTATATTAAAAATTCAAAGATATAGAATAACATAAATCGCCAAATACAGTTAAAACAATAAAAAAAAAATTTTACAATTAAAATTACAGTTTCTACGCAAAAACAAGTATTTCGGCCAGCGGGCAAGAAGGCAGATTTTTTAGTGAACAAAACGGAAAGTTTACTTTTGGTCTCACTCGGTAAAAAGACACTGAAGACGTAGAAACTGACTTAATTCGTTGTGGAAGCTATGCTGAGTCAATATGTAAGACAATTTAAAAATTTAAATGATAATTCCAAAATGAATTAAGCATAATTTAGTTCGCAATAATAAAAGACGTTACTTTGTTGTTGCGAAGCTTAGTTTCTTTACATTGGCGACGAATCCCATATTCTGTTAAGTTTCAGATGTAAACTACACTCACGTTTGTGAAAATTGCAACACCAAGAAGGAATCGTCATAATTGAATGCAATTTAATACACAGTTGAGTGGTAGTGGTACAAATAAATGATTAAATGTTCAAAGCAAACAAACAAGAACAAGAGATCAGAATCAGTATTTTGTGTGGCCACCACGCGCCGCAATAAGTGCTGCTACACGACGTGGCATGGAGTCAAACAAAGTTTGAATGTCTGACTGAGGAAGAGCATTCCATATCGTTTGTACGCGTACCCAAAGTTCGTCTGCAGACGCAACAGGACGAGGATCACGAGCAAGACGCCGACCAATGACATCCCACACATGTTCAATTGGCGACATATCCGGGGAACACGCAGGCCAAGGAAGAAGCTGTACCTGCTGCGCTGCAAAGAAGGATTTAACAATCCGAGCAGTATGAGGGCGGGCATTGTCCTGTTGAAATACAGCGCCTGGCAAGCTTTGAAGGAAGGGAACAGCTTCGGGCTGTAGAACTTCACGGATATACCGGTTGCTGTTCAGATTGCCCACAATTCGTAGCAATTGAGATCGTCTATGATATGCTATGGCGCCCCAGACCATAACTCCGGGTGTTCGTCCACTGTGGCGTTCGATAATGCACTCCGGAAGGTGGCGTTCACCGGCATAGCGTCTGACACGAATGCGGCCATCATGGTACCACAAATTAAAGCGGGATTCGTCAGAAAACACGACATGCTGCCAATCAGCACGCCAGTCTCTATGCTGATTGGCCCATTGTAGCCGCAGGCGGCGATGGTCGTGCGTTAGGGGGATCCTGTATAAAGGAGTCCGTGCGCGCAGTCCACACTGCAGCAGACGTCTACGAATTGATGAAGCACACAATGAAACACCTGTAGCTATTGACCACAGTGCTGCCAATTGTCTAGAGGAAGCTGTACGGTCCGTCCGCGCCATGCGGACCAGGTGTCTATCATCGCGAGCTGACGTCACATTTCGGGGTCCACTCCCGGATTTCCGAGTTGTCCGACACTCGTCCGTCCACTGCTTCCAAACGCGCATCACTGTGCTGCTGTTACGCTGCACACGAGAGGCTACTGCACGATACGACAATCCAGCTTCACGAAGGCCGATGATTCTCCCTCGTTCAAACTCTGTAAGTTGTTCAAATCTCGCTCTCTTTCGTCGACGAGGCATAAGTACAGATTGAGTTAACGTTTACCACTAGCAGATAACCACCGATAACCATACACGCCTCGCTACAGCCGTCTATTTATTCGGATCCATCAGCCGTTCAGAGGGCGCTGCTCAGCATACGCATGCGCTACGGATTTGCAATTCTAATCATTTGCATATCATGCGCTACTTTGCATTTCCTGAAAATTTCAGCTCACTCGCGTAAGTCCTTCATGGTGTTGCAATTTTCACAAACGTGAGTGTATTATGGTTGCTATGATAAAAAAAAGTTAGGCTTAGCCGCACTTAAACAACTTTTAAATTGTTAATAATTCTGAAACTATAACATGCACGTTAAGGCATAATATCCTTAACCGGAAGATAAGAATAACATAATTCAGTCATTTTTAAAGCAAAAAATACACAGTTTACAAACATATAAGAATAACGAAACTGAACTCACTAAGCTGAGTAACAGAGTGGATATATATATGCATATATTTATATACTTTTGGTGCGGTCGATTGCAACCAAAAGAGGAAGTGCACATCTAATTTTTATAGCAGTCCTATATAAAAATTTCAACGTTCTGAGACTACTCATCTTTGAGTTATACGAAATATATACATATATACGCACGTACGCACAGATGCCACGAAAAAAATTCTCTTCAGAATCCATTGTAAATTAGTTTTATAATTTGTTTTGGGGGAAAAGACGCCCTTATTATGTCTTTACGTTCAGATGTCACGCAAAAACATTGTTAAATTGCATTCGATAGCGCTCAAAATGGGTATTTCCGTTGAAATATGATACCCGAAATTTTTTGCAATCACAGTACTTCCTTTCTACTTCGTACAATTAAGTAGACTTAGAAAAGGAAAGATTAGCATCTGAATGAAGTTACCTATATTAAAAACGTTTGACTAATTGAAACAAAACAATGTTTAATTTTTACTAAAATCATATTAGATTCCCAAAATGAAAAAAAAATTACAATTTGAAAATTCAGCAAATTTAGTAATCTTTTTCACTTACCCTACTTACTAAGCTTTTCTTTTCTAAATTTTAGAATTTATTTTTCATGAAAAAACTGCCAGTGCAACTGCATAAAAGCGATTAATTAAATAATGTCGTTTAATGTCGAAGATTATTTTTAGCATATTATCAGTTTTTCAATACATAAGTTTCTTTCTTGCCTTTTTGGCAAAAATTTTTATTTAATCCAAAAACATGATATTCAGAGGTTTAAAATATTTCTCATTCGTTCTTTTACTCACAAATCATTACCTAAATATACATTTAGACCTTTTCAATTTTGAAAAATACATATCTGCGATGATTTGTTTAAGTACTTTATTTTTTACCACGATATTTTTCACGGAGGTGTTTTAAAATTGCAATCTTTTTGAACCGCTATCGACGGCAAAGTTTTATAGCGCGATATTTTAAACTTACGATATTTTCTGCTTGATTTCTTTCCTATAACGGTATTTTGTATTACGATACTTTTCTTGTAACCACTCAACGAATATACATTTACATAACATGAGGTAACAGGCGAACGTAATCTATATTCTGTATATTTAAAAAGTTAAAAGATTCGCAATGTCATCCTATAAAAAGATTTAATGTTTTTAATTTGCTAGGTACATCATGAATTAAATGCATTTTTATTT
This sequence comes from Stegodyphus mimosarum, assembly GCA_000611955.2. NCBI lineage: Eukaryota > Metazoa > Arthropoda > Arachnida > Araneae > Eresidae > Stegodyphus > Stegodyphus mimosarum. The sequence continues at coordinate 562,090 of KK115467.1, forward strand.
AAATCAATCGGATTAAAAAGTAAAAAGAAATATAATTTAAAACTTCATATATTGCTGTTAAAGTTTTCAGTTTGTTAATTAATAACAAGCAGATTAAATATGAAAGAATAGTATCTTAGATTTTTCCGAATGGCAGCAGCCTCGAATAAAAAGTGAAACACTGCATTAAAACAGAACAAAGGAAATTTATACTCCTGGGTTAGGCCCTTTTAGGCTAAAACGAAAATATGATCATGCATTCAAAAATATTTATGTTAATATAGTTGAAAAATGAGCATATATTTTTTAATGATTTACTAAGCATTCAGATTGTTTGATCACGGTATGGCCATTACAGCTACCTGCCTAATTATTTTGGGAGAAATGAGTGTATTTTTCGTTAATATTAGCCAGCTAATCGCCAATAATGAATAGAAATGAATTCTAAACTAAATTCTCTTTTCATATCACATAATTTTTATTTAAAATTAATTTCGATGCTTCAACAGTTTATGATACATTTCTGCTCGTAAAACCACATGTTTTGCAACTTGGCTAGATGCTTGCCTCATGTATAATAGTTGCATATCTCATTTAAATCTTAATATGTTTTTTCAATCAATCCATAGACATCAATGGTTACTTAATAAATGCATACTCTCATTTAAGTTAAATCGGACTTTATTACTAATCACATGAAAACATTAGTTCCAGTTTTTTGAACTTACAATATCGCTTAACACTAGAACCGCGGATGGAGTCATTTTGACAGAAAAGCAATTTTTTTCGATTTTTTCAAAAAGTTTGTGACGGAATTGAAAAAAAAACTCTTGATTTTCCCTATTTTTATACCAATAATAATCTGTGAAAATATGATACGTTGAATACTTATCATTTTTTTCTTTTTAATACTTATACCTAAAATGGCGGAATGGGTCATTTTGACCCCATTATAATCACAAGTTCTAAATTTGCAGTTAAACGTTTCCTGGAACGAGAAAAGCTTTTTCAGTCCTCTTTCTGTTTCCCAGATGCAAGCAGAACAGTACTTCAAGGTCAGTAGACTGTTACTAATAAAAGAAGGGCAGCTGAGAATTTTGTTGTAGTAGTAGTAGCCAGTGTTACAGACTCCTTTCCCCTCCCGTTATCATTCCGTATGGGAAAATTCCTCTGTTTGACATATTCAAGGAATGTTTTCTCTGCGATGTTTTTTATTTTGGCCTATTGAATGGAATGTGGTACAATACTACGGAAAATGAATCCGAAAACGATAATGATGAAGAAATTGTTTTCAGCGATGATGAATATGTGCCTCCAGATGAAGAAAATATTTTCTCGGGTGAAGATACAGTATCTAATTTTCCTGTACAATGTACTAGCAGAAATACTATAACTGGGAAGAAAGAACAATGTGTAAATAAACGTAAAAAGTTATCAGATTCAAATCCAGATGAAATGAACTCTGGAACGTTTGTTACAAATAATGGAACGTGTTGGGAAAGCATCACCTCTGGAAGTTGTATGTGTGGAAGAATTGCTGAACAAAACGTTTTCAAAGAAAAGAGTGGCCCAACCAGTTATGCAAAGCGAAATATTGAAAATGTCTATGCAATTAGTTCATGAAGGCTACTTATACTAGACGAACATATGCTTGGTCTTATAAAAAATTGTACAGAGGAAGGAGCTCACCCAGAACTGGGAAAAAGTGAATGGTCAACAACTTTAGACGAACTAGATGCTTTTATATCAATTTTGTATGCTCGAAGTACATACGGTGCAAATAATCTAGAGCTTGATAGTCTGTATTCTGTTGTTTGGGGCCCACCTTTTTTCCGCGATACTATGGCGAGAGATAGGTTCAGAGAACGTATAAAATTTCTGCGATTCGATAAGAAAACTACACGATCTGAACGCCTTTAAACGGATAAATTATGTTTCATTTCTGAAGTTTGGAAGAAATTTATTGAAAATTCGATAACTTGCTATAAACTAGGACTACATATAACTATTGATGAACAGCTGTTTCCGTCTAAAGCCAGATGCAATATATGCCAAGTAAACCAGATAAATTTGGTATCAAGTTCTGGCTTGCCGCTGTTGTTGATTACGTGCGCAATGGTTTTTCCTGTTTGGGTAAAGATGAGAAACGTCCTGAAAACCTATCTCTCTCCGAATACGTCGTTTTGCGTTTAATGAAACCTTTCGAAAATAAAGGAAGAAATATCATTACAGATAATTTTTTGACTACACTAAATCTGTCCCAAATATTGAGAACAAAGAACACTAGTTTAATTGGAACTATGAAAAGAAATCGGAAAGAAGTACTTGAATTTGTTAAAAAGTAAGGATGCCGTTATAGACATATTGTTACTGGAGCATGACGATATGACTTAGACTAGGGAAAAGCCTGCAAAATGTCTTATTATTGAGCTTCCTTCATCCCACAGTTGTTATGACAGTAATCACCCAAAAAAGCTTCCAGAAACAATATCATTTTATAACTCAACAAAATTTGGCGTCGACATTGCCGACCAAATGGCCCGGAAATATTCTGTGAAGGCAGGATCAAGGAGTTGGCCAATTCATGCATTCTACAATATTCTTGATCTTGCAGGGATTAGTTCATGGATTTTATACAAAGAAGGTACGAGAAAAAAACTTACGAGGAGAGAATATCTTCAACAACTCATTGAAGATTTGCGTAGTGCATATATTCGCAAAAGAACGTACAAGTCAGATACACAGACAAAAGCGAATACTACTGGAGAATCTGCGCAGATGAGAAAAAGGGTTCATTGCCAAGCTTTCAAGTGTAAAAACAAAACTGTAGATACTTGTTCTGACTGTAAAATACCGGTATGTGAAAAGTGTACAAAATATATAAAAAGAAGTTGCCCAAAATGGGCATGAACTGTGTAGGAACTCTTGACTGGTAAGAAACTAAATATTTCTATTAATGTTGTCTGTATATTTTACTAACTGTATACAATATACCATATTGTAATATCTTATTATTTTTTATCACTTATTATAAAATTTAACGTTAAAAATGAATAAATGTGATTGCCAAATAATTACAGCGTACTTTTAGCATAACAACACAGGTTTTATTGATTGGGGTCAATTTGACCCAACCCGCGGTTTTAGGTATACAGAAACTGCCGCGATTCTAGTGCATTCAAGTTTCATATTTTGAAGTTTAAAAAAACCATAAAATAGTTGAGGAATACAAAGATATATACACATTAAATTTTGTTTGTACTAAACACAGCAAATGGTTTATTTTGTATTGAAAATTTGCTTTTGTTTAAGTGAGTTATTTCTTATATATTGCTTTTCATCATTCCATTTGAGGCATAAAATTCATGCTGGCTTTATTCTTTAGCTTTCC
>KK115467.1:565666-593028 GCA_000611955.2 Stegodyphus mimosarum
CCTATATTTTTTTTCCTTTTGTTTTTTCCTATTATGTACATAAATATGGCACAAATATTATTACGCCTGAGAAATATCCATATTATTTTATCTCCAGTACGAATTATAATGTCATACAAAAGGCAAAGTCCTTTTTTGACGTTTGTAGTTGGTTATTCTAAGAACAGAGGGATCTTGAGAACAGCTGTGCTGTCACACGAAGATGAAAAACAATAAATGTGTTATAACATTCCTTTTTGCAGAAATTCCTGTCTGAACAGATGCCGAAAGATCTCTGTTATTTTTAGGATGCTAAGTGTAACATATATAAAGTATATTTTTATCATATGACACACACTGCTTTTTTCATTTGTTTTAATCAGAAGAGTTTTCTGATGCACTGTATTCTTGCTTTTGCTTTTTAACCTTTGATTTAATATTTATTAATTCTTTATCTTATTTATTCATCATCTTGCTGCATATACTTTAAGGTGTAAAGGAAATCTTCCCCGAAAAGAATGATCAAGAACCTAACATATATGTAATCACATTAATGTATTTGATCAATGTACTATTTATTTTGTATTATACACATTTTTATCAATATTACCAGAACTGCATGCGCTGTCAATTGTTTAAATATTAAATACAATGTGTTCTACAATATTCGGAACCTACAATCTGCAGAATTGTTCTTTATTCAGTACCTTAGAAAGGATTTATAGGACCTTGCAGTGATTATGTAGTGGGCATTTAAGTGCAGCGCATTGGCTTCCAAAAGATAAGACATAATGCAAATTAGCAGTTTTTGAAGTTGAAAAGCGTCATATAAATGCTGGTAGGAAGTATTTATAAATTTTGTATTATAATTTGTAATGACATTCGTGTTTCTATGACTGTCTATGACTATAAGAAGACGAGTAGCTGAGAAAAGGCGCTACTCAGTCGATCAATGTTACTCTCCTCAAGATTGCTTTATTTCTATAGTAGCCTAATATCCATAGCAATTAATCCATGGTTGCAGCGTCACTTTCGGGAAGACAATATCTGCCAGTTCTGTGAGCTGAAGTCTTCACATGAAGGGACTGTGCCCCCGAGTGCAGAGTGTTTGTGCTCGACTAACAACACAATCCGCACGCGAAGAAGTCCAGATTTGCCCTGGAATCAGGTAATAAGGCTCTAGAGAGAAAAACAAAACACGTAATCAGGCACAGAGCTACGTTGAATTTCAACCACTCAATGGTGGAAGCATAATGCTGTGGGTTGGAATTTCAATGAGATATAGCATCCAGTTGAGTAATTTTAAAGACGATTCTTGGCTCGCAGTTTCAGGGTGATATCCTGCGTCAGTTTGTGAGAGTGCAATAGCTAATTGGGATCTCTTTTTAAGGATGATAATGCTCGTCTTTATCAAACTATTATCCTTGACGCGCATGGAGAATACGGGTGTACTTCCAATGGCGCATTTGCCGTAATACTTCTACCTGAATCCCAATGAAAATATTTGGGATGCTGGCAACCTCTAACATCTGCGATGGTTCATCACCTCATCGAAAGCAAGGGCAATTGCACTAAAATTTTGGGAAGATCCAGGTTGATGACATGCTTTACTAATGTAAATTTTATTTGTTTTTTAGTTTCCAAACAACAGTTTGTTAATGAGCTATTCGTATTTTAATCTTATAATTTGCGAAAATGAAATATTACTTTTGTAGTTTTACATAACATTTATCCTCTTTTTTGCATAAACAATGTGCTACTTTCATGGGAAATTTTGTGTCAATCAAATATTTTTCCACTTTTGCTGATTTTACTGTTGCATGCTTAAATTTTGGCAACTATTGTATAAGAAAATAAGCAGCTCAACCTGTCTAGTTGTTTAATTAGAGTGTAATGTATATTTGCTCAAGATTTAAACAATAGATTTTTGATATATTAACACATAATCCGAAACAAAAATAAAAATTGTCGAAAAGAAGTCCATAACTTTACAAGCAATTTTTATAATGCAAAATATTTTTGCGAACATATTTTTCTAACTTATTAATTATTTCAATTTGTGAATTTTATGTATAACAATAGTATGCCCGTATCAAACGTCTTGAGATTTGATCTTAAATATTTTAAGCTTATTTCTTACGCTTCTTTACCTAAATAAATCATCTGTGATAATCTTTCTCATTCGCTGCTTCCTTGAGTCAACATGCATTGCATCATCACATAAATTTCTGAAACCTTTACCGTATTAAACTTCAAAGCTTGTGTGCTTCAAAGATGCTGTTATTGTGAGAATAATATTTGTGCTAAACATAACACGCATTTTCAAAATGATTAATATTCATAAATGGGAATTAATTATCCTTTTCCTTATACATTATACCTCTTATATGGAGTCAGTTAAATAGTTCAGGTATCTCAAAATTTAATTGCATTGCACGTTATTACTTGGGGGTTACTAGCAATAAAGTAATTTAGACCGCTTAACAGTTGTACATAATTTCTTATCTTGGTGATACTGTAAGAAAGGAAAGGAGAAAGAAAATGCATCATGTGCATTTTCTCGAACATTTTGCAATAGTTTGATCAATAATTTTCAAATTACTATTATAGTGGGATTTGAGCGCAGCATTAGGGAAACATCTTTAGACAAGTTATATTATTGACCTTAAATATTAATTAAAGATTGTCATGTAAATTGCAGCAAGAAAAAAATTACTTTTGATACTTTATATTTACTACATGGCTCAAATTTTAAAAGGTACAGTACTTTGACTGCGTACGAAGATATTGTGAGATATGCACTAATCTTAACTAATTGAAAGAAAAGTAAAAAATGAAATCTGAAAGCTTCATACTGCAGTCTAACTCTTTTAAATATTACGAAACTGCATATGCCGAAATTTACGATAGAATATGCAAATGATTAACTTTTAGTGGCCAACGACTAACTAGCTGGAGCTGCAGCGCACAGTACATTCTAATGATAAAACAGTGTACATTCCAATGATAAGGCATAACTTCCATGTTAATGTGGATCCCACGTGGATTGTACCAATGCCTTGCAGGTGGGTTTGCAAAACGTAAGAGTATATGGCCTAACTTTAGAGAGGAAGTGCAAATAGCCTAAAGGAAGCGGGTTGGTCAAAGTGCAGAGTATCTAAACATTTCGGTCTTAGTGATGCTACCATTTTGCCAGGAATGTGTGATGCATTGCGGTACAGAGAGTTAAGAAGGTAGCAATCGACCAACAGCGACAGTAGCGTGGACTGAGTGATCGGCCGATCGACGCTCACAGCCCGTAATGCGTCCTTACGTACGATCCAATGTGCAATGGGGAACCGGAGAGAGACATGACCAGTGATAAGTCAGTCAGCCATTGTGACGACTGTCTCTCACTACTGTGCATCGCAGAGTCGGGGAACTATAATCTCGCAGACAGGAGTAGAAATGCTTTCAGCTACGAATCTCTCTTTGAAATGTATCCGATGATCAGCGAAGACGTGCTTCGATACATCTAGGACAGGAATGGAATACTGATATAACTGTCGTCTGCCACACAACTCTGCATTTACGAGCTGTGGTGTGAAGTGTCAGTTCATTTGATAGCTGCACCCATTTGGGTGTCATCCCTGACACCCTTAGAGCACAGTGCCTTGTTGAGGAAATTATACGTCCCATATTGTTGCTCTCCATTTCACGGATCCCTGGTGTTACATCTTAACAGATAATCTACAGCCGTAAACGAAGCGCCTTTTTGCTGCTTGTCTTCTTGCTTATCTAACGCTCCCCTGCCTGGCAAAATGGCCAGATCTATCCTCAATACAACCCGTTTGGGCTCAGAGGAGATGGCGTTGCCGACCGTCCCTGGATCGCGAAGGTCTAATTAGCCATTGTAACGCCCATTTAAGCAGTCTTGCGAAAGGACATTCGCCAAATCTACGAATCAAATCCAGCCGGGTAACCGTTTGAATCAGAGCCAGAGGTGGGCTAATGCATTATTGACTTTTGTTTTCTCTTGTAATTATATTTCCTGAATAAAACATTCAAACTGAATGATACTGTTAGAGTTTCGTTTGAAATATGTGTACATCAAATCACCTGGTTTTCATCCAATTCGGATAATGCCATATTGGTGCACCGCGTTTTATGCTATATATTGTGTATTATGTTTTTTAAACATACGATAATAATCATAATATTAGAAAGAAATTATAAACTGATCTTGGAATGATTGTCAGATTTTAGCTTAAGGACTGAAACAATTTTAAGCTAAGCAGTTACGATGGGGACCTATGAACTGCTTAATTAACTCCCAGAAATGAAAGATTCGAAACACAAAATATTAAAAATTAAAATTATTTGATCAAATTTCCAAAGGTACAAAGTACAAAAGTATTGGTATGGTATTATTTCATCCTAGTGTAACATCACTTTCTTTATAGCACTTCCTTAAGTAAGAAAAATCTAATTACTCAGACCCCCAATGTTTTATGTCAAAGGTGACAACAAACCAAAACCTTTTTAGCACACGAGGCTGGCAGCAAGGACTTCCGTCATGTAGATTTAACTGGTGTTTTGCCAGGAAGAGAAATCTTTGAAATGAAAGCAGTAAGCTTCCCAAAGATGCCTATTCGAAGGTTTTATAAGAGATAGGTAAAATGCAAAATCAATAGGTGTTTCGGAGCAGTTGTATGAAAAATATATTATGTCCTTACTTGGGTTTACACCGCAAATCTTCCATTTGCTAACTGAGCGTGTTAACCATTTGCACCAAAAGAGTTATAAAACTTTTGAGATCCCTCCGTGTGTATATAGTAAGTGGTTAAAATTAAGGTAGTATTAGAATGGGTTCCATGTTTCGAATCTTGGGAAAGAAATAGCTGATTTTTTGTATTTCCTACATCGTGAAAAACTTATTCATTCCAGAGTACGCACAAGATTGTGCAATAATTCGTTAATACTTATTCTCATTCAAAGGGTCACTGTGGAGAGATATTAGACCCAGAGGAACAAAACCAAGTGTCAAAGAATTATAATTAGACACATTTTAGTTCTGGTTCCAAGAACATAGAAAATTGACTATGTCTGAACTGGATTCCAGTCACAGATATTTCGCTTGGGAGATAGACATGCTAATCAAGAAGACAAGAACTCAAGGGGAATAAGGTAATTACTTACAAATGAGTCTCTTCTACGTAATGATGCCTTATACAAAATTATAAAGGGTAATCTGTTATCGTGACCTGATTCATATATATATTTATGCATACATGAACACATACATGCATGCATACATACATACATTCTGAATCTGGCAACGATAACAGAAGAATATCTTACAGGGTTCAGATTGAATAAAGAAGGAGTTAATGAGTTAACAAGACGTTAAGTTAAAAATTAATTAAGAAGGTGTTAATGAATTAAGTTTAGTTCGTTAGCTTCATTCATGTAGCCCTGTCCCTCAAACTGGGAGAAAAGTGGCTCAGGTTTCATAAATTTTGAAATAAATACTTGAAAATATTCTACCTTTGATGCAGTAGGGAAGTAATTTAAGCATTTACCAGGAACAGATATTTTTTACGTATATAAAATTAAAGTAAGGTTTTAAATGGAATGTTAGAAAATTTTCTTGATAATTTCCATCAGTTTTAAATATATCCAAGAATGTGGAAATCCTACTTTGATTTAAGTGTGTAATATAAAATATTATTTCTCTGTTTATTAGAAATCTTATATTTTAATTTTTACGCGTAAGAATGTACTCAGTTGAATGCATCTTATGAACTTGGATAGAAAATTCACGATATCTTTATCATAAAAAAGTAATAGTTATTTATTTTGGTATCCTATTATTCAACTTTTAATGATGTTAATTAATTAGGTATTATTTTAAAACATTTTCGAAGTACTTCTTTGTCAATTAGTCAAGGTTTTATGCAAAATTAAAGGTGTAGTTCTCATTTTAAATTTCGTACACATTTCAACTGTTTGTGACTCAGACAATTTTTTTTACTTTCAAGAGTCAATATTGCCTGGGACAGGAATCTTTGTACTTTCACCAACAGCTATTGATGGTCCATTAGTATTCCATTCAATCCATCGGACGTAAAATAAACTGTTCACTGGAGACTTACCAACTCCGCTCTGTTGATCAAAAGTAACTGCCATGGTATGTGAGCTACCGCTGCTATGACCGTGCCTGTGAGTTGCGTATAGAATAGTAACCCTTTCTCTTATTGCTTTTCCTGCCCGTCAAAGTAGTTCGATTCCTCGTCGAATTGCGCTTTTTACTTTCTTTCTTTTGCTGCGATCTTGGTTTAAGTAGAGAAAAAGGAATGTAGAAGGTAATAGCATTTGCGGATCAGTCCTATCTGAAGGGATGTGTAGAGCTTTCCAGTTTATTTTGAGAGTTACCGTAATTTGTGTGTTTCAGTTGACGATTATTCTCTGCCTATTTCATGACGGAGAGAGTTTGTTTTTCGGATGCGGAAGATCTTTCTGGTATATTTTCAATATTATCAAGACGAAGAATCTTAATTTAATCAAAGCAGTTGTCTCAGTATGACACAGGTGGATCGCGATAACACTTTAAGTACGAATTTGTTGCAAAAACAGTATTACGAAGATTTAAAGATTTTAGTTATTTGAAGTCAATTTTTGCCTAGTTTTTCCTTGCCTTTGAAAACTAACATGAATAACACAGTAAAAAATCTACAAATTGGGTTTATCAATTTAAAGTGTGATATAAATCTTGTTCAAAATTTTAACATACAGATTTTATTGAGCTTATTTATTGAAATAAGCTCAATTACGAATTTTTGCTCTACGAATAATCCGTTCGAGAATATATTTATCTGTAAGTAGCGTTTTGCAACACTTTAATATTAATAAGAAAAAAACTTTTTCACAGATGACCATCTAAAATCTGTGATGAAGATAATTTATCTTCAAAGCTGCAGACTTTTTAAAAGTCTTAACTCCATCAAATCTCAAGCTGTAGTAAGAAAAATGTTTGTAATTCTTTACATATAAACATATATACTTTTATTTATGCATCTAAGAAAATTTTAATAAATACTAAGGGAAAGATACTAAGTTGTCATTATGTATTCTTAACTTTTACCTTATTTTAAAAAAATTTCTCTGAAAAGGTAAAGTTTTCATAATTTATTTTCAGCGTAAATTAAAGTAAGTGATTTAATAATTAATAAGCATGTTACATCTATTTTTATAAAACATTAGTCCGAAAATTTAATATTTAGCTGTCAAACTGTAACGAACAAAAAATGTCTTGCCGGTACCAAACTTTATATCTCGAATAAAAAAATAAATAAAAGTTTAAATTCTTTCCTTTCCGTTATTATTATTATGGTTCATGTATATTTTGAAAAATATACATGAACGAAGCGAAATTTAAAATTTATCAGCCCAGAAAGGCTACTAGTCTCGAAATGACTTTTGGCGTCCAATCACTAAAAGCCTGAATCACTTTTCAAATTATTGCCACCACATATTATCGCTATGTATTATAGTTAATGATATTACCTATTGTAGAATCTGCATGAATGTAGCTATGTTTCTCGCATTGTGAAAAAATAACGGTATCTAGAGCCTTCAAATTTGAATAATGTAGTTCTCTACCAGAATATGTTTACCTGGAAGCCCAGATTTTAAATTTGGAATTTATTTTATTACCTGTTTCACATTCTTTAAAACGTAACCGAAGTTTTGATTAAAAAGCTCAACATTTCAAAGCGAGCACTGGCAGCACTGTAGGGAATAAGATATTTTTATCTCCAGCGTGTGAAACTTTCTATCGAAAACTCTAAAGATCTTATTTTTTTAAATATATTAGCTCAGATGATCTCGAAATGTGTATTTGTTTGCAAGTAAAAAAAAGCCCCTTTCTGAATAATATAAAATCTGAAAGCTTTCAAATTTTTCTAAAAATGTCTTTTTAAATAAATTTTTATGAAAACCATCTAACGCCAAGGCGGTATACATGCGGCCTACAGTACATTATGTGGCACCTTTAATATAGTACACATATGTATATTTTGAAATATCTCCAGCAGTTTAAGGCAATAAATTAAAACTGCATAAATCCAGGTATAAATTACCATTGCAATTTTGGCGTAAGATCAAGAAAATATCTTTTTCTCATGGCATTTTGGCAAATATGGCTTTTCTGAGAGAAACCCTCATCCGGTCAGAGAGTTAATTTTGTTAAAAAATAATTCTGGTCCGACAACTTTTTTCAGATCGCGCATGTTTCCGCTGGCAATTTGATTTTGATATCGCTGTCTTAAATAATTGTAACAAAGACAAATTATTTTAAAATTTTAATATATAAGAGAAAGAAGATTCAAAGTAGATTTTTTCTTTTTTATTAAGAATATCCTTACATATCTATTAGTCTGTCTGTATCTATCTAGCCCTTTGTCTGTCTTTCTCTGTCAATCTATGTATCTTTCTCTGTGTATCTATCGATCTGTCATACTATCATCTATCTTTCTATGTATCTAACTGTCTGCCTATCTATGTATCTAAGTGTCTGTATATATATTTTTATATCTATTTATCTGTCTATTTGCCTATCTGTCTACATCTCTGTCTCTTTAGCTTATTTCTCTGTCTATCTGCATGCCTGTTTCTATTTCTCTTTCTATATACATACATATGATAATTTCATTAAAGGCAGAAAGAAAGAAATTTAGGCTACGTTTTTACAAAGACCAAAATTAAAATTCATAATTAATAAATTTCGAAAAATCCTATAAATGCAACAATAGGATTTTTTGAAATTCATTAATTATGAATTTTAATTTTCGTCTTTGCGAAAAAGTAGTGCTAAATTTCTTACTTTATGTTATAAGGTTTATCCTAATTTTATTAACAGCTATTTTAAGTTATGTTTCTATCTACTCTAATTTCAGCTTACAATTTCCTACCAGAATGTGATTTCAGAAACGCAGTTAAGGCAAATGAATAAGACTGCTATTTAAGCCGATGCTTCACCGACTTCGAGAGAGAGAGAGTCTGATTCCCTGACTAGCGCGCGTTTGCCTTTTGGCTACGTTCTCTCTTAGCTACTACGCTCGGCCATACTTTAGGCCCTTGCTTGTCTTCGCCGATTTAATTAATATTTAGGGGCCAACTACTTAGAATTCTGATAGCTTCGGCTATACCTTTCAGATAGCTTTAGTTAAACTTAGTTTAGTTTAATTTTATAATTGTTTAAGTTCAAGCCCATGTGGAGGCTTTGTTGCATACTCCGAGTTAGGAGTTTGTTGTAATTATTCTGAGAAATACAGGGTAGTTAACCCTTCTTAAGTCTTACGTGTTTATTCTCACACTTAAGCGATTATTCGCTTGTTAGTGTGTGTGGGTTTCTAAGATTGAACATTTGATTTAGTTAAGTAAAACCCCACAATGTCTTTACTGATATTTTTTCAGCAGCGCAATGCGCCAAAATACTAGGCATATTTATATTTCGTTTTTAAAAAGAATGTTTTTATTTATATACATATAATTACAAAACATTTTAAAAAACAAATGAATTTCAATTTTCGCCTTTGTGAAAAAGTAGTTCTAAATTTCTTACTTTATGTCTTTACTTTAATACAGTTGTTTAATTTAATGACATTAATTCATGTAATAAATTTATAAGGTATTTTCTCCCTCTTTTCTGTATGCCTTCGTTATGTAACTGGAAGCATGCTCGACGCATATTCGGGAAGTCTGGAATTCGAATCTCGGCGAGGACATTGTGGATATCTTCAGTTTCCTGATTTCAAAAAATTCTTAAAGACTCTAAAAATGGCCCACGGACTGAAATGTGATGGACAATAATTCGTTATCATCATGAATTGTGGACCGGGTATCCTCATCCCCAGTCCCCAGCTTTAAAAGAGCGGCGTATAAAGTGCTTTCTATCTCCTTTTCCATGCTTTCGTGGTGTAACTGAAAGCAGGCTCGACGTGTGTTCTGGAAGTCACGTCTTCGAATCCCAGAGAGAGCACTGAGGAATTCTTCAGTTTTTTTAATTCGGAAAATGGTAAAAGACGCTACGAATTGAAGAATAATCAGACCATATTGCATAAACTGTGAATTCAGCTCATATATTAAGCAGAAAGGGAGATATACGTCTTAGGCTACATAGACTTAGGCCAAGATATAAATCTTAGGCTAAACGCGACTTTTCAAACTTCCACTATTAAGATGGATTTAAATATCTACTTGCAATTAATTATTTATCCACATATGTATCCCATATTTTATGTGAACACCACATGACTTCCTTGTACGCATATTAAAATATACACATTTTTGTTGCAATTCGTTGAAACATATTTCCTCGAATTATTCTAACTTAATTAACCAATCCCTCAAGGTCAGTTAAAACTTCTCGCACGTTTATTACTGGTTATTGTTGTCGGGTCCATAATCAAATGGGACAATGGTTGCCGGAGCCTACTCCGAAAAGAGCTTGGACTTCTGTTTTCCACCATTAATTTTGAGGAAGAGCAACCCGGGAGAGATCCAGGGTCCCCCACCCCTCTCCTCTTCTACCAGTCTATACGAGAGGACTCTCGACTACCCGCATATTTAGAATGCCGCCATGCCGCACCGGCACTATACATTTACAGACGTCCATGTCTTCTCCGGGATTCGAACCCGACCCTTTGTTACCGTAGTAGGCTCCCCTAACCACTATACTGTCTGGGTGACATTTTTATTACTTCCTTGTACGAAGTAAAAAGAAAGTATTGTAACCGCGAGAAATTTCGGGTATCGTATTTTAACGAAAATATCCATTTTGACCGCTATCGAAAGCAATTTAACCATGTTTTTGTGAGACACCTGAATGTGAGGACAGAATAAAGGACGCGTTTCTCCCCAAACGAATTATAAAACTGATTTGAAATGAATCCAGAAGAGATTTTTTCGTAACGTCTGTACGTACGTATGTATGTATTTCGCATAACTCAAAAACGCGTAGCCTCAGAAAATTTGTATTTAGGAAATTTTGTATATAGTTCTGCTTTAACAAGTAGATGTGCACCTACTATTGTGGTTGTAATCGACCGCACCAAAAGTATATAAATATCTGTATATATATATATATATATATATATTAATATAGCATTATATATATATAGTTTTGTGTACCGATAAATCTGCCTTCTTGGCCCCTGGCCGAATTGCTTGTTTTTGCGTAGAAACTGTAATTTTAATTGTAAAATAAAATTTGTAATTGTTTTAACTGTATTTTTGGTGTTTAATTTTTTTCTATATTTTTTTAAATTTTAATATAGGTATTTTAAGTTTTTATGTAGTATTTTTGCATTGTCGTGAAGTGAGAACTGAATTAATTGAATGACAAAAAAATTTCTAATGAAATTAGAGGAAATAAGTTTAAATGAAAGGGAGGAAAAATCAGTATTATTTAATATTCCGTACAAGGAAGTCATGTAGTGTACACATCATATTTTTTTTCGTAGCGAGCATGAATGTTTCTCAGATATAAGTTACCCAAAGACCGCAAGTTTTGTTATTTATGCAAAATTATTATTTTTTTAAAATTTGAAATTGTCATATTTCGTCATTCTTTTGTAATTGGAACTATATATCTACTATGGACTACTGAAAAAATAAAAACCGGTTCAGGATTTCCATATATATTCATACATTGAAACGAAAATTAATATTTTCATAGTAGTAGATTAAACCATCCCAAGAAGGTGCTAATTTATGTAAAGATACCAATTTATAATTTAAAATTATGAATTAAAATTAAAGACGATACTTTACTATTTTGAAAATTTTTTATAATTTATTTAAAGCGAATGTACCACACATTTTAAAATGTATAAGGCATTAGAGATTATTCACATTTTTATGTTCCAAATCAAGTTCTCAATTTGTAATAATCTGAAACATTAAAAACCTGAATAAACCAAAAGAACTGTATCATATTTCATGTTGCATGATCTTTTGAGCATTTAAAGATAAAAACAAAAATAAATACTCTATAAAACGAAATATAAGTTCAAAAAGAAAAATGTGGAATATATGCATTACAGACGCTCCGTATTAAAGGAATTATGCGATTACCCTAACGTACAAAAGTCTCACACAAATAAATCTTTAGTATATAATTTGCGAAAATCAATTTACTGTAAAATTTTAAAATGTAATTTAATAGAAAATCTAGTAAAAGCCCATTAATTTACAATAAAGCGGTCAGTTTTACCATTAATTTACTTCGAAAATTCAGCGGTCAATAATTTTACCGCATAATAAATATTTTATATAAATCTATAATATACATAATTTATGTATATATACATATAAATTTGCAAATTATGTAATTTATAAGGTATTATTGAAGATGATTATTAAACGATTATAAACGCCTTTTATTAATTTGAAAATTCATTTCAAACTGACAATAGTGAATATTAACGCGAAATTTTTTTGTATTAATGGAAAAAAAATCGAAATTAAGAAAACTTACAAGAATACTGTTGTAAACTGCAAAAAATCAAATTACGCGGTTCTTCTTTTCTTCTTCAGAATACTTGGAATTCAAGTAACAAGGATAGCATTTGCTCTGAATTTCATTCAAATGCAGTAATGGTCAAACATGACAGTGAATTTTGCATTCAAAAATCAAAGCAATGTGACTTAAAATTGTGCCGCTTAGAAATGTGGCTTTACGAAGGTGAAAACTGGCGTGATTATGGAACATTTTTGAAAGAAGAAGAATCACTTTTATGCAGCTAGAAATTAATTTAGGTTTGCTAAAACATGAGACATGGGAAAACGTGGAGAACCTAGTAGTTTTATATATGAAACGTTATTCGAAGTGCAAATTAAATAAATTATAAAACTATATTATAAAACTAAATTATAATACTATATTTTGGCAAAGTTACAGGAAACGAGACGAACATATATATATATTTTCCTTTGGTATTGCTGATTACAATAAAAATCGGAAATGCACAACTAGATATTATAGCAGTTCCTTATACAAAATTTCAAAGTTGGGTGGCTAATCGTTTTGGAGTTACGCGAGATACACACTTACGTACGCAGAGACGTCAAGGAAAAAAATCCATTCTGTATCTATTTTGAATCCATTTTAAAATCCGTTTTGAAACAAAGAATCCTTTATTTTGTCCTCATGTGCATATGTCACCTAAAAATTTTTTGGGAATGGTCAAAACAAATATTTCTGCTTAAATCTGATACGCAAAATCTTTTGTGTTACTGTACTTACTTTACTTCGCACAAAGGTGTACAAATCATACCTTGATCATCATTGTAACCAGTACCGACAGCATTTGAACTGTAACTTAGTTGTATTATAAAGCAATATTCTTCTAAAATATGTGTCAATAGTCAACCGCACTACACTATAAATCACAGATCAGGTATACGGGAATTTCGCCAGTAAATTAACCTACTGCACATTTAAACTGTATATCATAACAAACTGTACTCTTGCGCGAAATATTACCTAGAAAAATTTCGTTTTGTGAAAATGGCAGGTAGATTTTATTGAACTGAATTGTATGTTACCTATATAACTATATGTTAGCAATGAATACCCATCTGGCATTTCTCATTGGCTGCGATCCTCCAGATAGCTGACCTTACTGTCAATTAGATATCAATAACTGGAAAGTCTATCAATAACTAAAAACATTGCATAGTCATAATTATTAACAAGTGTAAGAAGGATTAGAGAAAGAAACAGGGAGCGTATGCCCTCAGATAACTGAAAACTGCGTTAAGTAAGCAGATGACTTTAATCTCCCGATAGAGCTATTCGAACATTTATTTAAATTATTAAGAACGTTCCGTTAATTAAAGTACGCGTTATGCCTCATTCTTATGTTTCTTATCTTCCCTTGGATTAGCCGAGGTTTTGAGTAACTGTGAGCATCGTTCCCGGTATTACTTCGACTAACCAGGAGTGAATGTAGTAGCATGCTTTTGAAAACTGTTTTTAACGTAGACCTACAAAGTGATAATTTCTTAGCAAAATTTGGATGTATGCATCAACCTGACAAGCACTCGAGCGCAGCTCCTGTTGTATGAGGAACAGTAGTGTGAATTAGAAAAGTAACTATTTCTTACTATGAAAAGAACATTCAATCGGATAGGTAGAAGCTGACATAGAATTTTCCTTTATAAATAAATTAATATATGTAGAAACTTGCGCTTAAGATCCAAATAACATTTTCTTATTGACACTCATATATAGAGAATACTTTACGTACCAGCCATTAAAGCACAAAAATGGCCTTATGATTATATATTTTAAAGTTTAAAAATTATTTTATTCTGATATAGGCTTTCTAATTGAAAGTCTTTTTCGAATGCTGAACGAAAATAAAACTGTCAACCTTATTTCATAAATATTCAACTATTTTGTGTCAAATCTGCCAGCATTTGGAAAATAATAATTTATTTCAAAAGAAATTTCCCCTGGGAGAACAATTGTTTCCGAAAAACAAGAGCACTTTGCGAGAACAAAGAAGTTGACGACATAATAATCATATGTTTGTTTTGATTTTAAATTCGAAAAGCAGTCCATATTAATAAATGGTACCGTAAATCTATGGGGATATCAGCATGATCTAAAATGCATCTTAGAAGCATATTTCATGTTGTCAAAAATCAAGTCGTTTTGAAAGGAATTTATAAATATATAAATTAAATGCAGTTGGTCTCAAACTTAAATATATACAAGATTTATTTAAAATTTAAATTGTTATTTACATTCATGATTGTGGAAGCTATCATGCGTTTTGACAACAGTTATCTCAGCATTCATTAAGTGACTGTCGGCTGCCAAACGAATTCATTAAGTGACTGCCAATCTCACAGCGAATTCGCTACAATCAATGACAACATTAGGTAAACAACAGTTCGCTTAAAACAGTTGCAACTGAGCTGAGGGGTTTAATTGGGCTTTTATAAGCTTTTTAATTATTCACGAGAACATTCTGGTAAAATCTATTTTCTCGATTTTTCTGGATGGAAACAGCAATCACAAGATAGTTATTTATTTATTATTAAATGCACGATCTCTTGTATTTTTACTTTTCCGACGTAGCTTTCCCTTCAAATTCATCTGCGTTGCACGGGAAAATAAAACAATTTTAATTACAATTCTAAATAAATAGCTAAATAAGTACGAAATCCGTAACAATATTTTGCTCCTTAAGAAGAGAGATTTATGTCTTTTAGCTTTCAAAATTGATAGAGTTTTATTTTAAATATAAGTGAAACTAAGGATTTTTATGCCTAATTTTAAATTTTAAAAAAATGTTCGTTAGACAAAATCAGTTATCCTAACGTGCAACTCAATTATATGAACCGATATTTGATTTAAAGATGAAAAAAAAATCGCGCGTCATTCGATACTTTATGTCATATGTAGCATTATATTTCATATATTTGTAACTACTAATTCAAGGAAAGAAAATAATTATTTTACTAAATAAGATCTATTACGTTTTAACATGCTCAGTAGAAAACATGATTTAGATTTGGTGACAAAGGATAATTAGGAAAAAATAGAGTGAACAAATATCATTGAAAAAATAAAATGCGGATTCTTAAACTTCAGAAGCATGCTAAATATTTCGGTTCATAAAACATTTACATTCGATAATAAATAAGTGTTATCTTTAGCTGTTAATATATAACACATTTTAATTCAAAACTGTAAACATATAGATGAAGTTCAGATGTAATAATCAAAGTATTTTCTCCTTTATTCCATTATGAATTTTTAAAAAATTTTAAAAATTTTCTTTTATAGTCAAATGAGTGTGATGTTATACATATGGATGTTCTTTACACAGATTTAAAGAAATTTAAAAAACAATATACCTTTAGAAAGTTAAAAGAAATATATTTTTTAATTAAAATTCAATATTAGATGGAAGGATGAATTCCTAAATAGAAAAGTATTGATTTTCCAAAGAAAATTATTTAGGTATTCAAGAAAAATACCTAATATATATTAATCTTTTGATGATGACCATAAAAGTATTTCTTTGAATGTAGAAAAAGATGCGTACGTGATTGTATACAGAGCGAAAATTAAGTACGAAAGATTTAACAAAATACAATTTCTTGTCCAAAATTTAACAAAGATTATTTGATACGTATAAATACGTTTTTTCGTAGCTCAAAAATATACACGTTTTCGGACTAAAGCGCATGAGCGATTGAGAGGTAAAGTCACTAAACATTGAGAATTTGGTCCGAAATCTCAACCCTGGCGAATGGGCTGCTAGCATGGGCAGTTTTGTGGTTTTTTCCATGTGTAACTCTCCTTAGAAACTCCTTCACGAAGGCATCCCTTTGTATAAATTGGTAACGCTCGAGTGCTTTGGCATACTCAATTAAGCAGGTAACCAAAACGTTTTCGGACTATAAAATCCCTCTAAAACGAGGCATCATAATCTGCAGTGAAATATATTGGATTTTAAAATAAACTGATAATCCTTGATAAAGTCTGAAGATCTTGATAAAGACTTACTGATGTCCTTGATAAAGTCTCAAGGTTTATCAAGGATATCAGTAAAGAAAGTCAATGTAATTAGATATTTAATGATAATTTAATAAAATAACATAATAATAATTTTTATCGATGTAAACTGTATTTCATTGGAAATATTTGTTTAAGAAATTTTCGTAAAATCTTTAGATGTAATTAATTAGGCCTGTTAACAAACTTACTTTGAAACCCCGAAGAATATATTTATTTCTGATATTGTGATGAAGCGTTACAAGCTCATAATGACACGTACTTTAATAATTTAAAATTTTTCTCTTCAGTTTATATTAATCCTGGGAAAGCAGAATAGAGATAATTAGTAAATGGTCTTGTGACTTGAATAAAAGCAATCTGCTATATATCCGAATTTGCAATGTTTTTTTAATTAACAAGCTTGGTTGATTAAAAGTCGCAATTGGTTTTTCTGCAACATAATTAACACGCGGTTCCAAGTGTAGACTTCCTTTAGTAATTAATCCAACGTAATTTGGTTTCTTGAAAAGTGGATTACTGGTCAGAATGAGAAATGTAAATGATTATTTTGTTCTTCATCTCATATCATCTAATTTAGAAAAACCTTTATTTTTAGTGACTTAATAACTTACCCTTCGTTCATTTTTCATCTTTACTTTTTTCTCAGAATTTATAAAATTTGGTCTCAATCTAATAGATTTCATATTTGGGAAATCTAAGAAAGAAATGAATGAAAAATAATGTGTGCAATTTTGTTTTGAATGAAACTTTTTTAGCTCCTTTCCAGCCTACGATAGAGCTAGTTATAAATGTAAACTCATCTTATTAGACTATCAGAAGAAAATATATTAAATCGAAAGTTATATTTTAAAAGGAATAAAATATGAACAATATTTGCGATTAAAGAGATGAAAGTTATTAGTTGATATTTATTATTCGCGAAATGACGAAAAATGTTTCGTAAAGTTTCATGGCTAAAATAGAACGTAAAAGTTTCCTTCATGTATTATGAAATACGCTCAATAATAAATTAAAAAACATAAGTCATCTTGTAGGGTCTTATTTATTTTAACTAATAGTTTTTTTAATTTATCAATCATTCCTGAATTTTCTTATTTCCTCACAAGAATGCAAATGAGGTAGGTGAACGAGAGTATTTAAATTGTTGGAACGAAAAAATTAGACAGAGCGTGATTTCTTTAGTGAAAGCGCACGTTTGCTATTTTGTTCTCTAGCTATTAACCTTAGTAGCGGGTATGCATTCTGGCCATCTAGTGTTCATCTTCACACCAGCGCGAGAATTCGCACGGTACAGACTTAGAGTAGGTCTAGTTACCATTTTATAATTGCAGAATATACTAGATCTCATAGCCTTACAAGCATATGGAATTTTATTTGGCACATTGTTTTGAAATCTCTTTTAGATGACATTTTAAACTCTTCATAAGAAAACATTAATTTCGAAAAGTTTTCTTAGCAATATGTAAATGTCTTGTAAGTAACAGTAAAGAAATAATAATCTCTATCACGTGTTCTCATAGTTAATCAACAGCAGATCAAGTTGGTTATTCGAAGTTCCACCGTCTGCTCCAACCAAGGATAAAGATTACGTTTAAAATTCCTTGCCCCCATATTCATTTAATCTCAACATATGTTTCATAAACTATAGCACTTCAGAGTGTAATGTGTTATTAGACTAGTATTGGTCAACTAAGTTCATCTGACCTTTTCCAGTCTATTTGAGAGATGTAAGAAATTACATGGTATTATACTGATGTACTCTTGTGGCATGATGGGGAGGGACTCGAAATAACTTTGGTAATTCATGTGTCTGACTTCAGCAAAACAACATGGCAGTTCGGTGATTTTTCTTTACTAAATTTTCTTCTTTCTTCAGATAATGATACCAATATGAATGTCCGAATGGGAGTCGTTCTGTCTTTCCTCAACCACCTTTAAGTAATTGCTACGTTCGAATATGTAGCATCCATTACACGTCGAAATGGTTGTCTCATGATCCAGAATTTGACTGTACAGAACATATCCACTTGATTTCTTTCTCTCTCTCTCTCTCTATATATATATATATATATAGTATAAAATTATTTTGGGATTATTACCAAAAATAAGATGCTTATAACCACGAGTAGGGGAATATGCTTAATTTTATATGAATTTTAAGTCACATATGCTATATTTACAAAAAACACAAGGTTTTCACTTTTTTCTAATCCTTAATTTGCAAAATGTATGTTCCAGTAGTAATAAAATCTATTTCAGCCAAATGTATTCCAGTTCTGAGTTCAGTTACAGGATGTATATAACAACTGGATACATGTAATAGCAACTTACCAATCCCATTTGAATCATTTTTGCAAAGTACATCATTGTCTAACTTAACGTTTGCGTCATAGCTTAAAACGTATAGACGTATAGAAAACGTATATGTATGTACGTAGCTATGACGTATAGAAAATTGATATGTCCTAGCTTATAACATTATTTAAATCCTAACATTGTTCTGTTTAGCAGAACATCATAGAATCATAGCTTCTTATTCATTCATTTTAGTATATGGACCATAAGACCTCATTTATTTTCTGAAAAGAGATTGACCGTGGACGTATTACTCTTACAAAATATCACTTCTGCCTACCATGTATAACGAAACTTAAAACAAGCAATATTTTCAAGATACTGTATTATTCTAGATTATTTTGGAATCTATTATCGTAGCTATAAATGAGTGTGTATCAGTTAATTGCAAACAACTGCGACAAAAATGATTAAATTCGGCGCAAGCAATACTTTTCAAGTTATTATATTATAAATTTTAACTACTGCAGAGTAACTTTAATTCCTGCAAGGAATATTTTAAGAATATTTTAAGATATTTAATGGCTCAAGGGTACAAATTAAGAAATTTAATATTCCATTTTTATCCATTTGTGACCCACTAGCTTAAAACTTTACCAAATTTACTTTCAAGTGTGGAATAATGTTTTGAGATGAATATCTGAGGGAAACTTAACATCGTTTCTTTAAATGTCTGTCAGTGCAAGCTCACCTTTACTGCAAACAAGTAATTCTTTCTCATTCAAAGACTCTTTACAAAAGATTAATAGCATAAGAAATAATAGAATTGTGTATTTGTAAATTCTGCGAATATTGTTTTAAACCTGAACGTCATTTTAAATCGCTGCTCAGAAATTTGCCTAAAGAAAATAGGGCAATTTTAGAATTAAAATAGAAATATCTGAAACTAGCTGTTACCCGGCATGCGTCGTAAACCTTCTTAAAGGAAAGAAAGTGTGTTTTAATTCCGTTTCTTGAAACGCTTGTAGAGACATTAGGTTATTTCGAAGCAGGAGCCATAAAAAATGAGCAACACCTTCGCCGGGAATCGAACCACAGACCTTTCGGTTACGCGTCGAGCATGCTGACCATTACAGCACGAAGGCATGCGAACAGCCTTATATACTCCGCCTTTTAAAGTGCGACTGGGGATTAGGAGCCTAATCGCCAAATCGTGATGGTGGAGAATCATCATCCACCACCTTTTAGTTCGGGCGCCACTTGTAGAGTCATTAGGTTATTTCGAAAGCAAGAGTAATGAAAAATGAGCAATTTTACACAACATGACATAAATTGTATTTTCAGTGCAAAAGAAAAAAGGAAAACTTTCACTTATCTTTTTTTTTTCTTCTTTCTTATGTTTCTTTTTTGAAAATTTCCACTTATCTTCAGTCTTCCATTCTAATATAGCAGACTTCTTCGAAATTACGATACTTTAGAACTTGCAACTTTCTTTAGTGTGGAGAAAATAGGTTATTTCGAAGCTGGAGACATGAAAATGCGCAACGCCGTCGCCGGGAACCGAGCCAGGGGCCTCTCGTTTACGCGTCGAGCGTGCTGACCACTACACCACGAAGGCATGCGAAGAAGGCGGGAGAAACACCTTATACACTCCCCCTTTTAAAGGGCGACTGAGAATCAGGGGATCCAATCGCCAAATGCCACTGGTGGAGAATCATCATCCACCACCATTTTAGTTCGGGCGCCAGTTGTAGAGACATTAGGTTATTTCGAAGCAAGAGAGATTGAAAAATGAGCAACGCCTTCGCCGGAAATCGAATCACGGACCTCTCGGTTACGCATTGAGTGTGCTGACCATTATACGACAAAGGCATGCAAAGAAGGCGGGAGAAATACCTTATACGCTTTTGGATGCACAATATTTTTCATCTGGAGCAGGCAAGTTAACTTTTCTACCCACATGGCAACATCTCAGCTTCGTTCTTAAACTTGATGGCTCTGAAGTACATGATAAGTTACCCATCTTTCCAGCGACAGTACTTGGATCAAGACTGTAGTCTTAATTAGTGACGTAATGGAATGCACCAAGATTTAATTTAGCGTGCAGTGTTCGTTAGCTCGAGCAGTGCGTACTCGAATATTTTCTAGTCTTTCTTTCTATTGTTCGTTTGTCTCATATGAACGGGCTTGAGCGGTACGTACACGAAAGTTCTCCAGTCTTGTTTTCCGTTGTCAGTTTGTTTCTGTAGCTCGTGATGCCCTTTTTTTTATTGTACTTAAGTCGCAAATCGAACAATCGATTTTCGCTCTAGTGGCACAATTGATTACACAGCAAAAGTAACGTTTTGCAACCACTATTAAAAATTCACTTCCAAAAGCAAAGAAAATGCCTATGATGCAATAACACGCATGGTTTTACATGAAAAATTAAATATTTGACTCTTTGAACGATAACACGCTGAAACATTTTAATTTGTAAAATACAACACATTTATCTTATACAGCCGAGTTTTGTTTTATTAAATTCGAGATAAATTAATATAATTACGTTTTCACGAGTGGCAACAGAATTTTTTACATCGCCGAGTATTCTGATTAAATTTGTAATATCTTACTCTTTTGCAGAGTGGCAATGCAAAGCTTTCAGATCACCAGGCTTTTAATCAGAATTTCGTTAAATTCGCGTAAAATATACGTATATTGAAATTTTCTTCGAAAACAAAAGGACGTCGACCTTTCCCAGGACTCAGAAAAGAATTGTGGAAACTTTGGTGCCGATAGCTATAGTAGTGACAGAGTGCATCGTGAACGAACAAGCAAACAGACATTCTTTATATATATAGATAGCAGCTAAAACATTTAATCGCGTTTTCAACACAGAGTTTCTCTCTACATGTCAGCCCACTTGCGGTTGAGCTCTAAAGACGCTGAATCGATCGCGGTTCAAAATCCGATGAACGGGCTGGCTCCATGTTGTTTTTGTGAATTTGCTCATGTGTAAAGTGGATATGAGTCAGTTTGCTTTAGAATTCTCCCATGAAGTTGTCCCTCCCCTCAGGTGGACACCCTTATTGGACTTTTCCCTTATCTAATAAAATCAAAATATTGTCTACTTTCCTTTTAAAACTATATCAATGCATTTATATTATAAGCATATTTCTCTTGCAATGTATCACTCTGCACGCCATGTATAAAGAAGTTTAAAACATGCACTATTTTATTTATAATGTAAATTATTTCGCAACCTATTTTCGTGGATATAAACAAGTATGCTTCAATTAATTATAAGACGCACTTCCATGTATGCTTTAAAATATTTATTTGGATTTATTTGAAAGCTTTGACGATTAACAGTTAATATGAAAGGGATGTTTAACTTCCTTTCAAAATTCGTAAAATCAAAACATATTTGCTAGCAATTTAAAACTATGCTTTCGCCAGACAAAGTATAAATATGCTGATGGAAAAAAATATTATTCAACGTTAATCAATAAAGCATGATTTAAATGATTTCTAACTGACAAACCACGTTAAAATTTTAAAATTTCTTATTAGGTATTTATATTTAACGAAATAAAAACTAAATAAAGGAATTTAGTTTCGTTTCAAAGCCAACACTCAATCTACTTGTTAACAAAACGTAGCTACTGTAATCTGTTTACACTTACTGGTAGAAGACTGTAGGAGAGGCAAATGTGCCAATAGAAATTTCAGCGTTAAAAGGAAACCAGATATGGTCAACATAATAAGGTACTGATCGGAATAGTTTTTGGGTGAATGGAGTTAATATATATGTCTTTCTAATTCATTTTATTAGGATAGAATAATGTTATTTGCATTAAAATAGTATATGTTAACCTTTCCACTGGAGCAGATTTCGAGTTAGCTATTACCTTTTAAAGTTCTATTTACATAATTTACGTGTCCTTGGTTACCCGATTTTTAGTGAAGTGTCTAGCGACTATTCGCTGGTCTTCTTACATCTGTAAAATGGAAGTCCAAAGAAGGGTTAAAATACCCTTTTATTCACTCTAAGAAATTCTACAGATGGCCATCTCGGGCTTATGGAAAAGCCTCCACTTAGGCTTTAGTTTAAGATAGAAATAAGGCAGTAAACTAATTCGAACTATCTAAACTTTATCCAAAGCTATAAAAAGCAACTAACTGAGTTGTCCCACATTAAACCTCACGGGAATACTATCAGGCACGTGAGATTACGACCGACCGTAGCAAGATAGACGTAAAGCAAGGAAGTGGCGCGAAGGCAGAACACACTGTGCTGAGAACTTCACAGACTTTCTACGGATTTGACTGAACTTCCCATTAAATACTTTTTCTACTTCATTTACATAAAACTCAATACTGAAATCTCATTCTGGAAGGGAGTTGCAGGAGAGAAACAAGGATTTAAAGGATAGGGTTCCAAAATTAAAGATAACTACAAGAAAATTAAAATAATCCCTACAACTTTATAAAGCTTAAAAGCGGAATTAAAACTGCGTACTTTCTTACACATATTTATCCTAAAATTCAATTGAAAGGAGTGCATCATATTAAACTATTCGTTATTCAGTTATCATGAATATAGCTTTTTATAATAACTCGATATTTTTTTCTCAAGGTTATATAAATTATTTGGAGAAGTATGTGACTGACTTTTCATATTTAAATTCCTCTCACTATATTCAATCCTATGCTGATGCTTTTAAGTGTATCATGATTAGCAACAATTGTTCAAAATGCAATTTTATTAAGAGGTCAAATTTAAAAAATTATCATTATCGGACTTGTTACAGACGCGTTCAGATGAATGTAGTTGAAACAGGTGACACATTTAAGCTACTGAAAGAACATTATTTCACTTTTTATTTAAATTTCTCAACGGATTACGTTCAACAGTCATATATTTCCGAAAATTTAAATCCGATTATTCTACTTTTATACCAATTCATTAAATTGAAAATAGCAACTATAATAATAGTAAAAAAAAATAATAATTAACTTTATTTCATAAGCTGCTGAACTTTGTACTTTCGGATCACAAAACTTTCACTACTCTAAAATGCTATTATATTCTCTGCATTATGCATTTTTATATAAATATTACAGTTTTATGCTATGCTTTGCTGTATATGTAATAGTAATGGTGCATTAAAATTTACAAATTGTGAAAATGAGATATAAGAAAGAAAACCTCAAACTGCGTTTACGAATCTTTCGAATCTTAGTCTAAAACAACCGTTGCGCACATTAACTAAAATGATGGAAAGAATAGTTTTATTGGTGTTCAGTAGGATTCCTCATTTAAAACAATAAAGTGATCTTTGAGACTTCAGTCGACCTGCATCGTTAATATCATCTCGGGTCACCTCTAAGTGTTACGCGGATAAATTATTGAAGAAAATCTGGCGTTCCGTATTTAGTAAATATTTGTATTAGCTCGTGAAAAAGGAAAGATAATTTTAATACAGATAAATATTTCTCTTCCCTTTTATCATGATTCTATATAAAAATGATCTGAATTAGTTCTCAAATAATTTTTGTCAAATTATATATAGGAAACAAACTTCAGCATACACTATTTGTAAGTATATACTTCATTTGCCTAATTATAATGGAATCTCAATTAACTAGCATCAATGGGACCGCGTAGATTTCGGATAGGAGATTTTTCCGGATATTGAATATATATTTATGAAATTTTATTTGCTCATGTTTTGTGATGTCATCTATAGAAATTGCAGCCCACGAAGTCCGTTAATATTATTTTTTATCGATCGACAAGAACTAAATAAATAGTTTTAAGAAATGTGCAGATTATTTAAAGTTAAAACTTATAACTTGATTTTATATTTTAGAAACAAAATTATTCAATAATGTAAATCTGTAGCATTTATTATTACGTGAAAATTATGAATTTCTTTGAATGATGCAGATAGGTTCGGAAACCTGCTTGCTTATAGAAATGCCGCAGTGGTTTAAATCTGCTTTTTATACTGTAGCGCCATTTGGTTATTTCGAAGCAGGAGACATGAAAAATGAGAAACGTCTTCCCCGAGAATCGAACCACGGACCTCTCGGTTACGTGTCGAGTGTGCTGACCACTACACCACGAAGCCATGCGAAGAAGGCGGGAGAAATACCTTATATACTACCACTTTTAAAGAGCGACTGGGAATCAGGGGATCCAATCTCCAAATCCCAGTGGTGGAGTATCATCATCCACCACCATTTCAGTTCGGTGCCAGTTGTAGAGACATTAGGTTCTTTCGAAGTAAGAGAGATTGAAAAATGAGCAACGCCTTCGCCGGGAATCGAATCAAGGACATCTGGGTTACGCGTTGAGTATGCTGACCACTACATCATGAAGGCATGCGAAGAAGGCGGGAGAAATACCTTATAATACAATAAAGCTTAATAAAAAGCACGTGAAGATACAGATGAAAATTTCTCTCGAAATCGTTTGCAAAAGGTAATTTATTTATCGACCTTCTTTCAACTTAATCTTCCTGCTCTGAGAGTCGTCTTCTTGTCATGCCCCACTCCTCGCTAGGACTCGAATCTCGGACCTCTCGAATATGAGCCGACCGTGTTTGTAGAGTCATTAGGTTAATTACAAGCAGGAGAGATGACAAATATGCATTGCCTTCGCCGGGGATCGAACCACGAACCTCTGAATTACCGGCTCAGTGTGCTGACCATTACACCACGTAGGCACGCTAAGAATGTGGGAGATATACCTTATATACTCCCCTTTTTAAAGGGCGACTAGGGTTTTAGGCGACCTAGTCGCCAAATCTGGTTGTGGAGAGTCATCATCCACAACCCTTTTAGTTCGGGCGCCACTGTTATGTAGTGATTTTAGTTAGTTTTGAAGTATGGATTTATGTGTAGTTAATTGCAGTTATTTGTTAATTAATTATTGAGTGAGTAAGATTATATGCATTAATTTATGCTTATTCTAAATTTTTCTTCACGAATTGTATTGCTTACGTTATTGAATCAATTATTTTTATGCGAGTTAAACAGCGTTCTCATTCTTAGGTTACGCGTTCGATAGTAATAGCTTTCGGGAAAAGGAGACAATGGGAAATCGGTTGTTTCTGCGTAATATTTGAAATTTAAAAATACTCCCTTTTTATTCACATGGATGAAATTTATACCTCTTAGAGAGAAAAAATTTAGCCTTCTTAAGAATCTACTTTCATGACTGTACGTCGCCTCGTTGGAGATTTATGCCCATTTAATTGCTAAAATTGTTGAATTTCGTGTCTAAAAATTTATTCTGCTATAAGGGTTGTTTTTGAGCACTTCTTCGCCCAAGGTCATGTACTGCGTCCGGTCAGGAGGTAGGGTTGTTACATTCTTTCCCTCACCCCTCCTTGTTGGCGAAGGGGGTGGCGATGGTGGAATTTTTTTTTTGGTGGGAAGAAGGAAAAACTAAGTTTTCGCAGCACTGTTTTGTGTTTGGCGAGATTTGCATACTAATTCACCAAATTTGGTGATTTTCGAAAATTCTGGATTCTGGACGATTAAAATCGGCATGCAAGGCCATGCTCAGCCCTTTTTGCCTTGGATTTGCAGCTGTAAGAAGCACGTTATTTGCTTCTTCCTCTGGAAGAGCTGATTGTCTGACCCGGGGTGTCCGGTAGTGGACATGTTTACGTCTTGCTGGTTTCAAGTTAAGGGAGATGTGGAGTAAGATAAAGATGTACATCTAAAAAGATCAATAGAAGTATACTCCTCCGCACTTTACCATCCCCGTGTAGGAGTCGAGAATGTTGTTTTTTTCTCATCGAATCAATGCGTTGACACCGTAGTGGATGCAACTTGAATCCAGCTATCCGGTTTCTTCCTGATCGGTCACTTAGATCCGAGTACTACCATCAACACGCCAGAGTGGGTCTAGTTCAGCGAATGACAAGTTTCCACCTTCTTCACATCGGTCTATAGGTCCAGTTTTCTCGCTTCGAAACATCTATGCTTTTTCTCCACCTTCCTAATATCTATATGCGGGTTAGAATCTCGCCCAGCTTCGGGCTTCAACTTCAAACGGCTGCTCGTCTGGAGATTGTTCCATCTGATAAACTAGCAAGGCTTAAATAAGTTTCAAAATTCTTCCCTTCAAGTGAGTTCAACTTTTGATTGTTAATTTCACCTGAAATTTAGTACAGATTTCAACCTAATTTCCCTGAACATGTTTCCTAAGTAATAAGGCTAATTGAAATTTTTAAGAGATTTGATTAATTGAAGAAAAAATTTCCAGTTATGAATTATTAAAGTAAGAAGTAATTATATGTATATTTAATTTCCAATTAAATTCTATTTAACTTTTAGTCAAAGGTTTTTCTGCTGGATCTTAAATCCAGGCTGTTTATTTAAGCAACTGCTGCACTATTACTCTATTTAGGACTTTTTAACTTTAACTTGGATTGTAATTTAAAATTTATATATAATGAATTAAGATAGAGTATTAAATTTGTTAACTTATCTAAATTTTACCTTT
>KK115468.1:0-15455 GCA_000611955.2 Stegodyphus mimosarum
ACCATCCGTGTTTATTGTTTCCACAAGTGAGGCGTCTTTGCCTATAGTAGAAGGTTCTATCTTACTGCAAGTGGCAGAATTTAAGGAGAAGTTTTGTTTCATGTGAGGTCTACCTTTATCGCCAAAAAGGCCAGAAATTAGTTTTACCTATTTGTTGCTCTGTTTTTCAACTACTCGCGAGTAATCTAAAATTATTGTATAATAGTAAAGTGTAAAATACTTGAGTATTGTAAAAGATTTTGTAACTCTATAAGAAAAGTACCTTAAGAACATTCTAAAGGTTTATTTTAAAGATTCTGTTAAGAAAAGACGTTTTAGTCTGAAGGAAGTGTGAAATATAGTTGTTAAATGTAAAAGAAACAGCACTTGCTTTCAATAGGAGAAAGTTAACTGTATGTTTTCAAATGTGTAGAATTAATGGCATATTAATGTGTATGTGTTCTTACATACATGTGAACTGTTCCGTTAAAATTTAAGAAGCACTGTGATATGTTAAAAGTTGAAATATTGTATAAATGCCAAATTTCAAACCTTAATGGTATCACTAAAAAAAAGCGTTACGCAGTGTGAATGTGTGCTCAATTTGGAATGAATTAAGGTAGTTAGGCTCTCTGACGCTACACTGCAGAGTTAGGCACTTATTTTAAACTAGTACCTCAGGGTTCAGAGATGAATGTAAGATGTGTTCTAGGGTCTTGTTATGTTGAATTTTAACACGTTAGTGTTTTGATTGTAGGCGGTAGTGTTGAACACTTGTACATAGACACGCCCGTGTTTGGTGTTTCTCTCTTTACAACACATGTCAGAAAGTACGGGGAGGTAATTAAATAATGGTATGAATGAAACAAGAATGGAGTTTTAAAAGAAAACAAATATACGTGTTTATGTTACATTAAATTGTTTGTTAAATTGTTTGACAAATTGATTAAACTAGCTTTCCTTCCAGATCTCTGGAAGGAACCAATAAGAGACAAGAGATTCCTGTTTTCAGGTGGTGTAACAGATGAGGAATAGTTTTCCCAGGAGAAAATGTTGTAAAACTCCTTTTTACATAATTTCTAGGTTAGATAGTTTTAGCGAGGAGTTTTTGTAAAAGACTGGCCTCGCGTTAGACTTACAAATTAGAATTACAAGTTTTCAGCAAGGTCGTTTAGACCTTAGTTTCAAACTTATTAACTCTGGCGGGAAGTATGTAAGGATCTTAAGTTTGACTAACGTTTATTTTATTTTAAAACTTTGCTATCATCTCTTATTTTTCCCTTCCGGACAGAATTAACGCGTGAATATGTTTATGCAAATTGTACTTGCTAACGCTTAAGTATTTTTGTGGCTTTTTTCCAAGAGTGTAGTAGAAGGAGAGAGAGAGTGAGCCATCTTGCTACGAGCCTTCACGCGAGCTTTCCATCAGTTACTGTCCGCCTTTTGTCCTACTGTTAAGGCCAGAGGTTTTAGCCCTCTTGAAAGCTAAAGACATAATGTAGTTTTTCGAAGCTTGCGTACTACAAGCATAGTAATTTAAAACGCCAGTCTTAGTGTTAGTCATCTGCGTAAAATATTAAAAGTTGGCTCTTATTTAACTTTTAGTTAGTTAGCAGTCTCATATTTTTACGTTCGGACCACAAGTGGTTGATCTTTATATCCAGAAGTGCGGAAGCGACTGTGAAATCGTGGAACAATAAAGGATTATTTTAACCCTTCACATCTTGTCGTCTTTTCTACACTCCATAGGACATAGTTTGCGGTCAACTCACTGTCCAGTCAGAACACGTCATATTCGCCAAACAGATAAAAAGCAATACGAATCCTGATAATCCAGTCCAGTCCAGTCAAGTATTGCCGGAATATCGTAGCAATTGCACGATGTGTCCGGCTCCTGATAATTTGCCCAAAAGGCACATGATATGGGTAGGTCCAGGTAGGTGAAATACATACACGAAAAAGGAGGGGGGGTGACCATGCATCACCAGGTTTAGAAAAACCAAAAATGATCACAATCGGCGCAGCCACAAGGAGAGAGAAAACGCAAAACCAGACAAATGGCCTAGAGCGCAAGAAATATAAAACGCATAATATGAAATTAAATACAGACACAAATATAAAATACAAACATAAAGAAATACAAATATGCAATGATAAAAATACAAATACAAAAATAGTGAAAATAAAGTTGAATAAGTAGAATATATACATTACGTACAGACCAGCAAATAGCTAGCAAAAGTAAGTGTCAAGTGCTTTACGCGGGAAAGTTTAAATTACATATATGTGCGGCATAAGGTCTGATATATCTGTCCTCTATGAGAATTTCATAGTCAAGGGTGTTGAAGATCTCCAGGTGTGGGCAAGTGAGAGCCTTGTTGAAGAACTTGTCATTAATTCGAAGAAGATAATCTTTGACAGTTTCAATCTTTAAATCTCTGTGTAACATATCGTTGGACACAAAGTAATGGGCATTCGTAATCAGCCGTAAAAATTTGTTTTGCATAACTTGTATTCTGTAATTCGTAATCAGCCGTAAAAATTTGTTTTGCATAACTTGTATTCTGTAGAGGTCACGTGATGTAAAAGCTGCCCAGGCCGGGGAGGCATAAGAGAAAATAGGGCGCACTATTGCCATATAAAGGTGCTTCTTACGTAACAAATCCAGTTGCGAATACTTTCCTAAAAGCGGCATAAGGCTTTTCATAACAATTATGGTCTTGTTTCGGATGTGAGTCCTGATAAGCAATGCTATTTTTCTTTTATAGTAAAACTTCGAAATGCTTTATTAACAAACTCTACAATTTGAAAGCGAGCAGTGGCAACACTTTCGATATAAAGCATATTTTTATCTCCAGTCTGCGAGACTGTTGCCACTTGAAAAAATGAGGGCGAAAATTAGCGTTTTCAGAATTTTTAATATTTTCGTTAATTAAAGTCGTATGCAGATGAGATTGGTCGAAAAGGTTTCACATGAAAATTTTGGAATCCGGGGGTATCTCTCTCGGGTTTCAACTCCCTGCCGTTCCTTAGGAGGAAATGCCATAAACCAACAAACAAACAGGCAGGCTGTTACTATGATAAGTGCAACCAATTTCACGGCGCTCTCAACGTGAGTATCATACATAAGTGCTTCTATAGGGCCATAGGAAATGTACGTTACCCTATGTGAATATGGCAAACCATAAGAGGTCTATTTGCTTATGCAGAAGGATATCTTCGTGGCGGAATTTGTAAAAGAAACTGGCTTGAATTGATGTTACATATGCCACAGAAGAAATAATCAAGACATAATAAATCCAGTAATCGAGCAGAACATTTCTGCGGATCACCATGACTGTTAGTCAAGTGTACCACTACTGCTGGTTACGAACGTTCTGGATGAAATTAGTGGGGTCGCCGTAATGAATCACTGTGAAGGTTACAACGATGCTGAAAACTGTTCGTCATCCAAAATCTCTAGTAACACGTTATTCAGAAATGTTTAATAGTTGCTACTAATAAGGCAAATAGATCTGATGCGATGACCTTCACAATACCGGCCCAAAAATTTATGGCAAAACTGCTTTGTGTTGTACGATTTCATGTTTCATGGAGGCTCGCCACCGAACTCGTATGGGCGTTAAGTGAACTGAAGGTACCTTCCCGATGAACAATACAGAAACATGTAGAAAAATAGTTCTTGTAAAAATCTCTATGGCAAAGCAATCCGAGGTGCAAAATCATCCGGCTGAAGCACCTGGTTGGACTGCACGTGCTACGTATGCATTACGTTTTCTCTAATAATCCTCTAAAAGATGCAGCAGAAAATCCCAATCTCACGTGCCACAGTTCGCGTATACAAACTTTAAGGGTCCTTTAAATGACATAGCACATAACTCTCAAAGTTCGGAATATTTGTCATTCGCTCTCGATTCGTGTCAGTACACTGGAAAAAACCTCTTAACTAATTTCTAGTCCAGGAGTGCAAAGAGTTTATTGCTGGAAGTAAGAATCATCAAAGGACCTTCTTAGAATAGGTATGCCACTCGCATATTATGTTCTGCAGATCGCTATGGCAGATGCATGTCGGTTAACTTTGCGTTCATATAATCTACGATCTTACTACCCCTGTGTCCATTGATGGATTACATATTATTATGTCAATTAGTTACTGTGATTAACGTCTTAATTTGTTTACATTTGTTAAATTAAATATTAATAAGGAATGACCTGGCTGTTGGCTGTCCTTGTTTGTTTCTGGATTGGGTGCATCTAATTATATGTCCATAAGCGTCTATTTTAATCTGCCAAGTGAATCGGGCAAGTCTTCTGTGTATTTGGGAAACGAAGCTTACATTGTAAACGCTCGACTCCATACTCTGTTTTAAAAATGTGTTTCTGCAATGCGTTGCTATGTGCTTCTGAGTCCTCAGAAGGCACCTTACCCTTCTACAAGTTTGTGATGGGATACCATCCGAAAATATATCATTCTCTTAGTTTTAATAAAACACATTCTTCTTTTCATTTTTTAATCATACTTTATAACATTCCTCCCGTGCCGACCTATCTGACATAATGGGGTTCGATTTTCATCAAAACCTCAGTTGATGTTTCAAGTTTCCAGTTCAGTAAATCGGTAACGGTGCTCTGAATCACAAATATATTACTTTTATTACCTCAAAAGAGTCAAAAGAGTTATCAGCCTAAACGCGCGATTTACCGCTGTTTTATTTTTAGTGAAGTCTGTTGGAAATCGGAATAATGTAAGGTATTTATTCTTCAAATTAATTCTGTGTGCTACTGCTGAATAAACTAAGCTATAAAAGCAATAGATGGAGTTCTTAAGAACTCCATCTATACGGCCCGGCAAAAACTGTATAAGACCGGCGAGAGCATCAGCTCTAAGTTGTTTAATTCAGCGTGAGTTCAAAGTACTGAAAGATCTCGGTCGGAGCTTCACCTTTTTAGATGCCCTTTGCATTGTCTTGTGTTTAACTTTCTTAGCAGTTAGAAGTGTGACTACTGATTGTGAAGTGTGGTACTAAGAATAGTAAATGTATTTTTGTGAAAAGTTCCATAACTGCAAAGTATTCCTTTTCGTAAAAATAAATTTTCTCAAGCTACAATCGGATCTATCAATCTTCTGCGAAACTGTACGTACGTAATAATATTTTGTAGCAGTTAATAACCGAAACTGGAGCATTGATCAGTTTATTTCTGTCCTTGAAATCTTCTCAATCATATTTTTATTATTCTTTCCATGTTATTCCATTTTTTTCATAATTATTCGTAGTACTCAAATATGGATTGTTTAATTTATTTTGCTTTTATTTTAATGAGAACAGGCACAATCTTTATATGTATATACGTTTTCCTTTCTATACTAAAATTCTACTGTTCTGTCTACGAGGAAAAAGATAAAGAGAAAAGCTTGACGATAATATCATAAGATATAGTATAGAGTGGGTGAAACAAACATAATGAATACGGAAGATGATCTTTACCGGGTTATTAGAAAGGGTTCAATTAGTAAATAGAAAAGAGTAAAACATTCGGAACTAGTTATAAATTGAATTATTTCCATCTAGTGATTGTTTCACTTACGTCCAACAGAATGGGATATTATTAATTTTTAACAATGAAAAACGTGCACAAAAGATGTAATGTGCAGTTTTCAAGTTTCTTAAATTTATGTCTTCGCCTCTAGTCAGACATAATTGGAAAACCCAACAATAATCTACAACCTGAAATTATTTATGACCAATATTGCGCTTGAAGAATTAAAGAAGATTCATGGTGGATAAAATGTCGAAGACAGGCAAAAGGTCATTATAAAAGCAAAACTGCCTGTAATTGCTAGCGCAGAAAGAACTGAAAGTTATTACAGGATGTAGCAGGACAATATATATATATATATATATATATATGACATTTACGCGAATTGCTTAGTGAGCAAAATAATGGTGGGTTTGAGCTTTAACATGAAAACGAAGCGATAAATGTAAAATAAAAGTAAAATAAAAGTTAAAAAGAGAAAAAAAAAAGGATTGAAATATTATATAAGGGAAATCCTTAACAAATTGCTTTCGACAAAAGCAACCCGTAATTTTCCGAGCGCCTGCAACTCAGCCATCCATCAAAGCGCAGTAGGGGGCGTATCGAAAGGGAAATCTTCCTCGCCTATCACAAGTAAAGGCTGAAAAAATATCTTTAGAATCTTCACATAATTGATGACGTAGCTCCAAAAAATAGACATGGCCTAGACCCGTTCATCCTTTACTTCCGGAAAAGTTTCCTAGCTACTGAACTGGTCACGTCAACAGCAAAGCGGAAGACATTACTCAGTTTTTTTAACTTTTGCTCGGACATTTTGCCATGAGCTTGGACAAGCGCAATTTTTAGCTTTTCTTGTCGCAAGGGGCTATCTCGGAAGCATTATATCAGCCAAAAAGAGCGTAGATATTATATATGGAATTACTGTTTATATATGAGATCAATATTACCTCATGCATTATTAAAATATGTAGAAACATTAGATTATTTCGAAGCAGAGGACATGAAAAATGAGCACTGCCCTCCACGGGACTCGAACCTCGGATCTCTTGAATGCGCGCCGAGTGTGCTATCCAATACACCGGGAAGGCATACAGAAAGGAGGGAGAAAATACCTTGCATTCTGCCTCTTTTAAAGGGCGACTGGGGATTAGAGGACCCAATCCACCAAATTCCGGGGGTGGACAATTATCATCCACCATCTTTTTTAGTTCGGGCGCCAGTGCAAAGACATTAAATAATTTAAGCAGGACATATGAAAAATGAGCAATGCCCTCTCCGGGACTCGAACATGGACTTCTCGAATACGCGCCGAGTCTGCTGACTATGAAGACAAGCTGAAAGAAGGGAGAAAATACCTTATACCTAAAAATATATCTAAATCTAAATTTCCGGTCTTATTCTTCGTATTTATACTGGTAAGCTTATAAGGTGTTTCTCCCTCCTTCTTTGCATGCTTTCGTGGTGTAGTGGTCAGCACGCTCGACGCGTAACCGAGAGGTCCATGGTTCGATTCCAGGCGAAGGCGATGCACATTTTTCATCATTCAATCGCAAAATATTTAAGAACAGCATATCTTTAGTGTCAGGCCTCGCTTTAAAATCGTTGAGTTTTTTAATCGAAAATACGTTAAAGTTTTACAAAATAGGAAATAGATAGTGAACCTAATTCGAAATTCAAAATTCGGGCTTGCAGGTGCCCATGTTCGGGAGGAGGATTACGTTATTCAAAATTTGATGGCTTTAGACGCAGTTGTTTTTCACACTGCGAGAAACATACGTACATTCATGTAGAATCTTCAACATTTAATTTCTTTAATTATAATACAAGGCTGTAATATTTGGTGGCAATAATTCAAAATACGATATGTCGTTTACTGCAATTCAACTCAAAGTGCCATTTCGAGACTAATATCCCATTCAGGACTAACGTCTTTTTTGGGCTAAAAAAATATAAATTACCCAAAGGAAAACACAGAAGTATCCCAAATTTTCTTAAACACACGAGGCATATCGTAAATCATAAAACCTGATCAGAGAGAAACCTCTAAAGTCCAATCACTGATGGAAGTAGTCTTCAGCAGAACAGTAGCAGACAATGAATGAATACCTAAGCTGACTGACAGCCTCTAAAGCAGAAATACCCAATTTCTAAGGGTCATTCTAAAATCAATCAGGAAGTGTAACGTTTATATTCTAGCGTTCCAGTGTAGAATAAGACCGAGGGTAAAGCTTTACCCAAAGAATTCCAAAGCAATCAAGTGAAAGCAAAATGCATATGGAAATGTCACGTGACAAGTTCGAAATTTACCTGACAGTGACAAATCTCAGATGAAATTTGATACAGGCTGAGTAGTCTTAAAACTCTTCCCTATAACACTGAACTGCTTAAAAATTCATCAACTTCAAACGTGTTTTTAACAGTTGATATACAGCTTCGCGCTTAGATAGAATTTACAGCAGAGTGGGAAATTTTTAAATAAAAATTACTTAGTTTTTATTCACATACCTTTACTATTAAAACATAAAATGCAAATCTAGTCAATCTTACATAAAATAGGTACATAAAAATCAATGATTTTAATGAA
The DNA here is from genome assembly GCA_000611955.2 of Stegodyphus mimosarum. Taxonomy (NCBI): domain Eukaryota; kingdom Metazoa; phylum Arthropoda; class Arachnida; order Araneae; family Eresidae; genus Stegodyphus; species Stegodyphus mimosarum. Next base: position 8,102 of record KK115468.1, read on the forward strand.
AGCTAACCCGATGCTTCAATAGCAAATATCTAATTAAATTAAAATTTCCAATTTGACTTCATAGTAGACAGGCTTAACTTTAAATTAATTAACTTTAAATCTTCTTGGTCAGCAGTGATTTTCAGTCTGATTTTTTTTGTGGCAATAAGGTTGGCAAAAGTGCTGAAACCGCTTCATTAAGGTAGGAAAATGCTACTATCGTTTTTTAAACTGCGTCTTCGCTTCTTCAATAGGGTGTATTCCAGTCAGTTCTTCTTATAACATGGCATCCGAATTCTTCAATGTCACCGAATAGATTGATAATCTATTGTGGTATTTCCATTGTCAAAATATCCAAAGACCTGGTTTAAAAGTCTTTGTGAAGCGCTTTTAAATGTTTAACACAGGCCGTCTCTTATGTCATCATCTAGGAAGTTTGTCTGTGACAAATTGGGAAACTGAGAAAATTCCCTCTGTCTAATGATTTGCTTCATTTAGTTAATTCTGGTAAGAAAACTGCAATGATGGACTTTGCTTTGATTACATTTAGAGTTTCATCTTGTAACTGCAAGTTAATCACATTAAATTTAGTAAACAAATTTGTTAATGCCTGGTTTCTATTTGATTACATTTTCTTTTAAAATGGGATCTTTAGCTTTTGGAATGTAAAGGAAATTCTGTCGAGCCTTCTGACAGGATTTGGTTTACTTTATGGATTACTCAGTCAGCATACTTCCAATCAAGTATGCTGGCTGAGTAACCCATAAAAATTCTAGTCATTTTATTCACATAACTGAGTAAATAGCATAGAAGTCAACACAGACAGCTATCATACGTTCCTAGAAGGAGGTAATCCTTAAAAATTCTAGTCATTTTCTTCGCATATCTGAGCAAATAATATGAAATTCAATGCATCGCTCCACATTCTGTTTACTGCGCTTAGGAAGAGCTTACGATACTGATGCCATCTGTCACTCAGATGTTTAGCAACTAGGTGGTTTTGTAGAGAGATTACTCAAATGAAAGCACATTAGGTGTATATTTAAGAGCCTTATAAAACTACAGTAGCAACCAAACCTGGCAGGTGCTCCATCCACTCGTGTTGATATTATTTTTGATAATGGGATCATCTTTTTCACGAAATAATTTCTTAAAACAATGAAGATAGATATGCGTGTAGTCTCTATTGTCAGAGTTCTCGAGATGATCAGATTTTTTATGATATTCTTGGTCCATAAAATAACGAACATATGGCAATAATATTGCTTCATTACCAGATAAAGTTGACTCATCCAACTGCATGGAGAAATGGGTCGTTTGCAAATAATTGCACAAGAAGCTTTCAACATTATCGCTTATTTAATCAATACGTTTTTGCACTCAAAAGAATTGTTTGAGTATATCATCAGCAGGTCTGTATAGAACAATTTTTAAACCTATTCAGTGACTGGAAAAATTAGCTGTTTTCCGATAGTATGTGACTTTCCAGATTTTTTTATAACTAATGAGATATTGTACGACACCTACAAACCACCATCCTCTCTTTTTGACTTCCAAGCAACATACTGTTTACCGTAGCTCTCATTTGATATTTTTCTTTCAGTGTTTGGAAATATTTCAAACCTTTACATATTTTAGGAGGGTGACATTTTCTCAGATGATTTTCCAGCTCGAATTTGTTCATAAATTTATTGCTTTAAATTTCGTTGCACAAAAGCTGCATGGTTTGATGTTTGTCTGAATTAAGGATGTAAAAAAGCTCGATTTCAAATAACCAACGTTATACTGCCTCAGGTTCGGTTTTGATTCAGCCATGTTTAACCCTTTGAAGGCCGAAATCCACGAGGCGGTCTTTCATTCAATTGACCACAACTGCCTGAAACGGCCGAGACTACAACGTTGGTTCCTTCCCTTTTAAAGTATGCAGTAGCAGGTGCAGTTTTCCCAAGTACATTGTATAAATTTACTGCATACAGCTTGTTCTAAAAGGCTAATGAAGCGTTTTTGTTAAGAAAAAGAAAGGATGTCATTTGAAACCTTCACACCGCTCTGCGCGTTAATGGCCGGGGAAGGACGCAAACCGATAGGGTGAATAATAGACGGAAACGAACGCTTCAGTATTTTAACCATACAGCGAAGGCTTTGGTTTTCTAAGGGTTAATAATAGTTATCTGTGCGAAAACATAAGGATATCTAAATACGATAAATCATAAAAATTCACAATTGATTTCCAGTATAAAATTTAATTCTAATTTTCAGTTAGGTACACAGGATGTTTTTAAGCTGAGGCATTATATTTACCATGTAGTACTCACTAAATAAAGCTACTAAACATCCCATCTTATGCCCATCACAAAATAGCTTGATCTGTTCAAAAGCGAAATGTATTTTATTCGATCTGAAATTTGGTTGTAGTCCTCATAACTCAAAATATTGTATTAATTTTTAAAGAGTGATGCTTCGTTCGAAACAAAATATAAACAATTGGCAGAACTACAGTTGTTAGTATGTTTAGACGTTAGCGCTTTAATTTCAAAAATTACGCAATGAAAACGGAAACCACATTTTGGAGAAAACTGAAAAAACTATCACAAGATAATTTTTTTAATTTATCGCTAAGTTTCTCATCAGACTTTATAAAATTTAATATTTGAGCATAATTTGAGACGTAGAATCGAAATATGGAAAAACATAAGCATGATATTTCAGAAAAGTCCTATTTCGCGTCAAAATAATTACGTTAGAACAATACTATATATAAATCTAATACATAACCTAAGTCGTGCTTTTGAGACATGAAAAACGCAAGTTACATTTAGTCAATCGGTCCAGTAACGGCATATACAGAGCTGTCCCTTCTTTTTTTGTGCAGAGTGTACCTAACTACCTATTTATATTTTAGAAAATATATGCTTATCCCTCTTCTTCTCAAACTTCTGGAAACAAATGCAGTCTTTGTCTCTGACACTGGTACTTTTAATTGGCGAGTTAAACAAGTCCGTGCAGGCACAACTAGAACACGTCTGCGCCGTCCTTGCATAGTTCTGGTATATGTCTGAATAAGAGTTAGTATTACTCGTTTGCGCACAATGCATTGGTACCGGTACCACATGTGCAAGTTTTTACAAGTACTATGATCATAAAGCGAAAAAGTACCTGCTTACGCACGTTTATGAAATTATATTTTAACATATTCATATGCCATAGTTAATTCATATTCCTATTATATAAGTAAGTATTATCTAACTACAGAGGGTTGTTATACACTTTTATAACGATTTCGAGGCCGCTTAACAAATGTTTTAAATGTAAAGATTATGTTTTTTCAATGTTGAATATGACAGTCGATTTTCTGGGCTATGCGTTTGCATCGCGATTTTCGTGATAAAAGGTAGTGCTTTTCGTAAACTTTCCACGGGTCTTAATTTCTATTCCTCTTCCACATTAATTGTGGTGGGTTTGAGCGTAGAAAAAGCTTTTTTCAAAACCTCAAAGGCAGTGAAAGTCAGGGAACTTCGTAGGAATACGCTGAAGAGGTATCTATGCAATACCTGTGACAGCCTTCATTTTTTCAAGAAATCCAGTGGTGCCCTTTTGAAGTATGACCTTTTACTTTGTCTTGATAAAGTTCCATTCTTTGAAAGTCAGTTGGATAAAGAAATGGAATTTCTTCTGTAAATATGGATATAAAATTTTCTCTTCAAAAAATACGCTAAGCTGATTTTAATATTTAGTTCCATTCTTCTTATTTCCCATTGTAAACGAATCCTGCGACAATCATAAACCCCTCACTAAAACCTTCTTCCCATTGAGGGAAACAGGTTTGTACATTTGTTTCCTTGTTGTTCATAATAAATTGACCTTTTCGTTGCAGTAATTTGGGTACACCCATGTTTGGTGAAGGGTCAAAATGCATATCCATTTACTTCTTACTAAATAGTTCTAATATCGGGTTCCACATTCTGCGTTGATTCACGTCCCTCAGCCAAAGCTGTTCGCGACGTAAATCTTGGTTGGTTATTTTTTTATTATGGCTACAGATGTATTTAAACACTTACAAATGATTTTTGCGTCGGTGAATTTTCTCTTGTTATCAGTGATTTAAATTTAGGAACAGTACATATTAGAAACAGTCGGGTATTTGTTTGGTATCTTCTTTCCACGTAGAAGTAATGATTAATAATTTTCCTCTTTCAAACAGACAGATGAACCTGTAAATCTTAGTATAATAATTCAATGAATAAATGGCCCTTACATGCAAAATAAATAATCATAAATAACCCAAGGAGAAAAATCAACGATCAGGCTAAATTTTCCTTACATGCAAAGAATATACAGATCATGAAAAGCGCTCTCAAAGCATAGGTAATAGTAAAATAGTTTCATGATACAACCCTGAACTGAAATAATTTCCCTTTATGCTCTGATGTAACATAATATGTATGCATTTTCTGAAGGCACAGGTTAAGCATATTCTGAGAATTTCAGAAAATTCGATCTCAGGGCTTTGAAAATGTTTTTTCCAAAAATTGCGAACTTGGCGAAAAAAATGACAGGTGTCGTTAGTTTAACAACAAAATTTATAACTATGGCCAGAGCAGGTGGATTTGTGCTCGAAATCTTCGGATCTGCTTGAACTATCTCTACAATTCTTTCAACAATCAACTCAGATTTAAACATCTACAAAACAACACATGAACTAAATGCGCAGAAATGCAAACGTGTACAAATTTAAAAGAATTTGCATATTATGTCTATATTTGCAAAGTACTTTAACAAAGGTATTAATTACACCCCCCGGAGAATTATGCAAGTATTCAGAGTCGAATACAAGTGCATGTCTGCGAAGGTGTGACTGGGGAGGGCATAAAGTGTGAGGGTTTTTGCGTGTTCTTCATGCTAGTAATCCTTTATGACATATGCCGCATTTCTCGCAAGAGTTGGGTAAATGCTATACGGTAACAGGTAAAATGAGTAGCCACGAACGTATGGATAACAGAATGAGATGATGAAGTGTCAATAGATTAGAGACAGGTCAGTCAGAAGCTCAGGTGGCAACAGAACACACTGTAACGCACAGTATGGTTTCAATTCGTGAAAACAATTTTAGATCACAGTATCTATATCGAGAAGACCTGGACAAAGTGGACCAAGGTCCATAACGACGAATGAGGATCGTTATTTGGCACTTTCATGGCGGCGACACAGGACAGCTAGAACTTCACAGCCCTTACATTGTAGGGTTTCCTTTATTTTGCATACCACATTTATTTTAAGTTTGATACCTTTCCTGAACCTATCAACTTCTCCTAGTATTTTCTCGTCAGGATGTAAATTTAAAGTTAAGTGAAGTGAATATTTAAATGGGTAAATCTCTGAGTTTATTGAAAGCGTGTTTTCGATAGCCAGCGCACGTTTCGTTGCTACCTCGCTGTTACGCTAGTAAGCCTTTTGTCCATTTCGAATTATCAGCCCCGCTGTTAGGTTTTTGAGAGTCAACCTGTTAGGTGTAAATTAACGTGCTAATGCAGCACTATTCCATTTTAGATTCAACTTGAATTATATTCTACATTTAAGTTTCGCACCGAAAGTTGACATTGTTTTGTAACGCACGAGAATCGCGCCTGTAACTGAAACCCGAGTTTCACTTTCAGTACTTGTCCGAAGGCTTCATGAAAGAGAAATGTGCGCCGAAAGATCGGATAGTTGTGTCCCGCTTACTGCAGCACACAAGCGAACGAGGTTTAGCATGGTGCAGACAACATTCGTCTTGGTCCAGACTTCAGTGGAGTACAGTGCTTTTTACAAACGAGCAGAGATTCTGCTTAGACATTGATTCTTGGTGTACCTGTATTTGGAGAGAGCCTGGAACATGATACCTGTCCTCCTTCATCACGGACAACTATCATTACAGTGGTGGAGATGTAACGCTTTGGGCAGCCATTATGTTAGACGGCGACTGTTCCCTGCATTTGGTTGACAAAGTCTCCTTGACTGCTGAGAAGGGATCTTAAAGTCTTATGTTTGACTCTTCAGGGGCGTAGTTTGTTCTGGGTTTCTGTTAAAGCACGACAACGCTCATCCATATAGGCCTCATCTGGTCAACCATTACAAGGAAAGTGAGGATATTCGCCCCATGGATTGGCCACCTAGATATACTGATGTTAACCTTATAGAGAATGTTTCGGACACTGCTGAGAGGCCATTCGAGAAACATCCCGGAGTTGGAAACTGCTTCGCTGCAGGAGCAGAATCGACTGCCACAGGGAATCCTTAACTGCCTTTTGTTGAAAATGTCTGGCTATGAGAGGGGAACGTAGCATATATCAGACTCATTTTTAGTTCGATATCACATCGTGAATTTAGGACATCCCTGCTCTATGACTTTTAGTGATAACCATGCTTTACATAAAACGACTTTTGAATAACACTTTCTCTGTTATAAATGTACGAGTATATTCTTACCAAATATCACTAAAGTATGTCTACTAGTTTTTCAGAAATTCGACAAGATGTGAAAATTCTCTTAATTTTTCTTCCAAATGTACATAAAACAGTCCCAATTTCAGCATTAAACTAAGAAACTGTAACGGTAAAATTTCAGTATAAAATGCTATAAAATAGAAAATGTAAACAACATAAACTCTACAATAGTACACATAAACAAAATGAAGAATAGAGAAATAAAACAATTACATATACAGTGAGTGTCTACACATTTTCGGGGCATTTAGTTTATGTTTAAATATTTTTTTAACTGTTCGACTTGACAAATGTTTTAAGTTACAAGTCTGAATCGGAATTTCTGTGATAGGAGAGCTTTCCTTAAAAATATCCACGGGTATTGATTTACATTCATTAACCACTACTTTTCAGAGTCTTTTAATTGTCGTGGATCTATACTTAGAAAACCTCTTTCCTAGAGAATGAAAGCGCAATAGTTCGCAAGTAAAACGCCAAAGGTGTTTGCAATAATAAGTTTAAAATATATTTTGGCAATACTTGTATCAGCCTTCATTTTTTCAAGGAATGCAGCGATACTTTTCGAAGTAAGATTTGTTGCGTTGTCTTCATGAAGTTTCACTCTTTGAAATCAATTAGATAATGAAATGGAATTTCTTCTGCAAATATCGGATGTAAAACTTTTTCTTGATAGTATGTTGAGTTGATTGTAACATTTTCTTCCACTTTTCTGATTTTTTAAGCTCCTATTGTAATAGACTCCTGGAACAATCAATACCCCTTACTAAACCTTTTTTTGAAATAACGGAACTAGATTTAAACCCTTTTTCCCTCCGTCTTCTATAATAAATCTTTCTCTCCTTTTTTGTTGAAATCGTTTAGTTAAACTCATGCTACATTAAGGGTCACAATG
>KK115468.1:15504-58273 GCA_000611955.2 Stegodyphus mimosarum
GGGTTATAAATATTTTGCGTTCAGCCACATGCTTCGGAAAAAGTTGGTAAGTATTATGTTTTTAACGTAACAGTAGGTTTCTTTTAATGGTGTTCAGTTGGAGTTTTTCTTTCTACGTACTGAAAGTAATGATTGACAGTATTTTCATTTGCGGTTGATAATCTTGCCTCTCCGGCACGTAGAAATTTGAATACCGGGCGTCTTCACAAAGCTTTTGATTTATGGAATATTTCTCTTCGGAATGTGCAAAAACCTGTCCTTCAATTCACAGCTTGTTTACATGTGACATTTTGAAAAGAAATAGAAGAATAAATTTAAAGTAGAGTAAAGAAGAATAAATTTAAAAGTAATAGACGATACGTCTCATTTCAAATAATGAGCTGGTAACAGAAAGTTTTGTTCAAAAACATTTACTTTTCTTAATGCTCTATCAAAATTGTTCTAAAATTATAAAAATTGCTTCTGTATACATACAGAGAGACAGTGAGATTCAACCATCTATTCCATATGTAACGTATATAAACTCAAGAGAACTATTGTTGCGATTACGCTGATCTGAAAGTTGCTATGTTGATCTTGAAATCAAGCTGATTTCTTAAGGGGTCGAGGTTAAGAAAATTATCCTCAGAAAAAGGATACAACCAAGAAAACTTTCACTCCGTAAGTGAATATAGCATTTTAATTTATCAGTATGTAGGTTTTTATTTTAATTTTTTAACAATTATTTTTGTTTTAGAACAAGCCTTTTCTATACTTTTTCCTTTCCTCCTACGTCTTCTTGTCAGAATGAGTCTTCAGGATTGCGTTTTATGTAAATGAGGTAGAAACTAGTATGTAAGCTGATGTCTGGTTCGTTTTATAAGGTATTTCTCCCGCCTTCTTTTACATGTCTTTGTGGTGTAGTGGTCAACACGCTCGACGCGCATTGGTTCGAGTCCCGGCTAGGGCATTGCTCAATTTTCATCTCTCCTGCTTCCAAATAGCCTAATGTCTCTACAACTTCACTAGAAGAGCATAGGACAGCGCGTTATTCCTTCAGGCCACGTAATTGCTGCTAGTCTAATCTTACTAAATTTTTATTTCGAACTATCGAACATTTGTTTTTTAATGCGTTCTTGAGGAATGGTCAATACACAACGGTAATTTAACTATCTCATCACGGAGAGCGTTGCCTAGGGTGCATCATAGGGAGTAACTTGTCAGGACTGAGTGTTCTTTGCATATTCTTTGAAAACATCTTCTTGAACTCCTTAAATCCTGATCTGGAACAGGGAGCTGAATGCAGCTATGTTCTGTGGTGGAATACTGTGATTAAGTGGTAGAAGAACTCCACTTGAAAGGGATTTAAAATCCTCTTTTATTAAATCACTATCATTTACAACCACTTCCCAACTCGGGAGGGATAAAGAAAGTAGAGACCGCGCTTGGGTCTAAAAGGAACAATCAAATTTAAACTAAAGCTAAATAGAAATTAAATTAGTCATTGCTCGCAGAGCTATAACGCGAGGTTGGCCTCTAAACTAAATGGTGCGTAGCAAGATTTAACTAATACCGACGCACTTGGAATTACTTCAATAAGCAATCACGTAAAAGCGCTATGGGTTAGAATTTAAATGCTAGCTAGTCAGGAGAACGTCGAATAGCGTGACCGTGGTCTGAGACTAAAAGCTCTCTCACACTGAGAGGTTTCTACCTCCGGTTTAAATACTCCTTGGCTCCACTTCAAATTAGCATAAAGCTGAAAACGCGCGCTTCTTCTAACAGGAAGTTGAAAATGAGAACAGATAGAATAGAATAAATTAAAATAAAACTTTGTTAGTTTAACTAAAACCTTACAAACTGAATAATACCTGTGGGAAAGTGGCAAGCTCAATGTCGATTTTTATTGAGAGTACAACGTGGGACGGAACGGAGTATCTGTCATTTTTTACAGTACCATTAAACCTGTCCAAAGGACATTCCTTCTACCAGTATTTTAAATAACCCCTGCCGCACTACATACACTTATAAATATACAAGTCTTATCTCAGATTCAAACCCGGACTCAATGATACGACAGTCAGTCGACAATCGCGATTCATTATAAAGATCAGGGAGACGAATACAATGTCTACTTTCAGTAGAAAAATATCTGATGGGGGCACTATATGACTTCCTTGTACGGTATATTAAATTGTACACATTTGTGCTGTACTTTATTGAAACTTAATTTCTCGGATTATTCTAACTTAATAAACCGATCCCTCAAGGCAAGTTAAATTTTGCAAATTTTGAATTCAAATACCTCGGCTAATTTTAGTCGCACGGGAATCTAATTTCTTGTATTTCCATTTTTCATAAAGAGTATAAAGCCCTGAGAAATATATATATCTTTTAACCGGTACCTCAAGTAAAGTTGAAAATGAAACCAAAAACTGCAAATTTTGAAATCAAATATCCTGTAATTTTAAGTATATGACCACGACCAACGATTGCGGAAATAAAGGTTCTCGGCCTTGCTGTATCTTCACGTTTCCCACCTCCAGCCACTATTATTGAGCTGGAAACTGCTCTACAAGAAGAATGGCGATTGCTTAATTCTGCGGTGGTTGACCACCTAATTGAAAGCATGGTCACAAGGTGTAAACACGCAATACCCTATTAATGTTCTTTTTTTCCTTTTATGCTGTTTATTTACACTTTATACATAATTCTGTTTAAGTCGCCAGTATGTCATTATCTGATAACTTACAAAAATTTAATATTGTTTTCATTTCTGTACATAATTATTGATTTTTTTATGCATAAATATATATGCTACTTTCCTGCCGAATTTTGTGTCAATAAAAGAAGTATTTGTTGAGATTTTCGCATTTTACATCTTCGTGCTTAACTTTTGGAAGTGAGTGCATTTTATTAGTAGATTTTATTAGTATTTGCCAGACAATGCTAATAATAATTTTTAAGAGGGCTAACAAAAACTAATTTAATTAGGCTGAAATTTCTCAATTTGAAGCGCGAAAAAATTATACGTTCTTCTATTGCAAGTCCATGTGTATAAATGTAAGAAATGAAACCACATCATCGCATTTTATGTAACTGCAAGTGCAGAATAAAATAAATAATTATCTTTATATGTATAATTATTTCAGTTGTATTATCATACATAATTTCGAAATAAGAGCTACGTATTTTATAATCCCATTAGTTTACTTTTGTCAGTCATGTAAATTAATTAATTTCATTATGTAACATTTAATTGGCACTTTGAGCGTGTGCTTTTAATAAGCTTATATATTACCATAGGATGTTATTTAAATAAGGGGAAATTTTCATAAAAGTTTTGCGAAGACAAATTTGTCTTCATTATCAAAGTAAATAATCTTATATTTGCTGATAGCTAACTTTAGTTAATTGCTGCGAAGGGTAATAATGTAATGTATAAATCTAAATATATGTCTGTTATTTATTGAACATAACAATGATTTGTAGGTCATATGTTTCTTGGAGTTATCTGAGATTATCTGAACTCCAAATATAGTTTACCTTATGTTTATTATAATGGAACAAGCCTTAAGGGATATATCTTAATAAATTCTAACAGAAAAGCGTTTTTCGGCATTACGCGAAATTTGAAATTACTTAATGTGCATAGTTGCTTTTAAGAAAGTACCATTGAGAACAATCTCGCCTAAATATATCATATTCTTAAACACTGTGAGACATTTAACCGCATGTGACTTCTTCTTAGAAACACTTCTTCAGAACCCTTTTCCCTAATCTCTTCCAACGCGCAACCCACCAAATCTACCCCTAAATATAAATTACGTTCCTAACTTTTCTGTAGTCCACTGTCTTCCCCCTTACCCCTTCTAGAATATAGGGGTTTTCTCTCACATTTGGAGCAAGAGTATGTCTAACGACTCTCTCCTTCGAGCTCACACACTCGGAAGACACAACTATGCAAATGAAGGAGAATCAAAACTGCAGAAACGACTTCAAATAAACTAACCGAATGGTCTCATTAAAATCTTAAGGCGCCGCCTCCTCTTAAGCTGTGGAGACAGACAGACGTTGGATGCTCTCGAGCAAGAATCGTTATGTCGAGTTTTGTAAAGTCGCTTGTTATTTGAATTGCAGCAGAGAGGATTGCGTTCGGAATGACTTAATAGGACAGGATGAAGGGGAACATGGAATGATTAGTGTCATCGTGAAATGTTGGTTCAAACAACAGGGAAAATCAGCACGAGAGAACTTTAGTTAGGCTAACTTCTCGGGAAAATATTTTGCAACAGAAGATTCCACCGTACTTGGGAATTTTAGGAAAGATAAGCAAGAATTTGCTTTGCTGTAAAGTTTAGTGTACTGTATGTTGGTTCTCATTTGTTTCGTTGTTACAGATAAGTATTTAAAGCATAGTATCATTCAGCTAAAATTAAGTTTGAAGCCGGCTGTATTTGAAAGTATGTACGGTTATTTTAAAGTCCGAAACTACTACATTCGTAAAGACTGTCAAACGACTTATAGTCTTGTCTTATCTTTTGACTATAATAATCACAAACTGAAAATGAAGATATGTAAAAAACCTATTTATTAAATCAAAGAATAAGCTAGATAAAATTCGAGAATATAAAAGAAACACAATAAGTCAGCGTATAATTTATATAAAATTCGAGAATAATGCAGAAATACAATCTCCAGCGCTTACGCGATATATAGAAGAGACAATCATTTTAACTAAACTACAAAGTACAAACTAACGAACTCCTAATAAGCCCTGGTTCGGTCTAAGTGTTCATGAAGCAAACGCGACTTGCCGAAGCTAAATCAGTTGAAGCGGCAAGGAAGTATTGGTCAACAAAGTATTAGTCAGTGTATTGGTCAACAAAAGCTACAACATTTTCTCAGTCAAACTCTGCGCTTATTTACAGTTTACATTACATTCTAGTGGAAAGAAACAAAAACAGAGATTAAAATATAGTCCAAATGAAACCTTTCAGTTAATTAACATGAAATATTATCAACATACACAAAAAATGTATCACTATATCATGCAAACATGTACGTATATGTGTAAATAATGTAATCGTGTATGTATAAATGTCAACTATGTATTACCACTCAGAAACTACGATTGTGCAAAATTTCTGTTTCTAGAAAAATACGCCTTAGTGCTTGGCCGTTTCAAAAACAAATCGTTCAGTGTTTTCCGAAATTAGCTTATATCCTGATAGGGCGCGAAATACCGGAAAAAACAAAACAATGAGCGTTGGTGACTGCACTGGTCTTGTACAAGTGCTCAGTGTTACCCGATACTAAATGTCATGTGTGAAACACGTTTCGACGAATTGACGGCAAGAAAAAAGGTGTGCAAGAATCTCAAATTGTATCACTACTAAATCAAACTGGTATCGAACTTGGCGAAACTATGTTGTTCTCAAGAAGACATTTCTATTCCAATAATAGTTACACAATTATGAATGGCAGCTTAAAGCCACTACACAAATGTTTTATGAGGGCTGTTTGTGTTGCTAATGCCAGCTCCCAGAATATGTGATCATAGCTTAATAATAATTCTTATATGATTAATCGGATAATGTACATCTGCCCGTTTTAATATGCTGTAAAATCTCAAAAACAGCCAATGAAATGTAATTAGAAAAATCGCGAAATAGAGGGTGTTTCATTTTGAATGGGACGAAAAGAAAGCATACCTGTGAACTTTATTTTGACAGATCAAATTTACACTGAAACTATGCTTATTCAAGTTTCTATGGATGTTCAATGTGTGACCCTCTGGTGAAGCGGCAAATACCTATGCGGTATTTCATTTTCTGCTACCCTCGTGATAGAATATCCTTTGTTAATGATTCAGACTCATCAGTTATGCGATGCTTCAGTTGCTGTAAGTCCTGGGAAATGGAGGCATAAGCAATTTCTCTTCAACAAACCCCATAGGAAAAAATCAAAAGAGGTTAGATCTGGCGCTCTCAGTGGCCAACAAAGCAATGGCATATCATTTGATCCAACACGACCAATCCAGAGATGGTGTAGACTATCATACAGGTACTAATATACGTTCTTATGCCAATGTGGTGGAGGACCGTCTTGCTAAAGCCGGAAATCGCTTCCTCCAGCTGAGGGAACAACAATTCTTCTAGAATATCTCGGTAAATGACTATTTAATCGATTTTTTCACGAAGGGAAAAAGGGCCAAAAAGACGAGGAAAGAGGACAACTGTCGGAAATGGCGAATCTTTGGAGGGTCACACTCATGTACCATTACACCCCGTAGATTTTCCGTGCCTCCAAACCGCAAATTATGGCAATTGAATTTGAGAGAAACGGGAAAAGTGGCTTCATCCGTAAACACAAGTCTGCTCGCGAAGCCAGTCTACCTCCAGCTTATCTTCCAAATTCTCACACAAATCTTTATGCAACGCTTTGTCGGCAGGTTATCGACAGGTGCAACATCTGAAAGGGGTATGTTGGAAATGTATACATTTCCGTAACACATGCTAGACCATTATATGGGGCACATTAACTCCATAACTCCCACAACACGACTGCGACTTCCTGAAAACATCTCACGAATTTTTTAACCACTTCAGTTTGAGCTGCTGTTCGTCTTGGACAGGTTTTCTTACATAAGCAACTCGTATCTTGAAACTGCTTCATCCACTATTCGATGTTGTGACGATGCGATAGTTCATTATCAAATTTCGTGCGAAAATATCTTTGAACGACGATAAACGTTAATGTATTAAAGTATTCCAAAATACAGTACTCTTTCTCCTGCATGGATTGCGCCGTTTTGATTAACAGTGGCCTTAACGGCTATTTTGTAGCTGGAAGAATTTTCGCTGTTTCCAGATAAAATTTGTATAATTGTAATTTCAGAATTAATTTGCTTCAGCTTAATAAATCAAATGTGGAATTCGTACTATGTTATTCTTTTTATCCTATTCAATATGAAACACCCTGTGTATACATTTGTGCTTCGGCATGGTCAGTTATTGCTTAAATTTCTGGTTCGGGTTTGCCATCAGATACTTTTTATGATCAACATCACCAATTAAAACAACCAATTAAGACTGGCGACAAATGCGCTGTATGGTAACAAGCTGACCATGCTTTTTATGTTACAACTCAACATCACAAGTACTCGTTGGTCAACAATGATCAACAGTTCGTTATCCTTTAGTTTAACTTTTATTAAAAACTTTTAATGCTTATAATGTCTTAATGTACTTCACATACATTAAAGTGCCACAGAATTAGGGATAGCAAGGGTTGTGCTAATTGTGTAGCGCTGCGCATCATTTATGCTCGAGTGAAGTCGCTGTGGTAACTGCATATATAGCGAGTACTGTAGTTGTTCTGAATTAGTTGTGGGAATTGCCCCAGTATGGGTAAACTACCTGATTTAGATGCCTTCGATTGCAGACAAATCGTAGGTGTGAAATGCATAGGCCGTTCAATTTCCGAAACCGTCATAAAGCTAGAATTTTCAAGGTCGACATTGTCAAGAGAAAAACTAGCGATCGGGCAAACTGCAAAGGACAATTATCCTTGACAGAACGCGGTGAGAGACGGTTCAGGCGTATTGTACGTAATCAACGAAGCCAAACATTAGCTCAAATTACCACCCAGTTGAATGACGGTGCCAGTCGTATAGTCAGTAAATGGACTGTGTAACGCTCGCTTCACCGTATGGGTTTCGGGAGCCGTCGACCTACGACAGTGGGATTGCTCAATGCTCACCATCGGGCTGCACGTCTTGCATGGGTAAGAGAGCACAGAGACTGGAGTGTAGAAGACTGGGAAAGAGCAGCATAGAGTGGTAAAATCTCGATTCCGTCTACTTAACGCCAACGGGAGGCTGAGAATATGGCGTCAGGCTCAGGAAGCCATGAATCCTGCATGCCAGGTTGGAACTGTACAAGGGCATGGTGGCTAAATTATGTTCTAGGGTGTTTTTTCGTGGCACTATTTGGGATCTTTGGTGGATGTACCAACCTCCCTCAATATAATTCTGTACATAGAGTTACTGGGTGATCACTTCCATCCATTTATCCTGTTCTGTTATCCGCACAGTAAGGGAGTTTTCCAGTAATACAACTGTAACTCTCACACGTCCCGGTTGGCTACTGGCTGGTTGGATAAGCATTCATATGACTTTTCTGTCATAAATTGGCCACCTAGAAGCCCAGATTTAAATCTTATTGAGCATCTTTGGGATGTTTTGGAACAAGGCGTGAAAGGCCATCACACAGCACCAACGAACCTTACTGAATTATGGACAGCTTTAGCCAATATTTGGCCAGCCATTCCCGTGGAACGTTTCGAGAAACTTGTTGAATCTATGCCTCGTCGTGTGGCAGCCGTGATTAAGGCCAGAGGAGGCCTAACTCGTTGCTAAGTTCGTATCCCTAATTCAGTGGCACTTCAATGTATTTAATTTACTATGCTAAATGCCGGTGATTTTTAAATTGTCCTCAGGTGACCCTTAAATAATATTCCATCGGTAACCTAGACCTACATACACAAAAGATAACGATATACTTCATTAATTTTTTGTAATTTATCTAAATTTACTGCAGAACCATACATTAGTAACATGTTGATTGACCTTCACTTGAATTCAACTTTTCAGTTGGTAGGCCAACAGTGTTCAAAGATACCGGTGTACTACGCTTAAATTTAAATTTAGGAGTTCATCAAAATTTACTGAGCCACAGCACAGTGATCGCCACTGATCGTAAATGATCATCAGTGTGATGATCCCAGGGGACCAGTCATAGTCATGCTCAGTTTAATTTTTCTTTAACAATCTGATCTAAAATATATAATTTTAAATGCATGTATTTTACACTATATCCAGTTTTCGATTTTATTAGTTTTGTTAACATCTATTTACTAATAAAAGATGTTTTGAATACCATATGCTATATACTAGATGCAGAATAATTCGGTTATTGCCGCTGTGTCTCATGTAGTATAAAATAAACAAAATATCCTTGAAGTTATATCAAATATTTATCAACTTCAAAATCGCTGGCACAAAATTACCATTTCAATTATGATTCCACTTCGTAAATCTAGTATATCGAATTGTATTTGAATAGTAGATTCTGCTGTTCTGCTACTGTTTATGAGCCTCCGTTTGACTCCACGAGGGAAAAGAAAATTACCAAAGCAAGAGGAATTAAATTCTTTTTGAGCTAACTCATGATTAATGAGCTTCAGATTTCTGTCATTCTACAGCATATACTTTTAAGCTTTCTTTTGTGCACTAGTCGCTTCAATCGGTAAAGTTATAACTTCTTGATGCAAAGTAACTTTACCTATCTACATATCACCTATGCAGAGACATTATTAGAACGTTTGGAAAATTAGCTTCCCTAATACTGCTTAACTATTGTATTCTTTCGTGCATAAGTCGCACTTTTTGTTTCTCCGAAAAGGAGGTAACTTTCAGGCTTGTGGTTTATACACGAATGCTTAAAAATAGATATACACAAACATGCGGCAGCACAGCAGCGCGGGAAGTGTAGCAGCGTGTATTTAGCGATTGAGCATGAAATCCATTGTTGGGAGAATGTTACATAGGATTGTACAAGTTTACGTGTAGTTGTAGGTCTAGGTGACTGTAGGTACCGGTACAAAGAAAGTGATACTGGTAGTGTAGGCTACTACTCTAGCGGTAAGGACAGTGACAGGAATATGAGGCACTAAACGCAATAGCATACTAACACAGTCTGTTGTCACGTTTTCACCGATAATAAAAGTTTCGTCTCAGTGCGCGGTAATTACTGTTTTCATTTTAGCTGCTTTCAAACTTTAAGACGAAACAAAGATTGCAGATGGCAGAGAGGCTATTCGCGGCTGATTCTCGGTTTTGTTTTTTAAAATGAAATGTAAAACTAAGGATGCGGCTTACATATGCTAGCATTCGGTATTAACACAGGTTACAACACAAATGTAAAATAGCAACAACACAAATGTAAGTAAATAAATGTAACAGAAATTTAATAGCCATTCATGAAGATTCTATAAAACTGGGTAATAGGTTTGACTGGATGCGTAATGAGGTTGACTTTAAAAAAAAGAGTAAAATGAGCAAAAACAAGTTTCTTTGCGCAATACATGCAAAACGATATATAGTTTTACTGCTAAGAATCTGATGTTTGCACAAATAGTCTAAAGCTCAGTCCCACAAATACTTGAGCTAGCAATGAATGTAACTACTTAAACAACTTACAGAGCATAGCTAAGCACTGTTTTCATCTCTTCAGTTACTGCAGGCAACATTTCCCATATAACGTGGTTGCATCCAGTTTGCACGTAAGTATATATAATTATACCGAAGCATTATATAATAAAGTATAATTTTTTAACTTTTATTAAGTAAAATACAATAAAGTTATAAGGTATATCTCCCCCATTCTTAGCGTGCCTTCGTGGTGTAATGGTCAGCACACTGAGCCAGTATTTCAGAGGTCCGTGGTTCGATCCCCGGCGAAGGCATTGTGTATTTTTCATGTCTCCTGCTTCCAAAAATACCTAATGTCTCTACAGTTAGGGTTTCACAGCGTATGCTCACAAAGAAAGTCAAGAGATTGAAGGAGAACCATTATAAAGTAACCTCTTTTAATTTCATTTACGTTTTTTAATAAATCATCAAGATATAATCTGCTCTGATTTTATTTCATTCTTTATTTATTTTAATTGATTTAATTAGTTTAGAACTTATGTTTGGTTTATAATCATTCACATATAATTCAAAATTCAAAAACGAGGCACTTTTGAACCTTTTTCGTCTACTTCTTGAAAAGACCAAAGATTTATCAACTATTTATTTTACAGTGATATTTTATTATTCTTTTATTATGGTGTTTTATACCAATGCTTCGTTTTTATTCCTGTCTTTTTTATTTTCTTACTTTTTTATTAACTACTCAAATTTTGATTTAATTGTTTAACTATTACATCTTGATTATTTAATTAATTTCGTAGCATGCTGCGTGACTTTAATAATTTATTATCTTAATTTTACAATTTCTAAACTCTTATATATACATATATATTTCTTAATATTGTTTGAAAATTTTCTGAAACTTTCAATCGCTATTTGGCTGTTATATGCTTCTACAAGGTTGAGCTTTCCGCACCGAATAACTGAATAGTTTCTATAGAATTGTCGTTTTAAATTCTAAGCCTCAGTCTGTGTTTCCCCACCTTCAATGTTCCTTGTCTTTAAGATGTTTTTAAATATGGAAGGTATTTGTTTTCATCCTTGTTCTTGATAAACTAGACTACAAAATTTCTTGCACTATAATGCTTATGATTTTTTCTGTTAAAAACAGAGTTATAAACAGTACGAAACTCTGTGTTATTACAGAAAACGCAGACAAGGCACTGTAAAATCGAATATTACTTGAGATAGTATTTTTACAATGTTGATTCTATTCAACAAAAAAAAATAAAAGTACTTTGAGACTTCTCTGAATCCCACACTTTCAGACGACTTAAATCTTCTGTTGCCACGTTTTAGTAGCAGCTTTTCTTTCCATAACTATTCAGTGCTGGTCTCATTTCAGGAAAGCTATATTCAAAATCGATATTTATTTATGTTCTCAGAAATAATGGCCGTTTTCAGAGTTTTTCGTGAGAAAGCGTTCTTTGTGTATGATGATGTAAAAGCCAAACCAGGTGAAACCGATTCTGACATTAAGCTAAGCTAAGCATATAACTCTTACCTTTGGTAATGGCATTAAAAGTAACTGATATAATAACGAACAGAAAAAGAAACAAATTTTTAATAACGCTTTTATTAATATTAAAAAATTACTGAAACAGAATTCAAAAATATATAGTGCTGAAGTTTATGATTTACATTAAGTCATAAGAATATAATAAGAATTAGCTTATTATTAAAGTATGAATAAAATTTCTAAATAATTTAACTTTGGTAGCAAAATAAAATAAGTTATGCATTTTCCTTTTTAATGGGTAAATATTTATAAAACTTTGAAATGTGTACTTGTCTTCTTTTTGTTTAAAAAATGTGTAACCGAAAGTAAAAACGTCATTAGCAATTGTCGTTATAATGGAAATTGATTGAATGTACTATCATCAACAGGTGACCTATAGCGCTAGTTATTATAATCGTATGGTCGCTATAATGATGACATTATAACGAGTGTCGACTGTAACTTCTCAACCAAATATGTTTCTTGACAGACGCTATGTTAGAAATAGGTGTGATGATTAATATACACATTGAGCTAAATATTTGTTTTTGCAAAAGCAGTTGATTTACTAAAAGTGTTCATGTGAAATTTTTCGAAACTTTCTTTTTCGCTTGATTTTGAAATAATAATGCTTATTCTATCAATCTACATATTTCTCATTTTGCAAAAGTTCGTCAGTTTTATTGCGGTATGAAATAAGCTAATAAAATAACTATCTAATAAAGCAGATAAAGGAACTGCTCATCTTTCTTGGCTTCTTTAGAGATGTTAAACTCTTCTGGACGTAGAGCCATATCCGTAATATCGGTAATGAATTAGCCGATACACTGGCAAAGTTTGTCACTGAAAGTCAGGTCATAGATTTTGATATAAAAGCTGCTTTTGATTGCTCGAAATCCTTGCTGAAAAAAACGTGTGTCTTCTTGGCAGGCAAGGTGAAATGACCCTGATTCCAAAGGAAAGTTCCCTTCAAGTTCTCTTCCAGTTTAATTTCAATTGAAAGAAGATCTTTGAGCGACAAGTATTTTAATCAAGGACTCCTCATGGACATTTTCTATCTAACTATGAAAGGTTCTCGATTAAAATTTGTGCTCCTTCTTGTGGTATAAGAAATGCTAATTTAGAGCACCTGTTATTTAGTTGTTCCATTATGAAAAGTATTGTACATAATATTGTTAAATTTAATACCTTCAGTGATTTATGTAAAAAGTGTCTAAATTAAGTTGTCAAATTTCGTAAAATACAAGTTTGTAAACGAAATGGAAATCAATACTGAATGAGTTCAGGATACTCTGTCTATTTTATTTAAAACTAAAATGTTCATATCTTGATCATTAATTTTTTTTTACTTGTAAATAACGTGTGTTTGGTTCATGTAAATAACAAATGTGTTTTATTTTTTATTACAAAGATTGAAATTAAGTGTTATTTGTCGGAGTGGTTAGGTGAACTTACCAGTCTTTAGAGAAGAAGTTTAGATCTGTAGCAGTTATTTTTTATTTATTAATTTTTTTTTAATTATTGTGAAGCAGTACGAAGGCTGTTCTGCTGTTTGTAGACCTGGATGGTCCAGTTTTTAGTAATGTCCCTTTTGTAGCTCTATCGTACCCCTAACGTGGCACATGTAATTCTGATCAGTCATCCAGCCTGAATTTTGAATAAAATGATTTTTCGCATAACAAAACTTGTAAAACAGTTAGTTCATATATTGTAGAACAGAAATCTTTGCAAGTAAATTTATAAACGGAATTTAAAATGAGTTGAAATACGTTGTTCGAAATTCATTTCCAAATTTATCTGTAAAACTAGTTTCCCAGTCTTGGTGCACGTCAACGGAGAAGTTAAACATCAGGCTGATATATCTGAATTTCGGATTGTTTGCATTAAAAAATGCTTATTAAAGCGCGTAAAACGTTTTTTATCCCTATGCTGATTTTACAACAAGTTTCTATTTATTTGATTTTTTTCTGTTTATTAAATTACGTTTACAAAATTACATTTTGCTCATTATCTTCACAAGTCTGATAATGTACCATATTTAGTGTTTCAGCATTATCTACAGCCTTAAAATCAACTTATCGAATTTTTATAAGAATTCCATCTAAGTGTATATAATAATGTAATGATACACGCAGTAACAATAAATGCTTCTGTTAGTGTAATGTGCATATTATTTATTAACTTTCATTTTCATAAGAAGATACTTTCAAAAATGTTTGAAGAAATTCAAACTAAAAGAAGAAAGAATTAAAAAAACTAAAATTACTTTTTCTGCGCATATTTACAAAGAATGAAATTCCATTTTAGCTGGATAGTTTTTGCTTTTCTTAGAATATTTATTCCTGGTTTTCTAAGATACTTAGCTTGCGTCTCAAAGTGCCTGATATATTTTCCTGACCTTTCCATGAATAGTTCTTGAAATTTATCTGACTGAAATGCAAATATCTAAATCTGCATCTGGAACTTTCTCTGACATGTATTCGCTTATTTTATTGTTTCCTTTCTTATGTTTACCGTATTGTGTGGTTTTTCCATTCAACTTTCGAAATTCTCATACCTGCTGAATTTATTCGCATTGTTTTCAACCTCAGGGATTTCTTTTTCGATTTCTATGCAGTAGGGTGTTGCTTATCTAAAGAAACTTCAAGAACGGGAACTTCGGGGCTAATACAGTTTTATTAAAATTATACTGGAGAGATCTATATTCTGTGCTGAAAACATAGTAGTAAAGAAATTAGAATATTTTCGAGAGCGTTTAATATAAAGCTGCTGTCCCTTTTACTTATTATTTTAAGTTTTCGTATTTAGTATATATGCATAAATAAATATTTAAAAAAACTGAAACCTTTCAGACTTTACATTACGCCCAAAGGAGCGTTTTTTTCATGTTTTCTGTGTTACTTTCATTTACTAAATATCATGGTCTTCGCCCTTAAACCATAAAATTCATTTTAACAGCAGTATCACAAAATATTTAACAGAGCATATCTTTAGAATTTCCGGTACACAGTCTCGCGCGATGGAGATAAATTTTTTTTCCATACAGTGTTTCCATTACCCGCTTTGAAATGTTCAGTTTGTTAATCAAAAACTCCTAAATGTTTTTCAAAATATGAAATAGATAATAAAAAAATTTCCAAATTTCAAATTTGGGTTTCTAGATGCCCATATTCAGTGTGGAGACGTATGTTATTCAAAATTGGATAGCTCTTGGTACCGTTGTTTTATCACAGTGCGAGAAACGTATACACATCTATGTAGTTTCTTCATGTTTGTTTTTCAAAATATGAAATAGATAATATAAAAATTTCCAAATTTCAAATTTGGGTTTCTAGATGCCCATATTCAGTGTGGAGACGTATGTTATTCAAAATTGGATAGCTCTTGGTACCGTTGTTTTATCACAGTGCGAGAAACGTATACACATCTATGTAGTTTCTTCATTATTTAATTTCTTTAAATATATTACAGAGCTCTAACATTTGGTGGCAACAATTTAAAACGTTTTGTGCCGTTTATAGTGAAGTAACTCAAAATGCCAAAACGAAATAATTAGCCCATCTGGGCAATTGTCCCTTTAGGGTAATAATTGTTAAATAAAGGTTATATATTTTCCGACTTTTGCCAATTTTAAAGTTATTCTAGAACAAGATATTTGCTTTATTATTGGTTCGCATGAAAAAGCAGAATGTTGGAGTTTAAAATGTTTTCTGAGTAATGCTAAAAAATTGTTACAGAAAGTAGTACAAATATCAAATAAGATGTAAAACAACGAATCAGAATTCTGCAAGAAAACCATATTTTCTCTTCTTTATCCCTTTTTACTTTTTTTTTTGCGAGGGCGGGGATTCGAATAATACTGAGGATACAATTCTATTTTACTTTAGTAATACATTTAGCCAACATATAAGTATGTGCTAAGTTATAATTAGATCAAATGGGTAAACTGTAATTTTGTAATCGAAGAGTAAATCGCGAAAAATTTTCTTTAAATTTAATAATAATTTAAACATTATAATTTATTAAATCTATCACAGAATGCTTAAATGAAAAATAAAAATATATGGTTTTCACCTTAACACAGTCCATAACACAACATAAAGGATTCATATTTTCTGACCACAAGTCAAACATAAGCACAATCGTCGATCCTCAAATTATACCAAGAATTATCCTCCCTTAGAAAGTCAGGAAACAACGAATACCATGTTGACGCCACTGTGCTTCTCTAATAGAAACGGATTATAGCCAGTGGTCTTTAACAGTATGAGGTTCTGGTTTAATTTATTTGAATATGGGGAAGCACTAGAGGGCTATCTGCCTGAGGGACGGGATACCTTCGAGGAGAAATTTATATGAGAAATGTGGATCGACATCGCATTACACATGAGGAAAACCTTGAAAACGCCCATGCAGCTAGCTCGTTCTTCTGAAATCAAATGTAAGTCGAAATACCAGTGTTCAATGACTTTGCCGCTCTGCCGCTGTTGGGCCCTCTAGTGTCTAGTAGCGCTGATCGGTAGGTATAGCGACCTCAGCCACAGCTCTGGAGCTGGCGGAAATTATGTAATCGTATATAAAGCTATGTGACGCCCTTTTCAGCCCCACAAAAAATAAGAAATGCAGATTTTTTGGAAACTTATTAAATACATGAACCAATTTCCTTATCAGTATATAATACCTTCTAAGATGCTTCTGTAAATATTAAAAAGAGTTAAATATTCGACATTAGAATATATTGCTACCTCGTCGGAGCTGTATAATTCATAATGTGTCGAAAAAGGTTTACAAAATTTATCAGTAATGGTAAGATCGTTTACAAGCGCATACTCTGATAAAATTATTGACATTAAAGAAATTAAAGTCATAGAAATGCTGAAAGCACAATTGTTATGTTTCAAGCGCTATTTAGTAAAGCCAACTTTATGCTTTCAAAATTAAAAGTTAAAATACTCGCTATATTAATATTGCATTTGATTTAAAATTACGATAACAAATTCAATAAAGTTAGATCAATTGAAACAAATTATTCAGAATCTTTTTTATTCTTAAATTCCTCAAACAGGTTAGAAATGAAGATAACATGTCAGAAATTCAGACTTAACAAAATATAAAATAAATAAGGAGAAGGGAGCACAATATTATCCAAATCAAATAAATCTTGAGATTTCGGAAACATTAATTTGGCATTTATGGAGAGTTAAAGCAAGATTCTGAAAGTAATAAAAATAAATATTCTCTTGTTGTATATATATATATATCAAAATTTCCTATAATTAATTTAATTTGAAAGTGTATGTTGCAAGAGACAAAGGGAAATTATCTTTCATGAACACTTCAGTGATCATGTTTCAGTCTAGAAGACATTTATTAATTCTTATCCCAGTTATTATTCTAATCTCAAAACCGGTAGAAGATAATATTAATTAGTAATCTACGATGAGTTACTGCTTCCTTAACACTAAATTGAAAGTCATAATAACTTATATCTGCATAAAATAGTTATTATTATTTTACAAAATACTGAATTAAACTTATTAATTACAAAATACTGATAACGCTTACCATATTATTATATCGCAGCAATCCACTTTATATTGTGAATAAATTTATGATATTAGCGCCTTACGAATCCATTGTATTCAGTTATAGGAATGTAGGATTCGAAGTTATGATGTAGTCAGAGATCAAGTAATGATTTCGTTAAACCAGTTTTGTATTTGTAACTCATAGTTATAATAAAAAATCATTAGGTTTGTTTTGCATTGATAAGTGAAATCCATATATAGCTTAAATATATAGCTTAAATATATATAATATATATAGCATATATATAATATATATAATATATCCATATATAGCTTAAATGTATATAATATATAGCTTAAATTCAATATTAAGCAGGTTTTGGAAGTGTCATCAAATTATAAACATGGAATGCCAAAAGAAAAGTATCAGGTTGTACAGGCATTAGGACTTTTGGAGCAGGAGATGTCAGTAATGAGCCTTGCCTCGCCAGAAATCGAACCACGAACCTCTTGAATATGTGCCGAGCTTGCTGACCGTTACACCATGAAGGCATGCTAAGAAGGCGGGAGAAATGCCTTATATACTCCCCCTTTCAAAGGGCGACTGGGGATTAGGGGACTCAATCGACAAATCCTGCTAGTGGAGAATCCTTATCCACCACCTTTTTTAGTTCGGGCGCCACTGTAGAAACATTTGGAATATTTTTTTATGCTGGAGACGTAAAAAATGAGCAATGCCGTCTCCTCGACTCGAACCTCTCGAATACATGCCGACCGTGCTGACCATTACGTAATTACACCACGAAGGCATGTTGAGAAGGGATGAGAAATATCTTATAAGGTAAAATGAAGTAAAAAGTGTACTATAATTGTTTAACTTGAGCATGAATTTCATCCGAACTATCCATGCTACTACTACGATATGCACGGCATGTTCAGCGTTTACACAACATGTTTACACAGTGACATTACCCATCATGCATGATGGAGTAATTTAAATTCCGTCAGCTATTTTGCTGTATCCAAAGGATTAAAATCGGAAATATTTGAATGATGTAACTTACTGAAATTATGGCTTGGAGTATTTAGATTCGAGTAACAATTTCAATAATCCTCTTGAAAGAGTTAAAACTGAAAAATATCTGCGCACATGGTTATGATAGTTGCAAGTCAGAATATCTTAACAATTTCTTTATTTTTGAGTCTGCTATGCATAGCATTACTTCTGAATTTAGAGGATATCTTTGGAAAGAGACGGTTTGGAGTAGTAGATTGCTTGCAAACGTTTCTTAAAACGAGCTTAGTAAAAGATTTGCTTCCATAAAATATAAGTATATCGCATCATACAACTTCACTTTGTGGTGTATTGTATTTCACGTGAAAGCTGCTGGCCGTAGTTGTGGAACGTTTGTTGAAATATCAGCAAGATTCTCTTTAAATGCTTTCAACATTCTCTCTTGAGTATAAGATTGAAATTATGGATATTTGATAGCCTTTTTTCTAATCCGTTCAGTTGTCTAGTAAGATGTTAAAATTTGAGTGACTGTTTACGCGATTTAAAAACAAACAATTCGCAGATAGTATTTTATTTGCATAATTCAAAACTACGTTAACAATATGCTCAAAGGAAATAGTCTTTATCTAGTGATCTTAGGATACTTCCTGGAATGTTCTATTAACATTGGCTTTAATTTACCAATCCTTTGTCTTTTTGGTTTACTTGTTTATGTATACCAAGACCAATTACACGTCTTCCGTATCATAATATACTAAACATTAGTCTTCCCCTTTCTGTAAATTATGGTTTTGGTTAATTCTAATCAGACTCGTTGTAGAGAAAAAAATTTAAACCGGTGCTTGAAAATGGTATCTGATTTAAATCGCTGGGTGCCAATTTGTTTAATATCAAGATGATGCAATGAAGTT
The DNA here is from genome assembly GCA_000611955.2 of Stegodyphus mimosarum. Lineage (NCBI taxonomy): Eukaryota > Metazoa > Arthropoda > Arachnida > Araneae > Eresidae > Stegodyphus > Stegodyphus mimosarum. The sequence continues at coordinate 34,694 of KK115468.1, forward strand.
CTGTTGTTTAATTTTCCACTAAAAGACGTCAATAAAAAATAAAAATAGTTAGTTGAACTTAGTTTAAATTAGTTAGTTGAACTCGAAGTGAAGATCACAGATGCTAGGCATCGAACAAATTTCTGATTACTGTATTTCAGGTTCAGGGACAATCCCCTTAAGAGGAAAATCTTTAACCCACTTTAATCCTAAAACTTACATAAAATCTTCCTTAAAAACGTTCGCTCGGCCTTAGAATACCTTAGTACTTCTAAGGTACCTTAGTACCTTAAAAGTTTAACTGATACAAAAAAACACAACTGATGCCGCTTCTGTTATAAATTGTCTCCCATCATTAATTTGACCATTATGTAATGTAAATTCTGGGATATTTTGTAATTTATTCCTACCTTTTTAGTACTTTAAAGATTTTTTTAATGGCAAAAATGTTTTCTAGTCCAAAAAATGGTATTAATATTTTCTGTTTTACAAAAAAACCTGTAACTGAATCGTTTATTTTTGAAAGTTAAAATTCAAAACGGTGTTAAAATTTCCATATCTCGTCACTTTATATTACTATCTTCTTTCGTTGAAACACTAGAAGAGAATAAATAAAATTTAATCCGTATTAGATGAATTTAAAAGGATTACAGAAATCATAATCAAATGCAAAAATTTGGGGTTTTGTACATAAATTTCATTTTATTACCCCAATTAGTATTTCTAACTTTGAGAAAATTTGTCTTAATTATATCAACTTCACACAAGTCAATCTAGTTTCTTCCTAATGGCATTTAAATCCCACACCAAAGCTCAAGACTTAGGGGATTTTAATAAACTCGAAAATGTCCCAAAGGACATTTTAAGCGTATCGAGTGTCGCCTGCGACAAAGGGCTACAGTAGCTGTAACCTTTAAAACACCGCCATACGTGACTACGTAAAACTCGAATGACGTAAAGCTAAAGGAAAGGCTAGCGTGCATTTCAACTTTAATGTCAGGAATGAATCCACGTATTCCAGCCCTTCCCTTTAGTTGCGCAGCTCAGAAAGCCTCTGTCTGTTGGAACGTGACAAAAGTTAAACAGATTTTCCAGCGCCCTTCGATGGTGGACCGGTGTGCCTACAGCAAACATCTGAGCACATAATAGCGAAAAATGGTAAGATTGTGGAATATTCCGCAAAGGCATGATGGAAGAATTTTTATGACTTAAAGTTTCCTGATCTGAAAATAGAGGAAACAGACGGGAACGACGTTTATGACCTCTTCGTGAGGCCGCATGCAGATAGGAACCTACCATTTTGATTTAAGAGGTGAGGGAGATAATGTATTATTTAGCTTAAATATAACATATATTTAAAAAGATTAACATAAAATTCCGTTGAAATAGAATCTACCTCGTATCGTCTTAGGAGAATAATTAGAGATTTCCTTTCAGCCGTTCTAACAACATAAACATTGATTAAAAATTCTCTTAATGAGAAAATTATACATCAGCAGGTACCCATATTGATTCATATGAAATATAAAGTTTTAATTAAAATCGATGTGGCATTACATTTTCATGCTTTTTATAAATATGCGCTTTAAAATAACTAATAGTATTTACGAAGATCTAGTTTAAATTTCAATAAAGTTAAAATATTGTTTTCCGATAAGGAATTAACTTATCTATTTTGGTTATAAACGATTTATTAATAAACTTTCATTCTTAAACAGCATTTTATCACTTTCAAAAGTATTTCATTAATGTTTAATAATATAGAAATATATTAAAGATTTTTTTCCCAAAATATCATGAAATGAATAGCGTGGAGCGATACACATATGACGAAAACTGCCTGGGTAAAACATTTGAAAACAAGAGCATCGGAAAAGACCAATGATAACAGAAGGAAAAAGAGAGAAAAACGTTTATTAAAATGTGCACGTAGTTTCGAGGTAGTATCATCTCTAGCAACTTTGCAGTTTCGCGGCAACCGAGGTTTCCCGACCATACTCTGCAGATTCTGAGGTTACCTAAAATCTAAGGTATACCCGTCAAATCCATGAGATATGTCAGAATTGAAAGATGCCATACATCGTGAGATTATAAATATTCCTCCTGCGATATTATGTTCTTGTCAACATTCTCTTGCGTGCAATGTGTTGTCGTCTGTGAAGGTGAGCACGTTCAAAACTTGTAATTCCTATCAAATTCCAATTAAAGGTATTTTTCCTTCTTCTTTCTAGTTTTGCCTTTGATTTTTCATAATACTCTTCTTTCAAAATGTTTTAAGCCATTCATTTTTGTCATACGTGTTTCATTCAGTGCCATTTATAATTTTCCAATGCGTTGATCAATTTGCGGAGGAACATGTTGGTGTTACCGTTCGATAATTTATAATGTTTTTCACTATGTCATAATCATGAGAGTTGTATTGTTTTAAATCACGATAATCTCGAGCACATGCCTTCAAATAAAAACATCTGAAATTTCATTTCGATTAGTAGAGCGGATAGACCACTAGGGGTTCATATATCGGGTAGTGTTTTGTGTAAAAAAGAAAGAAAGAAAACTAAAAAAATATATTAATCAAAATAATTCAAACTTAAATTTGCAGTAAACCCTTAATTCTTTATTGTTATTTAAATACTTTTCCTTCCCATCCTCTTCATAACGCTAAACGACTCAACTAATTCTGAAATGAAAGTAAAAAACTGTAAACGAAACCAAAATATTTATTTTAACCAAACTTTTTTATTGGATGAGGCTTGCTTTTTACTCCTTGGATCAGTTAGACTGCTGCTTGCTATTTTCGAAAATGTAAATAGTATTTCTGTCAGGGACGATTAACGTGCCAAGTAATTTGTGGACGTAAATGTCAAATAAAATAAAAAGGAATATTTAAATATTTCTTCCTTTATTATGAATCAACAGAATTCCAAGCATTTCTGTAGTATACTGTTTAAGTATTCTTCCAAGAATTTTATAGCATTCTGTCCAAGTATTCTGTCGTATGTTTTTCTAGTATTCTTGCTTTGTATCTATCTTCAATAACATTCCATATTAATATATATATATATATAAACTACTGAATACATTATTTAAAAGCTTTTAAATGGAATTTATAAACTCTCGAGGTGTTAATGTTTAATTCTCCTCACAATTTTGTCACTAAAGTCAGAAGTACTGATGTAAATTAACTCAGCTTCCAGAAGATTTTTACATTCTTGAAATGTATTAAATATACATTGCTGTCGCTGTTCACACCCAGATATTAATTTATACAACTCCATAAAGAGTAACACATATCAAATGAAGAATAAGTTAATGAGTTTGTTTAATTAGTTCGTTATTTATTAAGTTGAATTTTTTCTCTTCCATTTTTTTCTTTAACTGTATTAAAAATGCAAATGAAGCGAATTTCAATAACTGGCTAGAACTTCAGTTAGGATCAGGTTAGGTTAGGTTATTCAATTATGGCAAAGCACACGAGGACTATCTGCCTAAGAGGGGGATGCCTTCGTGGAGGACGTTCTAAGGGAAACTGGCTCGTATACACGTTACACATGGAGAAAACCACGAAAATGCCCATGCAGCCAGCCCGTTCGCGGGATTCGAACCTCGGACCGAACTACCAGTGTTCAGCGTCTTTACCGCTCGGCCACTGGTGGGCGGAGTTAGGATCAGAAAAAGAGCACTGCCAACATTAGCCTTAGCCGCTGGAACTTTCATATTCTACCTGTCAACTGGGAAGCAGCATTATTTTCTGTGGATTCTGGCTTTGCAAGTATTGATTTCGAATTCAGTTATTATTTTCTAATCTATCGTTTCATTCGTAAATATTTTGAATTCTCAGCTCACAAGAAGCGAATGTTAAGTCCTGTCAAAGTGTATTTTATAAAATAGCAAACCATAGTAGAATTAAACTTCTATTATGTTTCACTCAATTTTTGTTCTTCGAATCTAAAACCGAATGAAATTTCTCATTAAATGAACCAATTTAGTAGCTGAATGAAACAAATCCATTTGTTTTCATATAGTTAGATACATATTACTTAATTTCATTTAAAAAATACTTACGTGATTCTTTCATAAAATAAACTTCTAGTATGATAAAATTTCACCTGAAAGAGATTTTCTCTGAACAAATCTATTTTTTTAATTCGGATACCAAAAGAGACTCATATCTCACGAAACCTTCCTATATATCATGTAATCTTTGTATATAGGAACAATAAGAAAAAACCACTTATGAAATTTTTTAACTAAAGCAAAATTCGAAATCTACATTTCATAAAATCAAATTTAATAATAGGATTTTAAAAATGAATCTATATTTATTAAGAAAATGCAGTTGGAATTTTATAAAAGTACATGCAATTAAAACTCGCGGATTCTGAAGTCTGTTTTCTTCACATATGTTCACAAAATATATTTAAGTAACAATTCATCTGTTTCATATTTTTCAAATTTATTTTTTAAATTAAAGTAAAGAACAAGAGCTAAGTTAGGTCGTTTGAATAGCGCAAAACGTAGTAGGGCTATCTGCCTAAGTATAGGGATATTTTCATATAGGATTTTCTAAAAGAAACTAGCACGCACTCACGTTGCATTAGGAGAAACCACGAAAACCAACCATGCAAACCATCTGTACCATTTGATTGGGCTCGAATCCGGGTTAAGCTGCTAGCATTCAATGGTCTTAGCCACTAGATCATGGGACCAGGTTTATAGGGGGAAAGGTTTATTTTAAGAGACAAATTCTGGAAATTAAACAGTAAATTATCTTTACAGAGATAGGAGGATTAAATTCAAAGCCCCCTAAAAGGGTATTTGCCTTTTAGGCTAATAGAAATTGCGACTATCGTGTAGCTTTTAATGAGTGCTTGTACTAGATATCAGCAAGATAATTTTGATAAACATATCCTATGAAATATAAATTATTGTTCACAAAAACATAAAAAGTGAGAGAATTCTGAAAAATCAGAAGAAAGTTTTCAGGAAAAACATTAATTTTTAAACAATAGAAATATAAATAAAGAATAGCTTTTTTTAAACAGCAAACATGTTTAAGAAGGTTGATCCTTCTGATTAGCGAAATTAAAAAATTACAATAAACTATCAATATATTAGATGCAATGATACAATTCCTTCTTGTACAATTTTTAAAAAGTTTGTTTTAAATTTGTACTAACATAACTAAGAGAGAAACTCTTAAATTCTTAAAGAAAAACTGATGTGTACACCACATGACTTCCTTGTACAGAATATTAAATTATACGCATTTTGCATTTCATTTAAACTTATTGGATTGAATTAAATCTCTTTCATCGCTAGCGCAAAAACCACAATAGAATAAATGCAGTCTCTAAATTTCACTCTATTTGTTTGCCACAACGATACTCTGGCGCTAGCTTCCTTTACCGTGTTACAACTCATTCATTTTATAACTCATCAGAATGCACAAAAATGATGTATATCGCCTGGAGAATTACCTAATCTCCAATGATACCAGATCTCCAGATGATTTGGTATTTCGAATTTTGCTCTTCAGATGATCCGTTGCCACATGTTCTATTCAAATACTACAAAAAATCTAACGATGTGTAAACGAAATTAAAGAAACAAATAAGAAAAAGAAAGAAAGAAATAGTTTTTCATAGACGATTCAGTATTTCTCATTCAATTAATTCAGTTCTCAGTTCGTGACAGGGCAAAAATACATAAGAATTCAAAATGTCTATATTAAAAATTACGAAGTAAATCTTAAACACTTATTTCCTCTAATAATTTCCAGAATTGATTCGGTATGATTTAATTCGCAATAATAAAGCAAGGCGTTATCTTTGTTGTTGCGAAGCTTAGTTTTTCTAGATTGGCAACAAATGCACTATTCTGCTAAGTTTCCAATGTAGACAAATATGTCCGCCATGAGAAAAATGATTAGGCTCAGCCGCACTTAAACAACTTTTAAATCATTGATAATTCTACAAATCTTGCATGCATATTTACTAAAGGCATAAAAACCGTAACCGGAAGATAAGAACAACATAATTAAATAATTTTAAAGCAAAAAATGCGCAATTTACCAATATATAAGACTAAAAAACTGAGCTTTCTGAGCCGAGTAACAGAATGGACATGTATATACATAAAGTTATACATTTTTGGTGCGGCCGATTGCAACCAAAATAGGAGGAGCACATCTACATGTTATAGCAGTTCTATATACAAAATTTCAACTTTCGGAGGCTACTCATTTTTGAGTTATGCGAGATACATACATGCATACATACGTACGTACGTACGCTCAGACGCCACGAAACAATCTCTTCAAAATCCATTTTAAATCAGTTTTACCATTTTTTGGGGGAAAATAAGTTCTTTAGTACGTCCTTACGTGATATTGCCACTCAAAAACATCGTTAATTTGCATTCGATAGCGGTCAAAATAGATATTTTCATTGATTTATGACACCCGAAATTTTTAGCGATTACAATACTTCCTTTTTACTTCGTACAAGGATGTAAAAACATTTCTCGAAGTACTTCAAATTGTACTTAATTGCAATGACAGAAATACAAAAAAAAAAAAAAAAAAAAAAAAAAAAAAACTCAGTAAACATGTTCACCAGGTTCTTCTAACCTGGCTCAAACTGGCAGAACTGGAATATGGCATTTGCAGAGGTATCCTGCTCTCAACTGTATAACTCTAGCGCGCTGTAAAGCTTCGGTGACAAAATTGTCTAGTTTTATTTTACGGGAAATCTAGAGGAAAACTAAGAGATTTTAGACCCCAGAAATTAGCTTTGGGTTGCACATAACGAAAGATGAAGCGAAGCTACATAAAAGTCCGGAACAAATTTAGAAATAATATAAATTTGGTTTGATTTACTCATGGCAGAGCACTCGAGAGCTATCTGCCTAACAGGAGGGACGCCACCGTGTAGGTCTTTCTAGGGGATACTGTCTCATATACAATTTACACATTGCGAAACTCAGGAAAATGCCCATGCCGCCAGCCGTTCGCCGAGATTCGAAACCCAGCCCGAACTACCAGTGCTCAGCGACTGGTGGCTCGGCCGATGGTGGACGCAGGAATAACATTAAATTAGAACAAATATAATGTAAATTTGTTGGTAGGAAGACTGTTGAAAACTGGATGTCTTTTGCCTTAATCTGTAGACTGGTTTCTTTAAATTACTAAATTACATACATTAAATATCCTTAATCTTTAGTTAATTGCTTTGCTTTTTTCACGTGAGCATGATATTTTTATACCGAAAGTAGTTGAGCATTTATATTACATCAAGAATTTCCATCAACAAACCAGCAGAGTAACTCAATAAAATGTCATTATAATTTTTTCACCAAATTTGTAACTTTTGCCTGCATATCAACAGAATTTTATTTGCCGCTATTGTTAATTACCTTAATTATTGAAACATTTCAGAAAGAAATTTCTTGTAATGTATGCCTAAATTATGTTCAAAGCAGTTGTTGAAAGTTCGCAGTTTTTATTGTTTACGCTTAAGCATATGTCAATGAATACAATGTTTTAGCTTTCTAAAGAGAAATAATTGCGAACTAAAACAACAACTGAAGTTTTCAGTTGGTAATTTTATAAAATTTTGTTTTTTAAAACGAATACTCAATAAAGGAAATTTGAAATGGCATAAAATGTGTTAAATAGTTTGCATATTGTGTATGACTATAAAACGCATTTAGAGAATAACTACGCTTGTATTCATTAAGTTCAGGTGTTTTATTTGAATCGGAAATGTAACGAAAAAAATCAATCCTATCTAGAAATATGGAAAATAAAAGGAAAATATTGTAGTCTGGAAAATTCAGGTTTAAGCCTAACTTTTTTAGGAGTTTACCATCAAAGTTTCAAAAGTTAAATAAAAACTGTAATGTTGTTTATTATCTTAAAAAGAAATTGAGATCTAATTTTAACAAGTAGATTTCATTTTAACACATGAAACAATTTAAGAATTACGCTAGCCATCTCACTCCCCCAAAAACGATATAGAAGATAAAACCTGATATTTTAAATGAGTTTTTTAAAATGGCGGAATCAAATGATAGGGAAATGCAAATCAACGTCATTCGAAGACATGTGCATTTACTAAACGAAGAAAATATGCAATTTTTTAAGACGGATCTGTGACTTTATTTCATTAAATTATTTATGCATGAGCCTTGCAAAGAATTTTTTTTAAATAGCAGTACTTTGCATTTTACCTGAATACGCTCAGTAATATGGAAATAAAAGCATCTTGATGATGTTTCGATCGAGATGCATAAAAAAAACAGAAATAAAAATTATTAACAAGAAAAACCTGAAAGTTTTCAGATTTTATATTACGTCCAAACGGCCTTTTTTTTTTCATTTACACACACATATACGTTTCCAAAGCATTTGGGCTCCCACTATTTTGGGTTTAGAATATTTAAAAACAGCGTGTTTTCAGAATTTCCGATAGACAGTCTCGCGCGCTGGAGATAAAAAATATTATATATATGTTGCCGCTGTTCGCTTTGAAATCGTTAAGTTTCTTAATCAAAAATTCGTTAAAGTTAAAAAAATATGAAATAGATATTAAATCAGATTCGAAATTCAAGATCAGGCTTGGAGGTGTCCATATTCGGGTGGAGGACTACGTTATTCAAAATTTAATGACTATAGGTACCGTTATTATTTCACAGTGCGAGAAACATACATACATTCATGCAGATTCTTCATAACTTAATTTCTTTAATATTTACATATAATGGGCGATAATATTTGGTGGCAACAATTTGAAAAGTGATACAGCCGTTTATAGTGATTCTACGTGAAATATCGTTTCGAGAATAATATCCCTGATGGGTTAACACCCCTTTGGGTTAAAAATGTAGCTTCTGCATAACTAAAGTTTAAGGTTCACATACATAAAGAAAACGCGAAAAATTCTGTAATACATTTATTCAAAGCTAGGTTTTTGTTTCTAACTAATAAATATATCATTTTGATTCATAAAATCATAATGCATGAAATCTAGGAGGAATACGGCATTTCTAATTTACAATTTTGATCAAAAACTCTATCTAATTTCCTAATCGAGGGTTCTGAGATCAGAGACCTTTTCCTGCGCCTCCTTCTTAGAAGGTTAGACAAAATATCCCCGATGTTACATCTAACAAACAAAATAAAAAAATAGATATAAAATAAAGAAATAAAAAAATGCCTCGAAGAAAACGATGAGCAAAATAGAAGAGCACTTTGCTTAAAAGATCAATATCGGAGGGTAGAAACAGCGCATGCGCACAGCACCCGGAGATCGGTTCCCGACTGTAGTTCCGGTTAAGAGCCAGAAATGTGTAGAAAATCGGGATGATAAATTTCTTTTCCAAACGGACGCCTTTAACAGGATTTTTTTTCCCTCTAGATTCTCTTGGTGATTTTTTTATTTCCTTTTGTGTTTCCAATCCGAAATAAAATTTATTGTCGGTACCAAAAAGTAATTTTCAGCTGCGAACAATTTTTAATTTTGTTTTTGGAAACTGCAGTTTTTGCAACGTGTATCGGTCTACAAAATGCCTTTAGCAAGTACTTTTAAACATTTTAAATAAAATTCAAGTAAGCAGTTCCCCTAAATCAGAATTTTAGCCATTAATATTGAGCAGTTTTGTGTCGGTTTGTTTTTCGAGTATACTGTTAATTAAGAATTGAACAAATATATAAGGACTGTAATATTTTCAATTAAAATAACAATTTCGAATAAGGGTATGATTTTGTCTTTTTTTAGTTTCATATATAATCATTTACTCATATATTTTTATATCTTGTGATTTTATTCATAATTTAAAGTCATTTTCCCCTGGCTGATTTAAATTTTCTGAAATCTTTGTTATATTTAAATATTTAGGACGTAAATATGGTTCATAAATTTTTTGAATTACATTAAGCTTTACCTTAGATTAATAAGCTGCTGTGAACTAGTTGGTAAGACTGAAATATCCTATTCTGAAGTGGAAGACAATCCCCTAAACTAAGATTATTAGTCTATTATGAAATCCCACTTTGGCCGCGGTCCGCGTGATGTCCTCGCCTGTTGAAAGTTATGTAAACATTTATATTAATTTGCTTATATGTATTTCTTACATTTTGGAGCGTGTTAGGTTTGGTTAGGTCATTTATTTATTTATATATTATTTTATGGTAAATTGTCTTTATCTATTGCATAATTTACTGCATTTTAATATGTTTAAATGTTTTATCATCTCATATAATTTAAAGTGGGGAATTTATGAAGGTGGCTCATCTGAACTTCATGAGGGAACCCTTGTACTAATAAACATGATACTTTTACCATTTATTAAAAATTAATTAATGTATCTGGTGTGTCATGGAATGCTGGGCCCTAGCGAGTGTGACTCCATAAATCCGCCCTCAATTATTTGTAATTCTGTTTAAATAACTTGCAATCATCAAACCAATCACAAACTTCATTATGAGACATATATTCAGTTACTATACCAGCCATAAAGGCGGGTGCAAAAGTAAATATACGCTGAAGAGCCAAAACATTATGACCACCTACTCAATAAGGTGTTTCGCAACCTTTGGCGTACAAAATAGCTGCAACTCGCCTTGGCATGGATGCCACAAGTTCTTGGTAGATGACTGGAGACAGGTTGCACCAAATGGCTAAGCAGAGTTCACGCAATGTCGAGATATTCCGATATGGTCATGTTTGAGCTCAGGGATCCAGTTCCATGACGTCCCAAATATGCTGTATCCGGTTAAGATCCGACGAGCCATCGAACCACTCCAACACAGTTCGAGCCTTATGACATGGTCCGTTGTCCTGTTGGAAGATTCCATTTTCAGCTGGGAAGACATATGTCATGTAAGGGTGCAACTGATCTGCAGTTATGTTCAGATAGTCCTCAGATCTCATGGTCTGTTCTACCACGAATTAGGGTCCCATAGATGTCGGCTTACTAGCACAAGAACCGCCCTTGGTAACGTCCTCCAAAGCATAGTATCGACACCACCAGCCCGTGTATGACCTGCTGTAGAGGGGGGAATAAGTGTTCGCCTGGAAGACAGCGAATGTTTACACAACCGTCGACGTGATGAATGAGAAATCGTGATTTATCCGACCAAGAAACTGTCTTCCACTTATCCGTGATCCAATCTTGATGTTTCGGGGTCCACTATAGGCATAGTTAACAATGATGCTTGGTCAACAGAGGCTCACGAGTGGAACTTCGGCTGCGCAGTCCCATATCCAACCGTGTCCCCTGAAGTGTGTGTTCCGAAACACTTGCATTTGGACCTGCATTGTATTGGGCTGTCAGTAGAACCACTGTCTGGCGCCGAATGTTTTGTACCAAGTGGGACAGTCTCCAATGTCCTTTCCATTTGATGATCTGGTCGCCAAAACCTTGATGTCTACTGGTGATTTCGCCGCCATTTATCCACTTTGCATAATTACTAACAACGGCAGATTGTGAACAACCTACCAGTCGTGCAGTTTCGGAGACAATCCTTTCGAGTTTTTGGGCCATTACAATCTGTCCTCAATCAAATTCGCTTAGATCAGCAGCCTTTCCCATCACTGGCAAAAGTAAGTTCTAGAATATTTAGTTACCTTCTCAAACAAAACTTAAATACCATTCCCACTTAATTACGTGCCCTCCACGTTATCCAGACGAGTTCAATAAAAAATGTGGGGATAGTCATAATATTTTGGCTCGTTAGCGTATCGTTATAACAGTTATCATTACTCGAGAGAATCTGTCTCTCTTCCCGTTATATACCTATTATAACTGGAGGAGGAGTTAAGACATTTAGCATAGATCTTTGTGGCATCTCATGCAACATCGACCAAAATTACGTCGCGGATTATTAGAGGTTGATCCAGATCGCCTATTGTAATTCCGCGAGGTGATGTTAAATACCGAAAGGGTATTGACGATATGATATTTCATACGAGAAGTGTGCCAAGAAATTAATAACAATGAAAACTTCTAAGCCAAAGCGTGCTTGAGTGTAAAAACTAGACTGCAGGTACGTGCAAATCGTAAAGGCCAGCAATTTAAGAGCATCAGAGGTTGTACTTAATTGTAATTCTTTAATTTTATTGTAATTGAAATTCCTTAATAATTAATAATTATTATTGTATTTGTTAAATTTATATATATGTATATCCACAGTAATACCCTCTTGATTCCTCATCTTTAATCTAGGTATTTCCTCTTTATTCTAAAAAAATTAATAACATTTCTGGACTGCGTTATTTCTAGAAAAAATGAATGCAAAAGCTTGCGTAACCGTTAATTACTTAGCTGGTTAGGAACTTAAACTCTGAGAACTGAACTTTTTCTAACCTAATCCAAAACCCTCCTCTTGATTATCTTCCACAAAAGATTAATGCGCACTTCTTTTGTATCTCTGTTGCAGCTTTGACGCTATTTCGCTGTGCTCTCTTCCTATCTCAATAGTATTCAAAAATGTAAATGTTCTGGGAATAGATACGATTAGAGTGCCAAATGAATTGTGACCACCAATGTGAATTCCAATAAAAATGGAAATTAATATGCCTTGAATGCCAAATTTACTGTTCATTATGGAATAGCATTCTACGCAATCAAAATTCTTCCTCTTCAATATGGATCTACTATATTCTGGGAATAGTACGTGCTTCGTAATAGGTATTTCTACTTTTCTGTCTCTCAATGTTCCCACTTCAGTACTTCTGAAAATTTGTTTTCATTACACACAACATATATATTTACCCACACCTTTATCCAGCTTAAAAGCCCTTCCCCGACCTTCAGTTTTGCAATCATTGGCGTTAGTCATACAGTTCCAGTTACGGAAGTGTCTTAAATGTCTAAACTATACATATTTTAAAAATACCAAATTTAAATTAAAATTCTGCGTCAAATAAACGAAATCTAAGTGGTCATATAATAATAGTTTATATATGTAATTAATCTAAAAATAAATATCTAACAATATTTAACACCAGTTTATTATTGCAGCAGAAATAGAAATAATTTAATAGGCTGTAAAAGGATGTTATGTAGTATCCACATCACATTTTTTATAACAGAAATTACGAAAAGCGACAGAGTGAAATTGGAAACTATGAAATTTGAAATTGGCCATTGAGTGGACATCTGGTTAACGGACACAGATCATATCCAAAGATCATGAGGAAGATTTGCTATTTTTCAGTACCTCTGGGGACTTGTAATTAAAGAAAACGTAAGGTATATTTCAGAGTTGTTGTTTTCACTTTCGGTTTACACATATGTTAATGAATATGCATACATAAAATGGATAACTATAACAGCGAAATACTATATCCGATTATTTATGAATGTATATGAAAGAACGTAATCTATAAGTAAATAATAAAAGTGAAAAAGAAGAAATGCTGGGTAATTATCTAGTACGCAAGACAAAAACATTAACTTAATGTAAAATATAAGTAATAGGTAACTTGTGTAATTTAATGTGAAACGAAAGTAACAGATGACGAACCCTCAAGGAAGTCATCAACCAAATGTATAAAATAATGACTTAAATAAATCCAAACTAAAGTATGAAAGATGAAAAACATTCACCTGTTTCATTATGAAAGTATACCTTACTCGAAAGGGAAAACATTATCATCAAAAAAGAAAATAACTACAGTTAAATCAAAAGCTAAAGAAATGTAATCTTTTCATACTAATGCAAAGAAGAATTAAGAGATTAAGAGTATTTTATATAAAGCTGCAATGTTTATCCTAAGTTTTAACAGTTATCTTTAGTTAAAGTTATTTTCCTATCCTTTCTACTTTCAGCTTACAATTTTCTACCAGAATGTGTTTTCAAAATCTCGTTCAATGTAAATGAGTAAGAGTAGTATTTAAGTCGAAGTTTTACTTCATTAGAGAGCCAAAGTTTCTGACTAGCGCGCGTTTGAGTTTGGGCTACGTGTCTCTCTAAGCTATTACTACGCTCGGCTGTTCTTCAGGTCCTTGATAGCTTCGCTTACTTAATTGAGATTTAAGGGCCAACTACTTAGAATCATGATAGCTTCGGCTATAACTTTTTAGCTAAGCATTAGTTCTTATTACTTTGAGTTCAAGCCCAAGTGGAGGCTTTGTTATACGCTCTGAGATAAGAGACTACTGTGTTAAATATTATTTTGAGATATAAAGGGTAATTAACCCTTCTTGAGTCTTATATCTCCATTCACACACTCAAGCGATTATTCGCTTATCTGTGTAAGAGGTTACCCTCATGTAACTCTTAAATAAAAAGGTGGAACGCCACAAAACATTAAAGAAATTAAGAAATTTTAAGATTTAAGTTTTACGAAAATTTAATGAACACTTTTAAGTATCTGTTCTAAGAAAAATAGTGCAAAAGTTGCTTAAAGAACTACTTAATTATACTTTTGAATTCAAGTATTTTAAATAAAAGTATAATTTCAAACACCATTTGTAGAAATGCTAAAATTCAAAACTTTTTATTCAATTAAATTTGATTTCAGATGATGGCTGAAATCAAATTATTTGTATCGATTGATTACAATTTAAGCCTTATACTTTAATGTATTTTTTATAAACCGGTTTTGCGTGCAACAAATCTGTTTCTTTTCCTTCACCTGTGGATGCTTATTAGGATAATGACGATTCCACTAAAGGGGAACTCAATTCATGAGGAATCTTCACAAGAATTTAAATATTTCGTATAGTGTTACTAAAGCTTGTCATGTGACCAACACAGTTAGTGTCAAAAAGCATAACTGCTGTAACACTAAAGATTTCTAATATTTGAGCTACTGTAAAATCTTCTCAATTGACATACGCAACTAATGAAAAGGCAAGTTGGACAATATTCAAACGAAAAATATATTAATCTGATAATTAATCTAAATAACATAAATATATATGTAACATGTATTGATATTAATAACATAAAATATTATAACAGCAGCACTAAAAATAATATTAAAACTGAGAGTTTAGGTTTATATTATGAAAAAACATATTTTTTACATTTTTGAAGGACTAAAAATCAAAACATTTTGCCAACATGAGAACACAAGATCATTTAAATTGTCATGCTGACAGAAAATGAAATACATTGTTAAATTTTTAGCTGTTTCAGGATCATTCTTTTCTTCAATCGATTACGTAATCTATATTAGGATATCATCTATGTGTGCATTGATTTACTCCTGATTCTGTTCAGTTACAGACAAACAAAATTTTACAAAACGAATTCTTATCATTACAAAAATCTTCGCTTTTAATTCTCTGAATAATACTTCAACAAACGATAGCTGGGGAAGAAATCTGAAATTTTTTGAAAACAAGCAATATTAAAAAAGAAAGCTTAAGAAAAAATAATTACCTTATTTGGTACCACATTCTTCATTTATTATTTGGAAGATGTTTCGTTATATGGTATCAGATTTTATTTGTTGTATTATTGCATTTCCTATTAAATTTAGAAAACAATTTTTTAAACTAGCTGATGTGTTCTAATCCGCTTTAGAAAAGATGATTTATTGTAGTCTATCTCATTTCGTTTCTAAGTTTTAATGATAACTCTGTTATCTGAATTGGAATAGAGTTTGATTATGTAGACCCTAAGTATCACTAAAACTAATGCGATTCACCAGTTCTTCAATGAAGTAATGTTATCAGCGGCGTTGCTATAAATCATCAATGACATTCTCACTGTAGTTGGAGCAAAACAAGGCTCAGAGAGTACCTACACATAAAAGAAAGCTATAATAAGAATGGTGTGTTCGAGTATTATGGGACAAACTTTCTCTCACTGATCGTTTTCAACGGCCTCCAATTTCGAAACATTACGATTTCCATCATTGAAGTTTTTCTTCTTTTATTTTTTAACTTTTCTTTTCCGTAACTGTTTCCTACATCAAAGCAGCGCCATCATTCATCAGAATCGAATAGACAGCCATCATCGTAATCGATTCTGCAACCAGGAATTGCTCCAATAAATGGTTTCTCTATTGAAATAGGGGATTAAGCAGTTTAATCGCGGACTCCGATTATGTCGTTTTTCTGTTTATCTCTTTGTTTGCGAGCAGTTTCACTAGAAGTTCTATTTCCGAAGAATACATGGAAGGAAATGGGGACATGTGAGTGGTGTCTAATATTTATTAGCTCGATGAAAGTTACTTACCTTTGGAACTTCATCTTAAATTTACGCTGAATTTGGAGTTGAAATGGCTAGCAGCGAAATTAAACTGAAAGAGCTGTAAAAAGGCAATTTCTGAGATCCAGACGTTGGAACTATTATTAGTTATTCAACATGAGATTATAGTAAAATTTTATTGAAATTTTAACGCATTTTATACCTATCTTGATGTTTCATCTTCATTAAAAATAATACTTATTTATTGTTGCGTATGTACTGAGAAAGAGAAAAGGGAAATAGTATATATCTCCTCTGCTACAAAAAAAAGAAAAAAAAGGACAGTTCTATAGGTCCCGTTCTACTGGGCCGATTGACGAAATTCAACTTGCGTTTTTTATGTCTCGAAAGCGCCACTTAGGATAAGTATTACATTTACATATATCATTGTTCCATTGCAGTTATTTTGACACAAAATCGGACTTTTTCTGAAATGATATGCCAAGCGTTTTCCATATTTCGATTCTACGACTCAAATTATGCCAATGTGCAAAGTTTTGTAAAAATGGCACAAATAGTTTTTAAAAAATTAGTTCTCAAAATTTTAGCTCCTCCATATTAATTGAATTCGGTGTATATTTATTAATATATTTTTTTGTCAAACTTATTTGATTCTTCCTTTCACATTTCGAAATTTAGGTTCATTTCAAATACAATCGGCCACTTTTTATGATTTATTTTTAAAATTTGCATTCTTAAGTAATTTTTATATACTTCTCAAAAAATCTTTTGAATCATAACCTATAAAATGTTTACCATCATCGTAAAGTAGATGTTTTTCTAAGCATACTTGCAAAAAATTAGAGTTTTTTATGTAAAATGTTCTAAGATATACATGAATTTACATATTGGCGTGTTTTGAAATTTGGCATATTTGCTATAAGCTATAATAACGCCAAAGTGGTTTACGCACTTTGCTAAAATTATTTGAAAGTATGAACGATGACCGCTTTTCCGTTTGTGTACAACGAAAAAAAAAGAAATGAAAATACGTTGCTACAAATTAAGAAGTTCGTCGTGTGAATTATGCTTGGCGCAAACTGAACAAAGTGCGCCAAAATAAATTTTGAATTTCGCCGTAAATTTCGCACCAATTTTTACAAAATTTAATATTTAGGCATAATTTGAGTCGTAGAATCGGAATATGGAAAAAAATGGCATGTCATTTCAGAGGAAAATTTTGATTTTGTATCAAAATACCTATATTAGAATAATGTTATGCATAAATCTAATTTATAGTATAAGTCACGCTTTCGAGGCATGAAAAATGCAGTTTGAATTTTCGTCAATCGGCCCATAGAACGGGAGATCAGTGTACCTCATTTCATAAATACTGAATACATGTACTTCCGATAACAAAGCATCTCGGAATCTTACAAAGAATTTCTGAAAGCAATATCAATATTAAAGTGCAGGATTTTATTGATATAAAACCTAACTTCTTATGTGATGTCAGTAGGTCAAAATTTCCAAATTGTGAAAGATTCCATATACTTTAGCAAGTTAATTACAAAGTCTCCTTTTATTTGTATGAACATTTAACAAAAGTATTATTAATTAATACTTTCAGTTGAAATCTATAAATTTACAAGGGGTGCTGTTTTTCTTAATATGATACCGTTAATTAGTAAAACATTTTTCACAGTTTCTCTCGATGTCTGCCAGACAATTTTTTAATTTTGTTAAATGGTAAGAATTGAAAGCTTAACTCTATATACTAATTTAAGAACATTTTTGCAAATTTTGAGCATTGAGGTATGAAATAATTCGTATACGTATTTAAGAGCAAAACAAGTATTTAGTAACAAGAACTTTTGCTGTACACATGTCGTATAAAAATTCAAGTCTGAAGTATAAATAAGCATCTTAACCACGGTAATGAAACTGCCTTCATAAAGTTATCTGCCAGATTTTGAGAAACGGAACTGATTGAACGAAAAAATGTATCTGTAATAAAATTCGAGGAAATAAGCTTAAACCTTAAAGTACACATCAGGTTCGGTATATGTCTAGAAACTGTATACTATCTACGTAAATGAAGCCGGTAAGCTCTCTTTTCTAGAACTATTGCTAAAACAATATGAAAAGTCCTTCATTAAACATAAGTCGCTCATTTCCTCACAAAATCAATTTGTTAGTGGTGGTTTGTCCTACACACAGGAGTAAACCGTTGGCACGCTTGTCTATTATTTGCCGTCTAACTGCACCTCGATGTCCGCTGAGGCTTCGCATATGGAGAACTATCTTTATAATGTGAAATTTTAGTAACTCGTATAATTTTAGTAACTTGTAAATTAGATATTGAAATGAAACTATTTGTATATGATGTAGAAAGTAATAAAGACTTTTGGGGGGAAGGAAGATGAATTATATTAGCAAATGGTCATATTTATGTCAGAGAAGAAAACGTATTGCATGTCTTGGATGATATAGAAAATTAAGCACACCAGTCTAATGAATTTTTCTCGTTTTATGCATGGCAACCAGATTCCATCTAAGCCCGACATAGTGATTCTTGGTCTGGCAGAAGGCTGCTTCCCTACAATAGTAAAAAAAGTTAGGAAAAAAAATGCTACATGATGTATAAATATCTGATATAGATACCACATGACTTCCTTGTACGGCCTAATAAATTATACACATTTTTCGTTTCACTTGATTTAAACTTACTTCCTCGAATTTCATTGAGATATATTTCTCATTCAATCAATTCAATTCTCATTTAGAAGCAAAGCAAATATACATAAAAACTCAAAATAGCTTCATTAAAAATTGTAAAAAAAACTAACAGCAAATACAGAGTAAAAACAATTTTTTGTAATTAAAATTTGTTTCTATGCTTAAACAAGTAATTAAATTAACGGGCAGAAAGATAAAGTTTTAGGTACAGAAAATTGAAAGGAAACTTTTGTATGAACTGGTAAAAAGACTAGTAGAAAACACTGGGTATAACGATAATGAAGTTGTTGTTAAACACTGTGTAAAAAGACACTGAAGTTGGTGCACCAAAGATTCAAATCACTACTGTACTAACAGTTGCAAATGTAAACAAATGGCGGTCTAGTTAGGCCCAGCGCCATTTAAACTTTTAAATTGTTGATAATTCTACAACTATTGCATGTAGGTAACCTAAAAGGCATAAAACCTTAACCGGAACATTAAAAACAACATAATTCAATCATTTTAAAGCAAAAAGTGCACAATTTACCAACATATAAAGAGAGCCATCGCCGGCAGCAGCATCTGCTTTCTAGACCGTGGGCTCCTGGGTGCTTGTGCATCTTTGCCTGAATAAGTGATCAGCTTTTCGCAGGATCCCCGATATTTAGTCCTCAAACGAACTTTGTACTCATTTTATCGATCCCCTCAAGAGATGAAAGGCTGAGTCAACCTTGCCCATCCCGAGGATCGAACCCAGGATCCGTGGTGCTGCTACGTGACACGCTAACAATTGCGTCAACGGGCCTCACTTGAGTATATTAGGCATCATATAAACGCCCGTTTGCCGAAAAATTAAATAAAATTAACTATATAAAATTTTTAAAAAAATTTTAAGTTCCGATAATTCCAAAATAAAACTTGTTTTTAGAAACAATGTAAACATTGAAAATCCTTAAACACTGCTCTTGTGCTTTCCAAACGTATTTGCATAAATTTACTTAATTTTCGCAGTTTCATAGCAATGCATTCCTTTTGTAGAGATTCTAAGTAGAGTAAGGAAGTTCTTTGTAAGACTCTAAGTAGTTGGCCCCTAAATCTTAATTAAGTTGGCGAAGCAAAACAAGGGCCTAAAGTATGGCCGAGTGTAGCAAAGCTAAGAGAGACGTAGCCAAAAGGTAAACGAGAGCTAGTGAGAAACTCAGGCTCTCTCTAAGTCGGCGAAACATCGACTTAAGAACTACTCCTTACTCATTTACATTAACTGCGTTTCTGAAATTACATTCATTCTTGTTGGAAATTGTAAGCTGAAACTAGAAAGATATGAAAGATGCATAAACTTAAAATAACTGCTAATAAAATTAGGATAAACATTACAAACATATTGATATATTACGTAACTAAATAAACTAGAAATAATGATTGCGTCCTGTGATGATGATTTTCTTTTATTTATATATTATTTTTTCCTGTTTATATTACACAACAATTTTAAATGTACATTGTGTTTTCGACCCAAACTAATTGCTCCTTCTTATAATGAAACTGAACCAAATCATCAGTTATTCTCTAAAACTCAGTACATGATTGCAGCAATTAAAATTGGGTTCCAAATTAATAGAGATATTTGGAAAAGCTATCATAATAACTGTTTTGATAGCATTCAGTACTTTCCTATATCACCATAATTTTAGCCATTAGAATTATTGCTTTTAATTTTAAAATACATTTGTTTACCAATTATTGTAACAACAATTATTACGTTTTACATTATGATTTTATATTATTTCTTTATTTCCATTATAATTTATTTTATTTCTTTATTATTTTTTCCATTCAGCATTCCGGGAAAAAATTCGTTAAAATAGATTTATGGCGAAAGTCATTATCTGTCTGTGGCATTTCTAAAAGCA
This sequence comes from Stegodyphus mimosarum, assembly GCA_000611955.2. Classification (NCBI taxonomy): domain Eukaryota; kingdom Metazoa; phylum Arthropoda; class Arachnida; order Araneae; family Eresidae; genus Stegodyphus; species Stegodyphus mimosarum. The sequence goes on from KK115468.1 coordinate 55,454, forward strand.
ATAATTGAGTAGCAGAAATACATTAAATATGATCATTTCAAATAAAAAAGGAAAAAAAGTAGTGTCGGTCAATGCAGATATATACATAGATAACTTTAATATGCTGAGCGTATTCAAAGGCACGCAATTAGCATAGGCATGCAATTTTTCTGTGAAATACTATTACAATATTTCATTTTATATACAGTTTACTTTGTATGAAAAAAGTGCTGTAAACCAGCTAACCAATAATTGCCGTTTATATTGTTATCACGTTATGAGTATATGTAAATGAGCTTAAAGAGATCTGCAAACCAAATAACCTTTCAGTGCCGTTTATCTCACATGTCAGGTAGTGAATATATAAATATTTTCGTGTTTATAAGGACGGAATAAACATGCACTTCCGAAACAGTATTTCAAAAGCTGTTCAGTTTAAAGTTTATATTTGATCTATTAAAAAGTACCGTTTTAATACAAAAAGTTCCTATTTTTTTAAAGGAAACTTAGTTTAAATTGCATTTAATACATTATCATATTAAATTATTACCGATGAATCATTTTTTACGTTTGGTATTAAATACATATAAATTGTAACTCTGTTATCAAAATGGAATAAAGACATTGTTATCAATCGATATCCAATATCGTAAGCCATATTGGGTTCATAAATCATGAACAAGACCACACGTACGTAATTCATAGCTCTGAATTTTAAAGAGGCTATTTATTTATTACAACATTTGTTGAACAACACGCTAAGTAACTCAAAGGAATACAAAATAATAGATTGATAACTCTAATATCACCAAGAAAATTTTTTTTGATAAAGCCATTTATCTTTTTTTTTAAAATCTCTATAAAAACCTCCTTTAATCCATGTGAATTAGCAGAAGATAATGGCGTGAAGGCGTGTAGTTCATTAGCAACAATTTTGAGATAAACTATACCACTCTAAACTGCTGTGAAAATCAATCTAAAACTAAATTACTTCTCTGCTGTGAGCACTGAAAGACTTCAAAAAATGCATGTTATATATAATATTATTCTGCTGTTATTCTGGCTAAACTCGCTTGTTTGATATCAAAGCAAGCGTATGAAACTCATCGTGGCTAGGAGATAAGATAGGTTTTGCCTTTCGCAACAGCCTTGAGCACCATACATCTGAGAGTACGCCTTTCTTTAGTTCAACTCTAAATTCTGAAGGAGAAATTTTGAACTCTGGCCTGTCCCCCCGGGGGTGGGGGCAGGCCAGAGGCTCTCCATCTCCCTTTTTCCTCTATAAGGTATTTCTCCCGCCTTCTTCGCATGCCTTCGTGGTGTAGTGGTCAGAACGCTCAACGCGTAACCGAGAGGTCCAGGGTTCGATTCCCGGCGAGAACATTGCTCATTTTTCATTTCTCTTGCTTCAAATAATTTCTAATGACTTTACACCTCTACCATTAACTTCTGAAGATGACTTTCGGCTCGCCACATATTATAGTACTTCAATGCCGCACATACACTACACAATTACAAACATCCACGCCTTTTCCGTGGTTCGAACCCGGGCACTTCGGTAGTCAGTTACTAACCACTATCCCGGTTTAGCCGTAAAATTACTGCTGTAATCATAAATGAGACCATCTCCACCTTATTACGTTTTCACTGTGCATTGATTGCATCGCGTCATGTTGTATATGCCTAATTCCATCTTTTTCAACTGTACGACTCAATAGAAATGATAATTCATTGGCTTATACTATGAATTGTTTAGTGTTTAGTAGCGCTGACAATGAAGCCACAAAAGCGGTTCTTCTTGTCTTAAACTGGGAACAGTAATATCCTTGAGGATTATTAATGCATTTACAGTTGGTAGCCTGTATTGAACAATCATAATAATCCACTATTACACGATTTATTGGTTTTTGATTCTCATGCGTTCATTTATTCATTTTCGTTTTATTCCATTTTATGAAACATCTACACCACACTTTTTTCTATGAAGGATTCTTTTTATGAGGCACGTCAAACTGAATATACTCAGCTTTGTTAAGAAAACAAATGTCAAAGAACTGGAGATTTCTGTAATGCTGGCAGCATAATATTTTCGTCTAGTTATAGTGTTCTGCATAAAGTCGTGTTGTAGAATCATTAGGATTTTTTTTGAAGCAAGAGACATGAAAAATTAGCAGTAAGTACCCTCACCGAAACTCGAACCTCAGACCTCTCCAATACGCACCGAGTGTGCTGACCATTACACCCCGACACCCCGAAAGCATACTAAGAAGGTGGGAGAAATACCTTATATACTTCCCCTTAAAGGACTTTTAGGGGACCTAGTCGCCAAATCCGGGTGGTAAAGAATCATTTTAGTTCGAGCGCCACTGTAGAGTCATTAGCTTATTTTGAAGCAGGAGATATGAAAATTGAGAAATGCCCTCGTAGAGATTCGAATTTCGAACCTCTCGAATTTGGAACGCATTCGAGACGTCCGAGATTCGAGTCCCTACGAGGGCTGACCATTACACCACGAAGGAATGTTAAGAAGGCGGGAGAAATACCTTATAGTGTTTCTTTCAGATTACAAAATGTTAAAAAGAAGAAAAAAATTAGAATCACGTATCTGTAAGGTAACCGTTGTATTTCACGAAACGTCATATATTTTCCTGCGTCATATGCGATTATACGGATTTATCAATTTTCTGCGAGCCCTGTATTTTTTGGAAAGTCTAATCAGAATAAAATTCTTAATTTAATGTATTTAGTATTACGATTAATATTTAGTGTGTTCGAAATTGAACTTGAAACGTATATAAAAACTCTAACACAAAATACGTCCCTTTAAAATTTTCTAAATAT
>KK115468.1:58341-173502 GCA_000611955.2 Stegodyphus mimosarum
CTGAATCTCTTTAATTTCAATAAAGTGTTGTTAACTAATTATTTTAAAAAGCAGTAAAATAATTAGTAATTAAAATTAATAAATAGACAACCAAACTAAGCGAACTTTTATTCTAAAATAATTTCAGAGATATTCTAAAACATTGCAAATCCTCTTTCTCTGGAATTTTTATTTAACGCTTAATTCTTTAAACAATGTCACTGTTTTGAAAACTGATGTCAAAGCTTATCCCAGATAAAGCTTGTCAAACAACGAAATTACAGCTTTAATTCGTTTTAAAGAGAAGTGTTTGAGACTCCTGTTCTGTGTTTTATTTCCTTTCACAGTGACGCAGCCAATTTCCTTTTCAAGCAAATGCTTTGAGAACGGAATAATCATTCACTCAGTTGAAACTGAGAACGGAAACTGATACTTTCTCATGTGCAATTACTGAATTTCCATTTTAAAGAAGGAGACACGATAATTTAATTACGTAGTAGATTCGATAGTTTTAGGAGAGTTAAATCTTCAAAACTATGCCGATAACAATACCATGTATTTGTCCTAATTATGCAGCAAAATGATTTTAATTAAAGTTAGATAGATTCCTATTCAAGATAACATTACGAATTTTGATAATAGGATGAATGTCGTACATTAGACTAAAGTAATATTCCTTCCACAGCGAAAATGTGATTGCATTAATGATAGAAAATATGTAAATAAGTTCTTAAACTTTCAGATATTCCGATACTCCATGAAACAATGGAATTCGAAAGCATTTTAATACTATTAATTATATATTATTTTAATATAAGAATGTAAGCAGGACGTTTAATATTCTTTGCTAAACAAAATTTTGATTGCACTAATGATAGAAAATATTTAAATATATTCTCAGTATTTAAGACTTTTTGAAATTATGTGAAAATTTTATGAAACAATGGAATGCGAAAAATATTTTAAATTTATATGAATAATATAAATTTTATTTAATGAATATTTTTTTCCAGTATCAAAAATACGTTTAGCCTTTATCGGTAATGTATTGAGTAATAATTATCAAATATTTGTGTATTGTTTTTATTCTTTGTTACTTCACTCGTTTTCGATAAGAAGTCATTTTACAATATGTTATTTGAAGCACGCGATACTTTAAATAAATAAATAAATAAGAAGGTTTTAAACGACGAAAATATTATTTATGTTTTGACAAGGCCAAATTTAAGGAAAGTTAGTTTTCGACAAATAACGAAATATAATTACATGTATAATAACAATTTATATATGTAGTTTGTTTAGCAATGGATATCTAAACCGATTTATTATCATTGTATAGTAGTAAATATCTAACAATATTTGATATCAGTTTATTGTTATTCTAAAAAATAGTCTTTAAATTTAGCAATGTAATGCGGAATTCTCTCGACTTCCTATGCGTTATACATCTTCGAAGTACAGTCGTGTTTCATTTCCAAATAGAAATAAGTTTAAATGTAGTGCAGCACAAAATATGTAGAATTTAGTAAGTGGTACCACATCAGAATTCTTTAATTTTCTGAATATCATAAATTTTAAATAAATTTTAAAAGGCACTTTGTTCTAAAACTTCAATCTTTGCTAACAAATAACAAAAATAATAGTTAGTTTTTCAGCATTTATGCACATAATTAACTTAAAAGTTTGTCTGTAAATATTATTTTTTAATACTGAGATTATTAAAGAATTCTAGATAAAATGTAAAACATGGAAATTAAGCTTAATATCTGAATTAAATCAATATGCGTATTAACAAAAGAATATTGTTTAAACTCGTGAGCTTGCATAAATTAAGTTTTAAGACAGGAAAATTTGATCTAGTACAGGAGTTTGAAACATTATTCACACACATTAAGGAAGTAAAAAATATAAGGTAAGGCAGGAAAGGTTATAAAAATGTTATTTATTCAAAGCTTTCTAACAGTTTTATACTTTTGAGGTAAAAAGAAACACACAAAAAATGGTAAATCGAACAATAGCCTAATTTGACATTTGTTAACAGTTCAAATTATTTTGAAAATTGATTATTAATTTATAATTTTTCTCATTTGCTAAGTAATTTCTAAATTAAAATGTATTTACTTTAAGACATATCATATAAATACCAAGAAATATCAAAATTACTGTTTTTATGTGCATTTTATTAGAGTTTCAAAATGATAAATTTTAAGGGCAATTTTACGCGATTACAATCTGCCTTAAGAGAGGTAGTATAGATAGTGTTCTTGCCTAAATACATTTACTAAGATTATTTATTACAGAAAAAGGCGTAAAAACTTTGTAAAGCTAACACTAAGGGAAATTAATTTGCATTCATATTCCACATGGCCAGGCAATGAAATTTCGATGCATTCAGTTCATTTAGTCACAAGAAACTGAGCCCAGAATGAAATATAAAATATTCTTCAATCACAATCATTCAACCATTAATGCACTTTAAAGTCTCTTAACTGACATGTTTCCCATATTTTCAAATGCCTTGATATCAGTATAAAAATTTTTAAACCTCACTCACGGCTATCCTTACGTCCGACGTCATTGTTTATAGGCCGCCTTCTTTGGATGGATCATTATTGTAACGGAATGAGTTGATTTAGGTGGTTCTTTTGTTGACAAATAAAATTCTTTCTTTACTTCTATTTGTAAATTTTTGGTCTTTTTAAAGAAATAAAAATGGCTTAAAAGCGATCTTTCATACATCCGTTAAATGCATTTAAATTATTCATTGCGTTAGGTAATTAAATGGTATAAAAACATGCACTGATGCTTTAGCAATACGAAAAGAATTCTTTTACTTTAAAATTATATGATAAGTGATAAATTAATTTACTTTATCAGCCTTAAATGGGTTTATAAGATGTAAGTTTCATAATGGATTCTGAGAGGGAACATTGTTTTATATTCGAAACAACAGAGCAAATTATATTTTTGTTCCAATCTACAAAAGAACCATTAGTAACTTTATTTTCAATTTTCTGGAAAGAAAATGTTAAAAGCTTAATAAAAGGAATTTATTGTTATGCCAAATTTATTTCTGGCTTTTGGCAACGGGAAGTAAATTAAAGGAGTTAGGAATCTGTTCGATCAGAATCTAGGAAAAAGCAGAATTATTTTTTTCTCACGGCTTCTGCGGACAACACCAGCTGAGTCTCATTTAAGAGCAAAAGTGAAAAACAAGATAAACTGCAGAAACCAAGCGTTAAAAACACCATCAATATCTGCCGATAAATCTATGGACGTAACTGACTGGGCAAAGATTGAGACCCACCTTCAACATCCCGCCAGGATGGGTAATGCAATCAAGAGAGCCGAAGACTCGGTTGACCTACCACTCCACATACGGTTTCCCTTGATTACAGTACTGCTCTAATGCGGAAACCAATAAGAGCGGTCCACATTGTTATTATTATTTTTCTCCAAATATAGAGGTAAAACGAGAAGTAGGAAGGGGAAAATTTAGTAGCTTGAGGCAGAGAAGTCCATTTGGGGGAATTACCTCTACTTCCGTTTTCGGTGTTTTGTTTTCAAATGTAGGGAATAGTTCTAGGGCTTGCTCGAGGAAAATGTTATTGAATCTGTAATATATTTTACAGAAATAGAAAATTTCCTGTGGTGTTTTATGGAAACTTGTTTGATGAGCCGCATAACATAAAAAATAAAAGAGAATATGAGAACTGAGTTGAGAACTTACAGTCTTTTATACATTTGCTTATTTTTCTATTTTCTATTAATATGACATCATTCTGCTACAAAATAAAATCTTTGCTTTACTTCATCCTGTAATCTGCTAGTTTAAAATGTTCTATGTAAGAAAGTAAGTATATAGAACAACGTGGTGATGAATGGAGTTGAGTGAAAACTATTTAATAAAAAAAAAACTTTTCATTTATTTTGTAGAAAATATTTCCATGAGGGAAAAGTATTCATTTATACTTCCCTAAAATACACAGTATACTGAGAACGTCATTACTCGTTCTTTAAAAAATTAAGAAATGAAACGTAAACTTTATTACCTATGCTTTATGAAATTACGGAATGAAACATATTCTTTATCCTTCACGGAGTCACAAAATGAATAATATATTTAACCTTTCCATGATGATACAATTAATTCGGGAATTCATTGCTAGCCTGCGAATGTAAATCAGGGAATTAAATGTAAATAAAATGAAAGATAAACCTAATATTGCATTGAAATCGATAACACGTAATGCATTAGAATTTTAGTTAAATCAATGTAACTAAATTCTTCAATATAAGTATTAATGGGAAATGACTTTAACATCCTTTAAAATACGTGCACAGTCTACGTTATTTAAGCTCAAAGAAGAGTTAGCCCTGAAAGACTATTAATCCCAAACCGGGATTTTGCGTTGAATCACTGTAAAAGTCTGAATCATTTTTCAAATTGTTTTCACAAAATATTATCACCCTGTATTTAAAGGAATTGAATTACGTAGTCCTCCGTCCGAAAATGACACTTGGAAGCCCGAATTTTGAATTTGTTTTATTGTGTATTTCATATTTTGTAAAACGTTAGCGAATTTTGTTAACACTGTCAATGATTTCAAAGCGAGCAGTGGCAACAATGTATGGAATAAAACATTTTTATCTCCAGCGCTCGAGACTGCCTATCGGAAATTCTAGCGATATGCTGTTTTTAAATACTTATAGCGCAAGGGAGCATTAGCCCAAATGTTCTCGAAACGTGTATGTGTATGTAAAATTAAAAAAAAGCCCCTTTGTGCGTAAAATAAAATCTGAAATATTTCAGATTTCTAATAATTTTTTCTATTTAAGCACTTTTGAACATGGTACACGTCTTTAGTGTTTCTTTGTTAGCTCAAAATTTTGCTTGAAATAGAGGACAGCTTAATAATAAATTAGCAAATACCATTATTCATCCTGCATTCTATTTCAAATATTACTTTAGAAATGTCGTGAGGAAGATTTGCTAGAAATCTCTTCAACGGTCAGATTTCGTATATGTCAGGTTCATATTTATGAAACGTCATTGGGTATTATAACGAGAAATGAGTATGTATTAGGTGTTGAACAGAACAGCAGAATGCAATTAAACACAATCAGTTAGTTACAAATCCTTACATGGAATCAATCATCCCATTCTTTTTATCTTGAAACTTGGCATCCTTATGGAATAATTGAAATCTATTTTCATTTTACTCGCATAATTTAAAAATTTTCCCTATCAAAATTAAAGTTCAAATAAATCGGCTTGTAGCTCTTCGCAAAGCCGTTTTTTTAGTGGCCTTCAGTATCAATTTCTTTATTTTTATGACTAATATGTAGGTTTTCTAGGTTAAAACAACACGCTGAGCAAAGATTTAGAAATCAAACGAAAAACAATCAGCGTTATATTTGTAAATTTCATTTACATTGGATTTTTTCTTTGCACATTGTCAGCTGAGGATGATGGTTCGGTAAAACTACTGAAACTAGTCCTGGAAAATTTGCAAATATAACATTGATTTTTGTTGTTGTACTTCTAAATTAATAAATAGGTTTTAAATAAATAATAAATAATAATAATTTAATAAATAAAATAATTTTGGAATTGTTTCAGACCTGCGACCCTATGTTCAGGCACTGAGGTTTTAAGTGGTAATCATGTCATGTTTTCAACTAAGACGCTACAACATTCGAGGAAACACGGACTAAACTTATGCATTGAAAATTCATAGATGTAAGATATTTTAAAGGAATTTGGAAAGGGGACGCATTTATATTTTACATGAAAAAACTATACAGTTTAATTCATTCAAAAGCTTGGAATCGATGCCGACAGGAAATATCTAGTATCTTATTCGCAGCAGCTTCTAGACCTTGTACTGACATAAAGGGATTTCATAAATTGTTAAAGATGACCTCATTGTTTGTATCACTTTGTTGAAGAGAAAGCAGCTAAGATCGGTTTTGGTACCTATATGCAAATAAAACATTATTGCCATGAAATTATAAAATAGCTCTTTTTTTACATTCAAAATATTGTAACAAAGACATAAATAAATCAGACATGGTTAATTATATCTAAGCCATAGTCCTTCAAGAAGTAGGAATTTTGGAACTAAATAAACATAATTTTAAAAATCACATTTTATGATACAAATTGTATTTGAGAGAACAGCCATCATTAGAGGAATATAATGCGCTGAAAATCTCAAAAGGTCATAAAAATTTTACTTAATAAGATTAATCTTTTGATTCTTCATGTGAAGCTTCTGAAAGAAACACGCGAACTCATTTTTTTTATTGTTCGACTGGATGTTACGCCTCAAACGATTAATAACGAAGCGAATTTACGTTGTAAGGTGCCAAAACCAAAGCACCAGTGGAAAATAAACGTTGCCACAATTTTTCATAAACATTCATGGCTTAAAGCGGTACGAAAAAAAAAACCGCGTAGGAAACTATCATGAACAACGAACGTCATATCAATAAGTTTTCTTCTCCCCCTCCCCATTCTGAAAATTATTTCACACCCAATGGCAATTAGCGGAACGCAGAGCGTAAAGCAAAGGCAAAAAATATCCGTAACCATAACCTCCTTCTACTGGCATTCGTTCAACTATTTTACAGACAGCTCAACTCTGCTCGTCTTTTTTACATTTTTTTATTCTCTCTGGCATTTCTTTTCCGCATCTTTGGATGGCATAAATTAATGGTACTTAATTAAAAGTGTGCTAATAGAAACACACAACAGGGTTTATAATTAAATTTTGCTGCTCACACTATGTTTTTAATTAGCAAAACATACCAGGTTATCGTTTTGATACTTGCGATAGTTTTATCAGCGCTTATTAGAGGTGGAACTTTTCTTTTTTAATCACGGTTTCTTATTCCCCAGTTTAATCACATATATTAAAATATCTAGAAATTAATAGTTTGTCAAAAATAATTGTTACATTATTACGGCATTGTTCGACATTATGTTAATTATAGTATTTCAGCAAAAAGACTAAAATGTGAGCAGAAAAGATTTTGAAAAAAATGCATATTTCTTAAATAAGCTCCAATCTCGAAGATATAAGTTAGCAACAGATTACTAAGAAGATCTAATAAGATGTTGTAAAGACAATAGGTATTTTGAAGTTAGAAACGTGAAAAATGAGCAATGCTCTCGCCGGGACTCGAACCTCTCGAACACGCATCGACTGCTCTGACCGTTGCACCACGAAGGCATGCCGAAAAGAGGGAGAAAAATAACTTATATACTACCCCTTCTAAAGGGCGACTGGAATTAGGGGAACTAAATGCCAAATCCTGGTGGTAGAAAATGATCATGCATTTTCGGGCGCCACTGTACAGACATTAAATGTTTTGAAGTTGGAAACGCGAAAAATGAGCAATGCCCTCGCCAGGACTCGAACCTCTTGAATACATGTCGTGGGTGCTGACCATTATACCACAAAGGCATGCCGAAAGGAGAGAAACATACCTTATAACGTAAACTGTAGCTACAGAATGCAATTTCTATAAAGGAATTTTTTCCCATAATTTTAAATTTTTATAACGGATAAGTCATGCAATTTTCCTCAAACTGAATATTTACCTATTTGCAGACTGAATTTTTCTATACCTTATAATGCTTACTGAATATTTTGGATTTGATTCGAATGTATGTTACGTAACACAGAAAAGGCATTTTCGCAAATATTTTTACGAAATGTCTTATTAAAATTACATATGTGTAATTTTGACACTAACTCTCGATGCAGCTCAATGGAATGAAACTTTATGATTTCCAATCTGATTATCTATACCGCAGCTTTATCGATGGGAATTCAGTGTTACTCATATAATCTAAGTGACAATCAGAAGCATGCTTGCAGATGAATTACGATTGGTAAACATGTATTCAAATTTATTTTGAACATATGGTATGTCACTTATATGAATAAAAATATGCTCCGAACGCTGAACATGTTTGGGCATTTATGTCGCTGTTAACTGTAAGTATGATAATTGTACTTAATATTGAATATTTTTGAATTTGGTTTTAAAAATGCGTAGTTGTATCCAAAAGAAAGTTACAAGTACCAGCATTTGAAATGTAATTTTTGTGGAGGGAATACTTTATCCCCAGAATATAGGTAGGTGGCACCAATTACCTAGCAGCGGTTGTACGGGTAGAAGTTCACAGACGCGTCAGAACAATTGAAATGGCAAAATGTTTCGAAAATTGGTCTCCCTCGGAGGTGTGAGCTGTGATTGTTTGTCTGTTTGAGTATCCGGAGAAGGCCATACAGTTACTGCCGATCTTTATTGTGCCACATAGACAAGGTTACATGAAGCAATCCAACGCACGAGCTCTGCATTTGAGTTATGGTTTGCAATGCCCGGCAATCTCAAGAATTGCTGCAAACGTTTAAGTGGAGAATCTGAAGTTACCCTCCCCCGACTCATATATCACAGGTTTAGCCCCCAGTGACTATTTTCTTTTTCCGAAATTGAAGGAACATTTATTTGGAATGAGGTTTTCTTCAGACAGTGATGTGAAAACAGCCACCCAGAACTGGTTCAGTGCGCAGGGGCGTGATTTCTACAAAGCCGGATTAAATAAGTTGGTCCTGCGTTCAGATAAATGCCGAAATAGATTAGGTGATTATGTTAAAAAAAGGATAGAAAAGTAGGCCTTTTAATTTTTTCTTGTATTTTCCGTCTGTTGATAGTAAATTATTTTTTATTATCCTTATAAACTTTTTTTTAATAAGCTTTCGTGCAATTTTCTAGCATGAAATGGAAGTTTTTAAAATAAAATTTTCTATTTGATGCTGCATCAAGGGAAGAATTTTATATTGTACCAATTAAATTTAGCTTTAGTTACCTCAGTTTCATTAAATTCCGTCTACTCATTATATGATTTACAAAACTATAACTACTATGTAAAGGAAATTACAGAAAATATACGTAGGATACGTATTACCGTAAACGTATTTTCACGTTGTTTAGTATATTTATAGGATTTCACAGCTGCCGTTCAGATAAATTCTATGATAGTGCAAATTTTGAAATCTTAGTTATAACTCGAGAAGAATGGTGGAGATAAATCCGCGAGTCATTTTTTGAAAATTATTTATTCTCATTTATTTTCTTCCGTAAATAGGGAGTTTAATTTTAAGATTTTACGTTTCTCTAAATTTGAATATGTTAAATGGGATTTAAAAACCTGTTCTATAATGGTTATTAAACACATTACATTTTGGGTAGTATATACAAAAACGAAAAGTAAAACATTGACACCATAAATTGCTGAACTATTTCCAGCTGGTCAGTTATTTTATGTGTTTTTTTAATTTGAAGCAGAAAACATCTAGCCCTGAGATAGCATTGGAAAGCTTATGAAATTTATTAAATACTAGAGTTTTCATAACTAATACTTAAAGCTATCGAAAATGTATTAAATTATATCTATTAGTTAAATTACTAAATAATCTCTATTATTAAGCAATTAAAAATTTTAATAATTTGTATGTATGTATGGTCTTCGTATAGTGAAGAAACGGCGGAACATAGAGTGCGACCAAATTTTGAGCGCACGTAGTCCTTCATTCGAACATGGGCACCTTGAGGCTAAATTTTGAATTTGTTTCTTATTTATTTTAGATTTTGTGATATTTCAATGTCACTTTTATTAACAAACTTGCCGATTGCAAATCAGTATATTGACACTCAAGAAAGCATGTGATATTTATGTTACAAGTTTAATCACACTAGTCAGCAATTTAACAGAAAAAAATACTATCCACTATCCTCATATGAACATTATGGAAACTCCTAAGTGCACTAACTGCCTACAACTAGGACATTCGACGAGCTATAGTGAATATAAAAAGTTCTCGAAGAATAAACTTTCCATGACATGAAAACACAGAACTATAAAACTTCGCATCAGCTTTGCTCAAATGGCTAAAATTCAGGCTTAAAATCTTGGTTTTAAATCTACTCAAAACATCCCTGAGTCGACTAATGTTGCACTCAGCAGCTATGAAAATGTTAACCGTCAACCAGTGTGTATCCAAAAATAAATAAATAAATAAAAACTTAACTAATAATGCCAACATAAATAACGAATCTCAGATCTCAGAGTTTTAAGATCAGGTCTGCTTCCAACTACTATTTCTTTAGTGTTAGCCATGGAAGAAGATAGGGCTAAATGTCCTATGCCGCTCTTCGCAGGATTCACTTACATCTTATGAAATCAAATAAAATAGAAATATGCTACCACTCCCTAAAATAAAATATTTTATCTTCTACGCGCTAGTGGAACAGTACGTTGCCATTTGCCATAACGTGCGATATCTACTTTTTTTCAAGTTTATTCTGACTATTATTAATTAATATGTTTTTAAAGATTACCAAATGGTTATATTATCAATTAAATACTATAATTTAAAATGTATCGATCAGTTATAATATTGAAAATTTAAAGAAAGTTTTAAAAAAGGGTTTATTATTTTGAAATCTTCAAGTTAGTGAAGTAACACAGATATATATTTTAAAAGACGGACTAAATCTTAGCCACGTAGAATGGCAACAATCCGGAAACTGGTCATGTGTCAAACCGCGTGGGAGATTCATTAAAAATCGTATGTCTTGGTTTACAGCTTTATTTGCTAGACCACGAGGACATTAAATGACATATGGTGAAACGTAACGTAATGTTCTAAGAATTTTGGGAAAACTCTGCTAAAATGTTTTAAATATAAAAGAACAATAGACAAATTTAAGTTATTATGGACTATTACTATGGTACATTTAATCTTAGGTCGTACAATTTATAAAGACACAATTTTATAACATCCTAATCGGAAAGGTAAATTTAAGATTTTATGTTATTTTGATTAGCAGAGTTTTGAAAAGTGGCTATTCGCTAAGCCGTGTGGAAGATGGGTTAAAAATCTTATATTTCCTGCAACAGTAACCTTTTACAAGTTACGTAGACGACAAATGTATGTTAGAATAATTTAACATAATGAACGAGACCAAAATCTCCCATTAAAGGTGTTTATGTCAAAATTACTCTTTTCATTCTTCGATTTTGGAAATAATTTCAAATCTTTTGCGCTTGAAAAAAGAGACAAATACCACATCCCAGTTTCTGTACCCTTTGTAAACCAAGATGAGAAAGTAAATAAATGTTTACCAAGTATGACATTAGCATTCTTTATATCATTAACATACAGGCACTCCAGTTCGGGCTGCTACTTTTATCTCATTATCTTCGGATTGAAAAAAAAGCTTTACGAAGCATAGCCATGTACTATCTCCGTTATTTTGTAACGCCTGCGTAAAGTCTTGGTTCTAGAATACGCGTCGAGCGTGCTTCTGGTTACACCACAAAGGCATACCGAAAGGAAAGAAAGAATACCTTATACTGTATGCACTTTTTTTCACTTTTTAAAGTCAGGAATGCATTACGGCGTTACATCAAAAGTACGATCAATCGTTATGCAGTGTTACTTCCATTTACCCGCGAGCATAAAACGCTATTCGCATATTTCGGATACTGTTTAAGGAAAGATGCGTTATGTCTTCTGCTTTGATGTTAGATTTTGCTCGAATAAATATTTTCTAACGTTTGTTTTAGTAACCTTTATAAAAATGTGTTTTCAGATATAATCTTTAGACACTAATATTATTAACATGACAGTATAATGCTCAATAAGAATGAATAAAAGTGAAATCACTGCATTGTTTAATAATTAATTTGATGCTTCTTACTGGCAACATCATTGTCAATAAAACAATTGCATTAAAACTGTAATTTCCGTACTGCGGTTTCATTACGATTCACAAATATCAGTATTAAAATATTTATATTTTTAAGATGCTTTTACATGAAAATAAACATTGTTATCATTAATCTTCTTGATCTGAATGCATCCTAGATCAAATCTAGACTGCATTCATCTAGTATACAAATTCATGTTGGCTAAGAGTCTACAAAGCCCGTCGTTGGACAAGACCCTGGCAACCTCATGGCTAACAGTACGAGTTTGCTCAGTTCCGCCTTCATTTAGATGGATATCATACCGTGCGGACGTAGTAGTGGTAGAGAAGCAGATTCGGCTAGCATCTGGAAGTCCAGAGGTTGAATTCTAGTCAGGGCGTTACATATTTTCCATGTTCCTTGCTTCAATAAATCTAATGATTCTACATAGATGCTCGAACTAAATTGTTATAATCACCACCTGGATTTGGCGACTGGGTCACCTGCTTTCCAGTCACCGCTTGTGGGGGACCATATAAGGTATTTTGTCCTACATCGCAAAGTGCCTTAGTGATGGATGTAAGTAAAAGTACGTCCGGCTAACAGTCGAAAGGTCCATAGTTGGAATTGTGGCTAAAGTACTGCACATTTTCATATTTCTTGCTTTGACAAACCTAATATTTCTACATTAGAACCAGAACTAAAATTTAGTGAGGAAAAACTTGCCACCATCTGGGTTTGGCGACTGCGACCCTCCTCCTCAGTTATCATTTAAGTGTAGGTATTTGCTTCCTTTTTGACTGCTTTCGCGGTATAAATCGAAGCACGTCTGGCTAGCATCGGGATATTCAGAGCTCGGATACTGGGAAAGACATTGCACATTTTTATGTTTCTCGTTCTACAAACCTAATTACTCTACACTCTGGAAAGGAATTTCGAATGAACAATATTAAATACTCCATTGCCCAAACCCATGATATGTTTACAAATATCCATGTCCTCACGGGGATTCAAATCCAGACCCAATGATATGGCAATCCAGACTTATACTACTATATAAAAAAGGGAGGCTAGAAACAAAAGTAAGAAATGAAACCTTCCAGATGATGATGAAGCTGTAATGGGTCATTTGAAAGTCAAACCCCCTAGTCCGTCACGAAATTTAGAGACGTATATTATAATGTGTTTTCCTACGCAATTTTAACCAACGAACACATGGAGACAATATTAAATAAATCTAAATTCATGTGCAAATCCTAACTACAGTCTCACCGTGATTTCCGTGCCAGTATTTTGGACAGGAAAGATTGAGTTATCATCATCGTTATCGAATTCTCAGTCACGAATTGGAGATTAGAAAGAGGATGGGACGCACTTTAGAGAGTTCTACTGTAATGGAAATTATACGCCTTGAGGTGCGACATAATGTCTCATCGTACCGTGAGAAACAGATAATCAAACTGTTAAAACAATTACTTAAAATGGGAAATGTTCCTAACATCTAGAGACTTACCTTAATGCTTGGTCATTATAATAGGTAAATTTCTTCCCCATTTCCAGGGATAAGAAATATACTTAAAAGAGGAAGTGATAATAGGTTGCGAATGAAGACCAATAGATGAATGAAACAATAAATCGCTGCTTTAGTAATATCGGATCGTTATTAATATGGAAAGGAAATCTGTGAAAATGTAATCATCATATATACTTCTTAATGTCTTGCTATGGAAATATATCATAATATCAGTCATAATGAATTACTTGAGTATTCTCTATTAAAATAGTCAGATGTATTAAATCTTTGCTTTTCTGTATGCAGAATGATTTATTTTTGTCAATTAATAGCATATTTGCCGAAGAATTTTTCAGACAAATTACAAATGTTAATTTTGATACAAGAAACTTGCATAATAGGTTAGTATATTAATTAAATAAAGAATCTGAAAGCTTTAAGATTTTTATATTGAGCCCAAACGGGTATTTTGTCCACATACAGACACATGCACATTTCGAGAGTATTTGGGTTCAAGCCACTTCGTGCCAAAAATATTTAATAGCAGCATATGTTTAGAATTCCCGACAGACAATCTACTGCGATGGAGATAAAAGTGTTTTATTTCCTACAGTGTTGTCACTGCTCGCTTTGAAATTGTTGAATTTATTTAATCAAAAATTCGTTAATGTTTTACAAAATAGAAAACAGATAATAAAACAAATTCGATATTCAAAATTCGGGCTTCCAAGTGCCCATGTTTGGCTGAAAAACTACGTTATTCGAAATATGATGGTTCTAGATACGGTTGTTTTTTCACAAAGCAAAGAAAATTTATGCGTTCATGCAGATTTTTCATCATTGAGTTCTTTTAAATATAATACATAGCAATAATATTTCGGGGCAACAGTTTGAGAAGTCGTTTATAGTGATTCAACGCAAAATGCCCTTTCGAGACTACTAGCCATTTTTTATTTGTATCCACATTTTGTATGTGGCGGACCATTTTGCATCAAACAAAAAATTTTTAGTATATTCAGAAGGACTGAACATGAGCTCAATGTTTTTTAGAAATTAACAGTTCCTTCACAAATCTAATTTTCGGAAAAATCCATTGCAGAATTGAAGTGAGAGTATTTTATTTATCCTCACGAAAAACGACATCTTGCTAAAACATTTGTAATAATTTTTCATTGAAATTAGTGCAAAACGTCAGTGAATTAGTGAATGTTTATTAAATATTAGTGATTATTAGTGATAACAATTAAAGATTAGTGATTCTTTATTAAAATACGATTCTGTGAGTAGCAAATCATGTCAACAAAATATTTTATTTCATTGAATTATAATTTTGTTCAAAATAGTAGCATTTTAGCATTCCAATGAATACTTTCTATCGTATATTGTAAATGTTAATACTCCGGGCAATGTTGATTCAATGTAATAACTTTCCTTTTCGAAATGTTTTGACTGCAGGGTTAAAATGCATTTTACCACTTCAGGTTGAAGTCTCAAATTTCTATTTAGTCCCAAAACAGAGTTAAGTAATCAATGATCTGAGTACAGCTAGTAATAGTAACATTTCGTTCAAGCGAGATAAGTGATTATCAAATATATTGAATTAATATTACTCTGAAGGGATATGATATCAGTATAAAACTAATACAACTAAAAACTTCTAAAGTAAATGCTTTTTAAATTTAAAGATGTTTATAATTATTGGAAACGTCACTGAATAGGCATTAAGTGGAAAAGAAATAGCTGGAAAAAATACATATACTTTCGATTCCGTTATAAAAACTAATTCGTTAACATTAGGAGTTCAGATTTAAGAACTGAATCTATCCTGGTTTCTCAGGAGCAAATTTATTTCCCTTCCAAACTTCGTTTTTTGACATGAAATTATATTTCAGTGATTTATTGAATTCCTGCTCTGTCCATGATATCTCTGAACGAAATTTATTTTTCAAAAGGTCTATAAGAGCTATAGTGCTTTGAAATAAGTTTACTGTCAATTTCTATTAGATTTATTTTGGCTATTATGCAAATCAGAAAAGGCAAGACAACACACTAAAATGCTTGCTTGACACATCATATTAAGTGTCAAGCAAGATAATAGAATAAAGTTTATCTAAAAATTAGTTTTGCATATTTTGTCGTAGTTACGCAGAAAATAATCTGTGTGTTCCCTGGTAATTTTATAGGCACTTCCGTCATAAAGAGGGAATGTAGTATATTTACTCATTAAGATAAGAGTTGTGGCAGATTCATTACCAAAACAGTAGATAAGGTCAAACACTGGATTTTAATATTATATTTGCTAGAAACTCTCCTTTAAAAGGAGTTCTACAGATATTGACACAAATTTTTGAATTCATGCATTAAATAAAAGAACTGAAATCAGTTAAATAGCTGATTTTACTAAAAGATTACGAATTTCTTTACGTTCCAATTTGATCATTTCTTTATTTTGTTTCATTAAAAGTTTAAAAACTTCTCTTAAAATGCCGAACAATAATTTTTACTGGTAGGAATATTATTTTTTCAAACTAATGTATATGTAAATTAAACTTCACCTATGGTGTCAAATTAAAAGCATTTTGTACTAGTCAATTTTAAATTTAAAGGGGATATACGTTATTTATGCATTATCATTCATTAACAGTAGCTTATGATTCATTAGCAGTAGTTTAGCAATTTAAAATTTTGCTTTGGAGTATATTACATCAAACAGATTTTGATTTTCTAAATGCTAATAATACTGATTACAACAAGAATTATCCAAAATGATATCCTTTATACTTAAAACATTAGAAGAAATAACATATGACCGGGTGTAAAATTTGCAATAACTGAATCTGATTTTTACTAAACTTTACCGTATTCTCTACAGTAGAAATGTATGAAGTGATATTATACAAGATATCATATTTCGTTCTATAGTGAAAACAATGTTAAAATACCTTTCGATCATCTGAAACGATGCCGTATTTTAAAAAAAAGGATTTCAAACAGTGAAGAAGCTTCGTATTTGTTTTTAATCAAGATCTAAATCCCTGACATGACGCAAATAACTTTTCTGTCAGGTTTTTACTCCTCTTAATCCGCTGTTTTTTCATATCGAGATAGTTCGATGAGGTCGAAGTTTACGACGTTCAAAATATCTAAAACAATGCGATGGCTATTCTAGATCACATTCCAAAACAGATATTTTATTACAGCTTCCAGTAATGACAATAGCACTGGACCAAGCAAGAGTGTTTCAGTTGATACTGAATGTAATTAGTTTTTTTTTTTTTTTTTGCATTTCAAACATAATTTCTCGCAACATTTATTAACATAAGTATATAACTAATGTTCACATTAACTTCGTAAATTAATCTCAATGTAAAAAATTGATAATGCAATCTATCCATATTAGTATTAAAATTAGGGTTTTAGGGTTATTCTTGGCACAAACTGAAAAAAATCTACTAAGATAAATTTGTGAAATTTTCCGTACATTTTACACCATATTTTACCAAATTTAATATTTAGGCATAATTTTAATCGTATACTCGAAGTATGGAGAAAAAAAACTGGTACGTTACTTCAGAAAAAGTCCGATTTTGTGTCAAAATACCTATGTTACAATAATATATAAATCCAATATACATCCTAAGTCGCGCTTTCGAGACATGAAAAACGCAATATGAAGTTCGTCAGTCGCCCTAGTAGAAAGGGAGATATAGAACTGTCTTTTTTTTCGCGCAGTGTACATAGGACTCATGAATTTTGCATCGGTCGCAGCTAGCAACTTTATTTAAAGTACATTAAATAATAGTTCATTTTGTTCTCAGTTTTTCAGTACATAGATCTTTTAAATATTGTTTTGGTCGTAAACCGATAATAAATTTAAAAACATTTGATTACGCTAATTAGTATAATTACAAGTTTGTTCTTAAAAAGTTTAGTATAATTTTAATAAATTTAAAGCAGCAAGTGAAATATGTAATCAATTCCTGTAGCTCTAAAGTATTGCAGTCAAATTTTAAAAGCAGAATATTTTATTATGGCTAAAGAACGTTAATAATAGCTTAAGACTATTACACACTGGGCTCAAGGAAAGTGGTTTTAGCCTTTATTTTCCTAAACATTATTCTGAGCCCTGTAATCCGACGGCTTTCAAGGGTGCCACCAGAGATCGTCAGAGGGAATACAGCGTTTTGAAAATAATAAGCGAGCAGTAAATGAAAAGTAGTTATATGAAGAACGAGTTTCGTAAATGGGTAAATGGTAACAGTAAAACAAAAATGAAAAAAAAAATGAGAAAAATAATACCCAATAAAAACACAGAAGGAAATACAGAGTTTTAACGATGTTAAAGTGGACAGAAAGTAAATGATAACTGTCAGCGTTGGAGCAGGTGTTGTTTTGATGTTTTGTCTTCTAGTTTTAGGGTTTTGTAAATCTGGTAATTCTTTCTTTTATAATGTGAATAATAAAACCTGAATGCATTTTAGCAATAAAGCTTTTTTATTATGATACCAACGCCCATACCTTCAGTGTAATGGTAAGTAAATAAAAACTAAAGAATAAAAATTTACGAAGCTAACAACCCTTACAACTATGGCTGCTTATAGCCCTGCATTTCAAATTACAAAATGTCCGAAAATAATTTAGAAAAGTTTATAAAAACAATTTCAGCACAGGCGATACAAAGGTTCTACAAATCTAAGCTAAAAAAGAAAAGTGTAATATTATATGAACTTTAATGAATTAAGTATACCTTTGCATGAAAAATTCGCCAGGATGTACAAATTCAATATTTGCATTTGGATAGCCAAAATTTAATAATCAGGATCGTTTTATTCAAAACCGATTCATTAGCATAAAATGTTTTTAATTGCATTCTATCTTGAAAGCTTTTGGAGAAAGCATAAGTGGCAGGCATGGAAATAATCAACGTTTGCAAATTTAATCTTGAATATATGAATTTTTGAACACAAAGGCGTGAAATTGTTTTTAAACCCACTAGAACCTAATGAGCATATTCTTAATGAATCATATACAGCAACTAATTTTATATTTAAATAATTTTTCAACCCACAGTTGTAAAACTATTTTTATAATAATATTTATTTCTTTGGATTCATTCTGTGATTCGAAACTCATGTGTAGGTTAATATTTAAAAACATTGGAGTCTCACAGCTACCATATTCGAGCATGCAATATACGTATTTTTAACAAAAATTTAAATACGTAATTTTTATTTTAGAAATGAGTGAAAGCCTAGCAGCAAAATTGCTCAAAGAATTAAATATACTGAAATGATTTAGTATTCCATTAACAGTAAATATATTCTGCGAGTGCAAAATTTTATGAATTGTATAATTTCGAATTTTAAGAAAGTATTTAATATCCTTCTTTAGCATCCAGTGTTTTATAATGTCGGTGCTTTGCCTAGTGTAATGTTTTTCATGATTGTTTAAGAAAACAAAATGGCCCACTGAAATTAAATAAAACTAACAAACATTTATTCAGACGCAGGTACTTGCAATGATATTCTAAAAAATTGCAAATTTAGCAGCCACAGTACCCACGCAATGTTCTTAACATATTTACAAGAACTCAGTTGATGGTATTTCGCATGTGACATGTATTAGCTGTATTGAGATTGAAGAACAGCAGCCCATAATTCTGTCATCAAAAGTCCAATGGAAATACATAAACTATTATAATTTAGTTAAAATTTCGATCGGCTTTTAAGCTGAGCCCACTTCAGCCAGGTACTTAGTTGGCTGTTACCACGCCATGAAGCTGTTCGACGATCATATATTATACTAATTATCTGCTAAAGTATACATGCGCAGAGTCTCGAATCGTTTCCTATTTTTACCTACTTTACATAACAATGAAATTTGATTATCCATGAGCAAAACGCTCTTGTGGGGTTATGTATGTAGTTATAAATGAATCATCCTCTAAGAGGTATTAAAACAGTTAAAAATAAAGTGATGAATAACTATCGTGGTGTTACTTTTCTTTCCTTCTGATTTTTTTCTAACTAGAGGTTTCAAGGAAGTAAAAACCGCTTAATAGGATGGCGGTTAATGCTATTATTTGGATATCCAACTGATAAAACCTCATCCATGTCTATAAGAAAATATGAAAAATATATTTCCTATTTTAATCAACATTTGGGTTAATATGAGAAAAATATTGTAGAATAAACTTTTTTAGACTGAAGTAAAGTTGCTAAATATTTCAAAACTGATATTATAAATTGCGAAGTGAGAGAGAGGTGTTGGAAGCAAACCAGTAAAAGGCGAAACATCTTGGTTTCGATTTAAATCAATTATTTTAAATTAGACAAAATACAGTTTGGTGCAGATTGAAAACAATCAGAATTGAATCAATTTTGAAAACAATCAGACACTGGTTACGCTTCGTGAAGAGTAAAAGAAAATCTACAGAAATTTTTCCCTGCAACAAAAAATTACTGAATACCTCTACGATAAATTATGATTGCTTTTTTTCCTAATTTAAAATTTTGCAAAAAATTTCTCTTCCCATGAGGGATGTCCGACGAGTATTAAGGTAAGAGATACAAACACATCGGACAAATAATTTCCAGAAGAGTAATGAACAGTTCATAAACAAACTTTTACATTAAAGATGTAACGAACTTTTGCATTAAAACATTATGAACAGTTCAGAAGTAAACATTTTCAATTAAGACATTACAAACAGTTCATACACAAACTTTCGCATTGTCCTAAATAAAATGCTTATTTTCTTGTTTCAAAGTATATTTTTATTTAATTATGTAAATTTCATTCCTATTCTGAAGGGTATTATGTCATCAGTTAATGTTGGTTAATGTTATCAAAATATCCGTGAACAAAAGTGATCATATTAAGAAACGCATAACGTAGTGCGAAATACTCTACTTGTATTATTGTCTTATAATAAACCAGTTTGATAACGTTTCTGGCCCTGATTGCTAATGAGGCAGTTATTACTAGTTATAAAGTCAACTGTGCGGAAAACAAAACTCAAAGAACTCTATGAAAATATTTAACTTTTCTTTTATTTTAGTAATCCTCATCACGTAAATTAGTATTATGTCTCTATTTTATTCTCTATTTTATTCTTATTCTTAATTTCTTTCTTAATTTATTCTTATTTTATACTTCGTATTATTTTCATTTTCGTATTTTATTATTTCTTCTCATCTTCTTATTTCTTCATATCACTTTCTTTTTCCAAATGCACCACTCGTTAGTGCAGTATTTGGGAAATTCTTTTCCGCCCTTGAAAGAAACACAGAGGTTTCAGCTTTTCTCTTAGTTTGAATTAAAGGGGCGACTGTTGGAAGAAAAATTATTGCCTATCAGATAGATCTACCATTTACTTTCTTAACTGGACTTTTCTTGGATCTTTCTTGGACTACTTGTGAAAACATTTTATCACAAGTAGTCTACAATTCTTGAGAAACACTCTAAAAAATCGCAACAATTTAGCAAACTTTAAAAAGGGAGTCATGATTACTATAGCTTGCCTTTATATAATAAATGCATTTTATATGCATTCATTAAATTTTTATTATGTAATCTATGAAGAATTCATATTTTGGTACACGCAGGGCCATTTTTAATCAGTTTCTCTCATTTCCTAAAAGTTCAGAAAATAAATTAAACATACATTTTCTGCAACAGCTATTCTCTATCTACTAGCACAATAAATAACAAAGACAAACTAGCAAAAACAAATATTTTCTTAAGCTCGAGTGTAGTATGGTTTGTAATTAAAAAGATCTAAACAACTTAAAACTTTGTTAACAACTTAAAATAAAAACTTTAACAGTTGAATAACACACTTTATTCCAACATTTATTTTACAAATACTAAAAATATAGGTCATTAGCTTTTCAGACTTTTACATGATATTATAAAAAACTATTAAAATTTTACAGAATAGCTAAGATGTAAAAAAATTGTTTGAGAAATCAAAAAAGTTATTTATTACATGCTTTTATTAGCAACTTAATATTGATAATAATCTTATAATACCTCAAGGATCATTCATTTTTCTTTTTCAGAATATAAAAATCAAAATACATACCAGACATTTAATTAACTCTTTTGTAGTTTTTTACAGTCATCAATTGTTGACTTCTCTGGATATTTTTAAGAGCTTAAAATAATTGCAGATTTTCATTCTTTAAACACAAGCAAACTACCTTATCTAATTGATCGATGTGGTTTAAAATCTACATTAAAATGCTTCAAAATCTGCATCAAGTTGCACCATCATGTAATACTCCAATATTACTTTCATAATCGCTATTCAATTGATAGCTGCAATTTCTGCCTGCTCTGCAAGTTTAAAAAATTCTTAAGCAATGCACATGGGCAAGCATATTTAATGTGGGATCTAATACATGATTTCTAAGATTTCTTTTCACAGATATTGATCACTATGACAAGTATAAATCTCTATCAATGGTCTACGGTGTAAATAACATTTTCTTTGTTTCATTTTCATTGGAAACCACGAAAATGATTTGTCCAGTTTTTTTTTACTACAACATGTATTCAAATTTGTATCCATTTCGTTGTAAGGGTGCATAATTCTAATGTAGGTATAATAACATTGCATTTCTTTTATACGAAAGTTAAAACGTCGAACTAGAGAAGAGATTAGAGTGCTCAATTACATTTTTGAAAATAAAATGCAACAAGCAATGCTTCTATTATACTTTTACGTTGTGTTGTTGTTGTGACTTATTTCAATATTAACAATTATTATTATATTAATTTTCAATATTAACATCAGAACAAGCCCACGAAATTCATCCTGGTCGCTTCTGTCACTAGCAAGAGCCTTGATCACCATACAGGTGATAGTACAAATTTACTCTCTTCCGCCCCAATTTTGATGACGAGAGCCCCGGAGGGACGGGTCAAAGGGTCTTTCGACCCTCTTCCCCAACTACCAAGCTCTTGAGAAAACTTTCGGCTCGCCGCATGTTTAGAGTGTCCCACACATTGTATATTTGCAATCATCGATGCCCTCTTTGGGATTCGAACCCGGGCCGTTCGTTACGGCAGTCAGCGTCGCTAACCACTATCCCGATTGGGTGTCCTAATAGTTATCATTTTATTGCAGCTAAAGGCAAATAACTCTGTAAGGTTTTAGTTAAACTAACCAAGTTTTATTTTAATTTAAATCTGTCTATCTCCTCTCTGCTTCAACTTCCCGTCAGAAGAAGCGCGCATTTTCAGCTTATGCTAATTTTGAAGTACAGCGAAGTACTATTTAAGCCAGAGGTAGAAACCTCTTATTGTGAGAGAGCTTTAGTCTCAAATCACGGTCAGTCTGCTCGACGTTCGTCTGACCAGCTAGCAGTTTAAATTTATAAGCCATAGTGCTTACTACGTGATTGCATTGTAAAACAATTTGAAGTGCGCTAGTATTAGTATATCTTGTTACGCACCCTTTTAGGTAGAGGCCAATCTCCGCGAATCGCTCTGTGAGCAAACTTTGATTTAATTTCTATTTTAGGTTTATCATTTTAAATTATTTGATTGTTAAGTTCGACCCAAGTGCGGTCTTTTACTTTCTGTATCACTCCCGAGTTGGGAAGTTTGTAAATAATAGTGACTTAATAAAAGAGGATTTTAAATCCCTTCACGTGCAGTCATTATCCAGCCCAGCAGTTACATCAGAACAAAGCTTACATTTCATCAGCTCACTGTTCCAGTTCAGGACTTAGAACTTGAGGATAAGAACCCGATTACAGACTGTATTTATGTTTCCAAAAATGATGCACAGAACACTAAGTCCTGATAACTCTTGCAAATTACACTCAGTCACACTGTTCGCAATAATCGTATAATCCTAACTTTCTGTTATATTGCTTAAAAAAGCAAATTTGCTTGCTCAGAATGAACTATTTAAATATTGCAAAGATAACTTCTGTTATATTCAAACTTATTTTACTTTTTGAAATAAAATATAAATATTCAGTATTACTCAAACGCAAGATTTATAATGACATTTTATTAATCAAGGAAAGCATAAAGTTATTTATTGTAGAAAGCGTTTGAAGGCTTCTAGGTTTTCTATAGGAATTTATCTTAAGAGAAACTGACTTGAAGTTACACTACATATTAGCACACCGCAGAATTACAAAAGATCGTCATTATTTATCAAGTAGATTCAAACGTAGGATAAGCTGCAAAAATTCGTGATCTCCTCTGTTTGTCCATTAGTGGGTATTTTCAATTTGGAAACGCTATTATTTTTTCATAATTATTATTCTTCCCCTTTTATTAAAATTTCGCAATTACATAACTAGAAATGAAAGATCATGACGAAAGTGTAAGTTTTTGACAAATAAAGTCGTTGAAAATAGATAATCAACTCCAATATAATAGGAAAATAAATAAATGGAAATTCTAAAAATCCGTGTAATATTTTCTTAATACCGTGAATCTTTACTAAGATGGCTTTTTGTGATGACCACCACATGATTCTAGCCTTCTATGATGGCGGTCTTTGTTGAAAGGGAATTTAAATACTAGTGCTTATTTATGCTTACGAAGACTGACCGTCTTCAAAGGTAGCCGTCTTATGAAAGTGGATGCTTCGATAAATTTATTGCACTTTTTTCTATGCTTTTTTAATCCTTAAAAACAGTTCACACTATATTTGAATTCATATAAAATTAACCTTTTCGTACATTTCCTGAATTTGTATTGTTGACAAAACTCCTTAATAAAAATCAATCATAGTGAAACGAAACTTAGAATTTAGAAGACTTCTGAATAATTAAAATCAGATTCTAACAGGATCTCGTTCAGTATGTTGAAAGTGAACCCATAAGTGCAGGAAAGAACTTTGATTTCTTTCAATTACTTTTTATCTAGCAAACTTTAGAAGACCAAACTAACTGAAAAGTTTCCTTTCCAAACAAAGAATATTATGCCATACAACCCAAGAAACCTTTCTAGTTATGAGAAACATAATTCCAGTTTTTCCCGAAAGATGAGTGCAAAGAATTTCTTAGAAAATAAGTGGCTATGGAATTATTCCACCTCTCTGCTGTTGTTTGTTGGCAAAGAGTATAATGTGAGAGAAAGAATAGATTTCACTAAGATTCGTATAATTCGCTGGCATTTTCGATGATAAATGACACAGCATTTCACCCTTGTCTGAACGTTAGGGCAAGAGAACTGACGTAATATATAATATTTTGTTAGTTTCGGGCACAGTTTCACCTCGAAAGGATCACGAAATCAAGAGAATAGCGAAAGGAAAATGATACATCCACATCGTCAGGATAAATGTACTGTATAATATTTTAGGTGGAAACTAATTGCAAACGTACAATACTTTTTCACCGAAGTAATCCTGGAAGAAGAGGACTTATTCCCTAGTGTTTTCAAGAGACCTGAAAATTTCATTCTATCTTTTCGGATAACTTATTATATACTACTCATATGATGCTTAATATCATATATATTTATCTCCATTCACCCTTATTCTGTCTCATCCTGCCTCTCATTGTGTACAATATGTATTTATTGACATTCATCGTTATCAGTCTCATTTATATCTTTACTTCTGCAGCTTCATTAATCCTTCTCACCAAATATTTATTCCTTGCTTTCATTTATAATATAGGTAACCTCCATATACCACTGTCTTTTATGCTTCTAAAAATGCTGTTTTGCTCAAAACAAAGTGCTAAAATACAGAACAGATTTGTTTTTAGAAAGACAATGCAATTGTAGAATTTTTCTAAAATGACTCTTAGAAATATGTTTACTATAAGTATCAATAAATACTTTATAACTTTCCGGTGTAAAATAATTTAAACTTGATCTTGATACATTACAGCTATCCACAGAAGTTCTTCTAAAGCTTGAGGATGTATCATCGTGGTACTAAGTTTAACTCAAGTGCAAAATCATAAACAGGATATTCCAAATATTGAAGAAACAAGAATCAGCGCTAATTTAAAAAATTTTTGGGATCCTTCTTCAACTGCATGAGAGAAAATTATGAAGGAGAAGAATGTGCTGATGCGATATCAATTGACAGGAAACAAATCTGCTAATGCCATCTATTGACAAAAAGTGAAAATAACTATGAAATAATTTCCTTAAAAGCAGACATTAAAGATGGATAAGAATTATAATTATTAACTACAACTGAAAACTTTCACTAATGCGAAACACTTCTACAAAACCTAATATGCGAACGGAAAAAGTTTTTCGTGTAAGTTTGACTGTAGAAAAATGGGCAATATGACATTTTGAGCAGCAAGAGAGGGTTTATTTGTTTCTCACTTAAATCCGCTGTTGCTCAACGTTACTGGATAAACTCAGACTGGTTTATCAGAACATTACTTGCTATTCTTAGTGTCTATTACAAAACTTAAAATAATACCAAACTAAAACCGAGTGCTTCTCATACAGATTCAACAACAGGTAACTTGTCTTTATGTTAAGTTTCCATTCTGATTACAACGATATCCTAGTTATCATTAGAAAACTTAAAATAATACCAAACTAAAACCTAGATTCTCTCATTCATATTTGACAACAACAAGTAACTCGCCTTTATGCTAAGGCTCCATTCTGATTGCAAAAGAATTCTGCCTCATATCTACAAACACCTGATCAGTCTTTAACTATCTCTAACATTCAACGAGCATCTCCAAATCTTTTGATAGTTCTTTCGTAGCTTCGGAGGTGATTCTCGTAGGTAAAGCTGTAGAATGATGGTAAATTTTCAACTAGGCTCACGGTTACGTCTTCTAGTACATCCAACTAACAGCTGGACAATCTGTGGCTTGATTTCCCTTGAGGGAAACTCATATCTTTTGGCTACTTGTTTTGGTTACTCATGTGTTTTGGCTTCGACCATTAGTCTCTACAACAGCGAAGCGTAATACATCACTATCTAGAGTATCCAGCTATCAGCAGGTAGACTAGTGCTCGAATCACGACGAAGACACAGTCTCTCTAATGGTTTTAACAACCCCTTAATCTTTAAAACGGCATTCGAACTTAATTAAAGTGCACGATAATTTGTGAGTTCCTGGATTTAGTCATTTGTTGTCGCGACTCAGTAGTCCTTTACGTGGGAGAGTATGTAATTAATTATCGCATTCTGTTTTAGGTGCTTTCATGGTGCAAGTGGTTGGAATGCCAGTTAACAGTTAAAAAATCCACGGATCGAATCTCAGGGAGGGATCTCTACAGTAGCGACTATTTAATTCAATGTAATTTTCAGTACTATTTGTAGATTATTTCGTAACAGCATTGCAAGTTAGTTAGAATACACTTACTTCTTGTAGCAAAGGTTTGTTGTTTAGATGAATGTGACAGAGGACGAAAGGAATTTTTGCCTAAAAGGAAGCTTAAGAGAACTAACTCTAATGTTTCATTCCGTTGAAATCGAAAAGGAGTTACTTAAAATCATTGCCAACCCAAGGATAATTTTCTCCTCATCTTATATATTCATTATGGCAACGTTTCGCAATTTATTCATTTTATTCGTATTACGTAATAGAAAGTCTACGCAAATATACGTGATACGAGTTTGGTTTACAAAGTCACTATAGCATTATGTATACTATGAATTACATCCTGTAATTTTATATTTCCTCTCCTGCCTTTTCGCTCATATTTGTTTAACTTTAACATTAACTGAAATTTATATACTTCTTTATTTATTTACTGATATTTATTTACTTATTTATTTACTCATTTATTTATTACCTATTAATTTATATATTTTAACTAAAACACATAAAATTGTTTTTAAATGAACTGTTAAATAAATACCTACATATTTTTTTTCTGATACTCTAAATAAATTCGATATTTTTCTAAGGAATCTTTCATTTTCAGTGTATCTTTAATGAAGGTCTAGTTTACTGATATAATTTTAAGTAGCGAGAACTATACATCATAGTTTATTTTAACCGTTACAATCTATTACTCCCATAATAGATTGCAACCGTTACAATCTATTACTCCCATAATACTGCTGCATTTCCAGGAAATATGCTTTGATGTGTTTTATTTTTCTTAGCAATTTTTAGGGTCCAACTAAATAGTTCTGTGAGGTATATTATTTCTGCGCAACGTAAACATATTCATACTTAATGTCACTCAGGTTACGTCTACGCTTTCAGATATGCACAATTTACATATGAATGGAAAAGTGATACGTATTAGACGTGACACTGAAAGGATGTTAACGTAATTAAGCTAATGGAAAGCTAAACATACTTTTCCCTTGAAGCCATGACCAGTAATTAAATACTGACGATTGCATTGAGTTCTGACACAAGAAAGATCCGAAATTGGTAATCCTCCTTACGAATAGGTAGCATATTTCGCTTTCCTTCCCCCCCTCAATACTTCATAAGGAATTTCCACGTGATTAATGCCTTTGATAATGCGCTGAATACATCATATTACAAAATGGAGTAAATGGATTCGGAAAGTGAAATATTTTATATTGGGAAGCTCCATTGAAAGATACCTATTCAATGCTCAGAACTGTAATTAAAACAAGATCCTTTAAACAAAATCTGTTTTATTAAATTCTTTGCAACGAACTCAATTGTAAAAGTTAATAATATTGTAATTCAGTACATCTGTTCCTTGACTTCATAATGCAGTAATACTTTGATTAATTAGCTGAAAACTGAAAAATATCGTGAATTTGGCAATATGTTTATTACATCCAAAGAGACAGATATTGTAACTTAACCTAATTTATCTTAAATTGTGGGAAGAAGACTTATATTAAGGCTTGTCAGTGGACTATAGGGTCCTAAATGGGCAGTATTAACTTAAAATCATTCAAACCGTATTAAAATGACAAGCGATATCGCTCCTTCTGAATTATTATGACAAAGTCCTAAGATTTATATTTAGAAAATTATTAAATCTTAAAACTAATAAAAAGCTCAGTATGTGAGTACAAACGAACTCTGCACTTACTGGCACTTTAAATAACGAAGTTAAAATTTCAAATTAAAACTATAGTAGTCGGAGTCTACACAAGTGGGCCTATTTAAACTGACTCAAAACATTAATGGTGTTTATCAACATCAGACACCAAAATGGCTAAAGCCGTAATATATAAACGACAGAGGTTGGCGATAGAAAATTAACTACGAGCACCGCTACCAAAAGTTCTACATCTAACACACTCAAAACCAGTGGCGTAGCTAGTGTGAGCCAAGGGGGACTATCCGTCCCCGGGCGCAGCATTCAGGGGCGCCAAAGTGATGTTATGAAATTTTAGAATGAAATTTTTTCCATTCTTGGCACATAGAAAGGAGCGCAAGATTTTCAGTTGTTTCCGAGCGCTGAAAACCCTAGCTATGCGTCTGCTCAAACCCTTTCACTTAAATACTTTACAAAGAAATTTGCACCTCGACGAATCCTATGAAAAGGAGAGGTTGTAATAAAAGTTTAAATCATAATAATTGGTTAATTAAAGAAAAACACTTTACAGGACAATTGGCTAAAATCATTCAGTGGGAGGAGAATTGTCATGATTTTTCTTATGCCTAAAATATTAACGAAAGTTTTGCCATTAGAAAATCACTGATAGATGTAATCCTTCCTTTAGGCAGCTAGCATTTTGCTTTGCTATTTTTTTCTTCACCACGAATAAACTGTTAAGATAGCTCAATAACTTCGCCAGTTACCGAGTAGCAGTTCGTCCCTGCTTCGAACCCAGTTGAACAGGCAAATTTCTACATGAGCTTTGCGAATTTCTCGATGTAGAACGATAATGGTTGTAGGAAAAATGTCACCCGGAAAATAAGGAACGGAAAGATAGGCACCGGAAAATTAGGAAACGGAAAAAAGGTTACCATTCTTTGCAATGGGAAAAAAAGGGATGTTTAGAAATATCGCCAAGATGGGAGATAAAAGTTAAGTCATAACAACCACACCTGCGGAATAGGAAAATCTTCTGACGATGATTGAAAGAAGATAAGCGATCTCCTGGCCTGTCCGATGGTAAAAATAGAGGGTTGACTAGCGGGTCATGGTTATTAGTGATTGTTCCCTTCGTACCCCATGTAGTTATAGCCTTAAGATGTGGTTCAGGGGTGAAACATTGTCGCATAACTGAGCGTTAAAAAAAGGAATTATAACAAACCGTTGTAGATGAAATTTAGTCACAGTTTAAGATAAGAATATTACTTAATTTTTAGCTAATTAAGTGTCGCATATTTTTTTTTCTGATTTGATTTTAATTAAAAATAACATGTTTGCACAGGAAACAATTGCTGAATTTTGCATTTAAGTCTGAATAGGAAAACAAGAAAATTACAGTTATTAAAAATTAAGAGGTTTATTTCAAAATTATATTAAAATTTTAAAATGGATCCTATGAACACGAAATTAGGATTTAAACATTTAATACACAATGTGGTTCATTGTATATTAAATGTTGCAAATTGGAAAGCAAGTTCGAAAAACCTGCTATCGAAATGACCTTGCTCGGCTGCAATTAGCTCAACGTCTTACCTTTAAAACCTTCTTCAAGAGAGCCCGCTATAACCCTGCCGTTTAAATTAGAATTTAGCAGGTTTCCCCAACTCCGATTGGCGACATTATTTGGCGAGATTTTAGAGTTCCTTTTTTTCCGTTCCTTATTTTTCGAGTGACATTTTTTCCGCTCCTTATTTTCCGGGGGCTTTCTTTTCGTTTCCCTTTTTTTCCGGGTGACATTATTTCCACACACCACGATAATACAAGCCAATTTCCTCTAGCAAGTCCTCCAAAAAGGCATACCTCCCCTGTCGTGTGCTTTGCCTAGCCAAATGACACAACCTAACTTTTTCCATGTTTAATAACCAAGCAAATTAAGAATTTTGTTCACCTGTAGGTGGGCAAATTCGTTTAATTCAAATGTATTTAGAAAAACTTCAAATTGATTATGCAGTTTATTGAAAAGTATAAGAATGCAGTATGTTTTATTTTTCCCAGGGTCAAAGTCCACTGAATTAGCATTGAATTAGCACAGCGTTAATGTGCATTGAAATTACTGTAATTGCAAAGACTATTTGAAGCCTAGAACCTGGCAGTTCTGAATGACAAATAGTACGTTAACATCATCAATTTCACATTCTGGCGATGATCTCTTGATACCTGATCAATGACTTCTGGTCATCGACATTTGTTTCTTGTTAGGAATAGAACGCTTTGCCAGACATTCATTCCTGCCATGATTTAGTGTTTGCGTCCCCTCAGAGACTGGCGCCATTAAAGGGAGGGGTGTTGTATAAGATACTTTCTCCCTACTTTTCGAGTGCCTTCGTGGAGTAACTGGACGCAAGTTCAATGCGTAATAGAGAGGTTTGAAATTTGAATCTCGGCGAGGGCACTGCACGCATTTTATGTCTTCTTTAGCGATAAATCTAATGAATCTACAAAATCTAGCATATGTTAGCTCAGGAAATCATGGCTTACAGCACACCTTTATCTCTAGTATTAATAATTTTTTATTTCTTAATTTTAAAAGGAAAGGAGTTCTTTCTTTTAGTACTCACACGAAGTTTTAAGACTATTAATAAGTACAATTCACCGTCCAGACGGTATAGTGTAGAGTTTTTCAACCTTTCATTATTCGCGGCCCAGTTTTCAGTCATAAATTTCATCGCCCCGCCGCATACAATATAATGTACGCAACAATAATATATATTGAGTATTTTTATTTCTGTTTTTAAACTATTTTTAACTAACTGCCAAAACAAGAGTAAAAGCGAGCCAAGTTGGCGAGAAGCGGGCGGTGAACAAATGAAACGAATGGAAGCGAGGAAGATTTAAATATTATATTTGAAATGAAAGCCAAACAGGGAGATAACGTTGAAAGAATATGAAACTGCAAATATTCTTTAATGAAAGTTAACCTAAACGGGGTGAGCTAAATTTAGAAACTGGGAATACTTTCTTTTGGGATAATAAAAAAAACAGAAGCAAGAATAAGCAAAAGAGAAAATATAAGTAATATGGTTTGTGGAAGTCGTCTCGAGCACGCGCAGAGCAAATGTTTTCTCATAGGAAGAAGGAAAATATTCGATAACGCAAGTTTCAATTCTCATTCGAGTGGATCGCTATCGAATCCATCATATGTTTTGCATGTTTTCGTGCTAATTGCAATTCACTATATTAAATATTCATGGGAACAGATTTATGGAGACTCATGAATAATTTTTAAGCGGGCGTAAGCGAGCATTAGACCATAGTCAAGCATTAACAAGTACACAGATGAGCATGGTTCCGTAAATAAAATCAAGGAAATATTCTCAAAAATACTTAAACTTGGGGTTTACTAGTATTGAAGTAAATGAAGAAGAAAGGCCCCTGGGTATCATTTGCTCAAAACTGTTGGTCGCAGACAGCATGAAACCTAATAAAACATAAACGACATTTCGAAACGCTTCATTGCTTGTACGCCATTAAACTTAGAGAATTCTTTGAATTAAAATTAAAATCATATGAAAAGCAACAATCATTTTTAAAGAAACTTTGTCTGTGAATAAAAAAGCTTTAAGAGGCAAGAGAATCGCGCCGACGTGGAAAATAGAACAGGCAGATCGATAACCGATAGTTGTCGATTTGCCTGTTTAAAAAAGCTTTAATTGCATCCTACAAAGTTTCATATAAAATAGCCAGATGTAAAAAAAAGAGTTTGTAACTTATATATGACATTCGTTAAATTAGATTTTTCATTTTTAAAAAGAAAAGGAAAATAGTCATTAATTTCAATGTATGATCATCGATTTCAATTCTCATTAATCATCAGTTTCAATACTAAGAGAGTGGAAACTTCGAAGACTTCTTTTAAAACATAACGCTTTTTTTACAAGAACATTCATAATAAAGATGGTAACTACTGGTTGAATAAAGTAGAGCATGTAAAGAAGCAAGGTTCACTCGCTGTAATACAGGATTTCAGAAGTCTCCCTATCTGGCATTATATCCAGATAAAGATTTTCGTTTAAGAGAAAGAGTATTTAAATATTTACATAGCATAATAAAGGAAACTATACACAGTCTGCGTAAAAAAATGGGATAGTTCTATAACTCTTCTACTAGGCCGAATGACGAAATTTATCTTGAGTTTTTCGTGTGTCGAAAACCTGATATAGGATATAAATTATATTTATATATAGTATTGTTCTAGACACAAAATATGAATTTTTCTGAAATGGCATATCGATTCTTTTCCGTATTTCGATTCTACGATTATTCTCAAACATTAAATTTTGTGAAATCCTGTGAGAAATTTACAAAGAAGTTTAAAAATTTATCTTGGAGTGCTCTCTTCAGTTTGCGTCAATAATAATACAATTAATTCCTAATTTATGGTAACATATTTTCCTTTCACTTTCGTTGTTCAAGAGCGGGAAAAAAGGTGCATCGTTTAATTTTTCAACTACACTCATGTTCATAAATTAAGGATAATGCAAAATCAGGCAAAGGAAGAGTTAGAAGCAAAACAAATTTCACTTATTTGTAAAGCTTATTTATTAAACAAAAGGTAAAGAGCAAAAGAAGATGCTATATGTTTGATATTATTAAAAAAATTAGCGATTTTTTCTCCCTGGAGCAAATTACAAAAAAAAACTGTTTACAAAAAAAACAATATTACATGGTTGGTATGATTGTTAATACATCGTATGTCTCCCAGACGATGCGATACAGTCCGTACAACGCCTAGGCATGCTGAATATCAAATGATCGATCTGATCTTAGGGGATATTACGCCACTCAAAAAGCAATGCTCTCCGAAGATCCAGTAGACATGTAGGTTCCCGGGCTGCAACTCGTCGGCCAAGCATGTCCCACACGTGATCACCTGGATTCAAGTCCGGTGAGAATGCTGGCCAGTCCATACGGGTGATATCCTCCGATTGAAGGCATTCGCTTACCATGTTTGCACGGTGAGGACGGGCGTTGTCATCCATAAAAAGAAATTGTGCGCCCATGGCGCCCGGAAACAAATGTACATGTTGTTCCAGAATGGCGTTCCGATAGATTTGGCTTGTCATGGTTCCAATTTGAACATGCAGGTCAGTTCTGGGACCCAGAATAATTCCACCCCAAACGAGCACTCCTGCACCACCGTAACGGTGTCGTTCAATGATGTTTTCTTGGTGGTAACGGTTACCTGGAGCATTCCATATAAAAGTCCAGCGAGAATCAGACTGCAAGCTAAACCTGGACTCGTCGGAAAACATCATACAAGCCCACTGTTGCGGTGTCCACAATGCATGCTCTCTACTCCAGGCTAACCGCAGGCGACAGTGAGTTGCAATAAGTGTAACGCATCTGACAGGTCTACGAGCATATAGACCAATCTCCCCTAAGCGTCTGTACACAGTCTGCCTTGAAATTTTCGTACCAGTGGCTGAGGAGAGCTGACGAGACAGGTCTGAGGCTGTGCTTCGCCTGTTTCTTTTGGCAGTAACTGCCAAATACCGGTCCTCATTCGGCGTTGTAACTCTGAGGCAACCTGCGCTGTAACGTCTACTCACATTACCATCATCTTGGAATCGTTGCCAAAGCTTGGAGATGACACTCTGGGCAATTCCAAGTTCGTCCGATACTTCCAGTTGGGTACGCCCACATTCCAGACGGCCGATAATTCTGCCACTTAAAAAATCATCCAAATGCGTCCTTTGTGTCATAACTATTCGGTTATTGCACTGAAACGCTTAGAAAGCGCCTGCAAACAATTTTACTTCTTTGCCTGTATTCCTTATATATCACTCTCTTACACTCTCGTCATTGTGAAGTACCATCGGTGTCATCTGGTTACTTCCTGAAATTTGCATATGATTCTTGAAGTTGTGTGTAGTAATTTTACAGGTGATATATTTATTTTAGAGTTCGATTTCCGCGTGACTCCGAATTATCCTTAATTTATGGACATGAGTGTAATTTTAACAAAGTGAGTGAACAACATATGAAGTTATTATGTCTTATAACAAATATGACAAATTTCAAAATGCACCTATTCATAAATTCACGTATATCTTGGGAAATCTTGGATAAAAATTTTTAATATTTCGCATGTGTACCTAGAAATACATCTACTTTAAGGTGATGGTAAATATTTTAAATGTTATGAAATAAATAATATTTTTGAAAAATTTATAAGTAGTTTTAAAAATTATCAATTTAGAGAATGAATCAGAATATATCTGCGACTTTTATTCTAATTAAAATAAATTTTGAAGTGTGAAAGAAGTAATCAAGTAAGTTTAATAAAAAAGAGATATTAATAAATATATACTAAATTCAATTAACAGCGAGAAGCTAAACTTTTGAGAGCTAATGTTCTAAAAATTACTCGTGCGATTTTTTGAAAAATTAACACATTAGCATATCTTTAATTGTAGAATCGAAATATAAAAAAAATTGAAACTTAATTTCAGAAAAAGTCCGATCATGTGTTAAAATACATATATTAGAATAATATATAAATTTAATAGATATCCTAAGTCACGCTCTTGGTACATTAAAAACGCAAGTTATATTTCGTTAATTGGATCATTAGAGCTGGGGGTATAGAACTGCCCACCTTTTTTTGCGCGTGTGTTTCAGTATTTTGAATACCTACATATTTTAAATAGTGAATTTAATAAACTATTTTTATGCATTTCAGTTAAAAATTATTTAAACGAAAAACAAAATGGAAAAACATATAGCAATATATGATTGCAAAATAAAATTATGTACATAACATTACATCTACTACGCATGTGTAAATCAGAATCACGTCATGTGAATTTAATCAAAATTTATCTACTTAATACGTAGATAATACATATAAATACTTTATCCGCACGAAGTGCTGGATTGCGTACGGCTTCTTAGCAGAATCAAAGAACTGCACTCATTTCTAACAGAAAACGATACAGACTTTGCCTTCGTTACGGAAACTTATGTTTCCCTAGGAATTAAGCTGCATATACCCAACTACCGCTTTTTCTGCTGTGATAAACTAAGCCATAGAGATGGTGGTGTGATTTTGTACATAAAAAGACATTAAATGCCTCCTAGTTAGTGTAAACAAAGACTTTGGTCAAGCTGTCTCACTGTTTGTGTTACTCTGACCACATACGACAAGCTTTATCTCACCACGCTCCAAAAAACAAGCTCACAGATAATTTGTTAAACTCTTTGCTTCCCCTTGATTCTCCCACAGTTTAAGCGAAGAGAACGCCAAGCACATAAACTGGAATTGTCGTCGTAGCAATTCAAATAGTATAACCTTGCGAAACTATGTTCTCAACAATCCTGTGTCTCTTCATGCACCGCGTGAGCCCACTTATAGACCCGCTAATCTTAATTTATCTGACATTCTGGACTGTATGATTTCTACTACTCAATACCCATCACAATCGACGTGAAGCATGAGATTAGCTCCGATCACATTCTTTTTGATTTTTTCCAATCCATTGCTGTGTTGGGCGTTTCAAAACCAGAACATCTGATTGAAAAGACTCTCGCGGAATGGAGACTGTTTGAAAACATCATGATGGATGACCCTATCCCCACTTAAGAATCTCAAAAATTCAAGCGGTATTGACTGTGCAATTGCGTCTCTTATGCTCAGCATACAACATGCTTTACAGCTTTCTACTGAAATTGTGAATTCTAACGACCGTATTTTTAAATTACCTCAGCATATCAGGGATTTCATGAAGAAAAGTAAAACGCGGAAAGTTTACCACCTAAACTGTGACCAGACACTTAACGTGACATTAATCAGCTCAACAGACAGATAAAATCGGAAATTAAGCAATTCAAGTATGAACTTTGAGAAGACAAAATTCAGAAACTTGACCTCATTGAAAACAATTTCCGGAAAATTATCAAAAGCTTTAAAAGTACCTTTTCCTGCAGTCGGCCTTTTTCTGATGGAACTTTTACTGCATATTATACTAAATATAAATATGATGTTTTCATTAATTACCTCAGAAATAAATTTATTCCTAATTAATATCCATGGATCCATAGTTTTGAACTCGTGACCCTCACCTAGCTACGTGATTAGTTGAACCCCCAATTACAAATAATCTGCCAGTGTTCGTCAACCCCACTGAAGTGTCTGGACTTCTGAAAAAACTTAAGATAAAAAAAGCGCCTGGTTAGATGGTAGCCCTAAAGCTGCTATAAAACAGTTGCCAAAAAACATCATTTGTGAATTAACGTCAACATTAAATTCATGTTTAATGCTATTCTTCTTTTCGACAATAGGGAGAAAAGCCAAAGTGATCATGCTATTAAAACCTGGGAAGGACTTTACTGAGCCTGAGGATTATCGTCATATCAGCCTTCTCCCTAGGGAAAATTTTTGAAAGAATAATCTTGCAAAGAAGAATCTGAGCTTTGCGCTGCTCCCTCCGAAACGGTGTGCTTTTAGGTAGCAGCTGTCTACGACGAAACAACTGGTTCAGATTAACTGAATTCATCGATTCTACTCAGTACGTCAAACTAAACGTTGCTCTCCTCATGATAGACGTAGCGAACGGTTTTGATAGCGTCTGGCATGAGGGCCTTACCCCCAAACTTATCAACTTTCAATTCTCAAGAGAGA
Source organism: Stegodyphus mimosarum (assembly GCA_000611955.2). NCBI lineage: Eukaryota > Metazoa > Arthropoda > Arachnida > Araneae > Eresidae > Stegodyphus > Stegodyphus mimosarum. The sequence goes on from KK115468.1 coordinate 95,230, forward strand.
TGATTCTACTATTGCACTCATTCTTCAATAACCGCAGGTTTTCGAATTGCGATCGGGAAGCACACATCTTCTGACGCTATTCATGAAGCTATATATGGTGACATCCCCCAGGGAAGCATTATTGAAGTAATGTTGCATATCTTTTATGTCGCTGACTTCCCCGGGCCTACTCTATACTTGATTCCATGCTGGCATGTTATACGGGTGAAACTGCACTTGCAGTAAAGTCCGCTAATGCTAATCATGCCATCCACAAACTACATGATTGCATCTCGGATATCGAAATCTGGAGCCAAAATTGGAAGGTGTGCATTAATGCGCAAAGGTCTTTTGTGTTGTAAATGGTTAGTACATCCAACTAACAGCTGGACAATCTGTGGCTTGATTTCCCTTGAGGGAAACTCATATCTTTTGGCTACTTGTTTTGGTTACTCATGTGTTTTGGCTTCGACCATTAGTCTCTACAACAGCGAAGCGTAATACATCACTATCTAGAGTATCCAGCTATCAGCAGGTAGACTAGTGCTCGAATCACGACGAAGACACAGTCTCTCTAATGGTTTTAACAACCCCTTAATCTTTAAAACGGCATTCGAACTTAATTAAAGTGCACGATAATTTGTGAGTTCCTGGATTTAGTCATTTGTTGTCGCGACTCAGTAGTCCTTTACGTGGGAGAGTATGTAATTAATTATCGCATTCTGTTTTAGGTGCTTTCATGGTGCAAGTGGTTGGAATGCCAGTTAACAGTTAAAAAATCCACGGATCGAATCTCAGGGAGGGATCTCTACAGTAGCGACTATTTAATTCAATGTAATTTTCAGTACTATTTGTAGATTATTTCGTAACAGCATTGCAAGTTAGTTAGAATACACTTACTTCTTGTAGCAAAGGTTTGTTGTTTAGATGAATGTGACAGAGGACGAAAGGAATTTTTGCCTAAAAGGAAGCTTAAGAGAACTAACTCTAATGTTTCATTCCGTTGAAATCGAAAAGGAGTTACTTAAAATCATTGCCAACCCAAGGATAATTTTCTCCTCATCTTATATATTCATTATGGCAACGTTTCGCAATTTATTCATTTTATTCGTATTACGTAATAGAAAGTCTACGCAAATATACGTGATACGAGTTTGGTTTACAAAGTCACTATAGCATTATGTATACTATGAATTACATCCTGTAATTTTATATTTCCTCTCCTGCCTTTTCGCTCATATTTGTTTAACTTTAACATTAACTGAAATTTATATACTTCTTTATTTATTTACTGATATTTATTTACTTATTTATTTACTCATTTATTTATTACCTATTAATTTATATATTTTAACTAAAACACATAAAATTGTTTTTAAATGAACTGTTAAATAAATACCTACATATTTTTTTTCTGATACTCTAAATAAATTCGATATTTTTCTAAGGAATCTTTCATTTTCAGTGTATCTTTAATGAAGGTCTAGTTTACTGATATAATTTTAAGTAGCGAGAACTATACATCATAGTTTATTTTAACCGTTACAATCTATTACTCCCATAATAGATTGCAACCGTTACAATCTATTACTCCCATAATACTGCTGCATTTCCAGGAAATATGCTTTGATGTGTTTTATTTTTCTTAGCAATTTTTAGGGTCCAACTAAATAGTTCTGTGAGGTATATTATTTCTGCGCAACGTAAACATATTCATACTTAATGTCACTCAGGTTACGTCTACGCTTTCAGATATGCACAATTTACATATGAATGGAAAAGTGATACGTATTAGACGTGACACTGAAAGGATGTTAACGTAATTAAGCTAATGGAAAGCTAAACATACTTTTCCCTTGAAGCCATGACCAGTAATTAAATACTGACGATTGCATTGAGTTCTGACACAAGAAAGATCCGAAATTGGTAATCCTCCTTACGAATAGGTAGCATATTTCGCTTTCCTTCCCCCCCTCAATACTTCATAAGGAATTTCCACGTGATTAATGCCTTTGATAATGCGCTGAATACATCATATTACAAAATGGAGTAAATGGATTCGGAAAGTGAAATATTTTATATTGGGAAGCTCCATTGAAAGATACCTATTCAATGCTCAGAACTGTAATTAAAACAAGATCCTTTAAACAAAATCTGTTTTATTAAATTCTTTGCAACGAACTCAATTGTAAAAGTTAATAATATTGTAATTCAGTACATCTGTTCCTTGACTTCATAATGCAGTAATACTTTGATTAATTAGCTGAAAACTGAAAAATATCGTGAATTTGGCAATATGTTTATTACATCCAAAGAGACAGATATTGTAACTTAACCTAATTTATCTTAAATTGTGGGAAGAAGACTTATATTAAGGCTTGTCAGTGGACTATAGGGTCCTAAATGGGCAGTATTAACTTAAAATCATTCAAACCGTATTAAAATGACAAGCGATATCGCTCCTTCTGAATTATTATGACAAAGTCCTAAGATTTATATTTAGAAAATTATTAAATCTTAAAACTAATAAAAAGCTCAGTATGTGAGTACAAACGAACTCTGCACTTACTGGCACTTTAAATAACGAAGTTAAAATTTCAAATTAAAACTATAGTAGTCGGAGTCTACACAAGTGGGCCTATTTAAACTGACTCAAAACATTAATGGTGTTTATCAACATCAGACACCAAAATGGCTAAAGCCGTAATATATAAACGACAGAGGTTGGCGATAGAAAATTAACTACGAGCACCGCTACCAAAAGTTCTACATCTAACACACTCAAAACCAGTGGCGTAGCTAGTGTGAGCCAAGGGGGACTATCCGTCCCCGGGCGCAGCATTCAGGGGCGCCAAAGTGATGTTATGAAATTTTAGAATGAAATTTTTTCCATTCTTGGCACATAGAAAGGAGCGCAAGATTTTCAGTTGTTTCCGAGCGCTGAAAACCCTAGCTATGCGTCTGCTCAAACCCTTTCACTTAAATACTTTACAAAGAAATTTGCACCTCGACGAATCCTATGAAAAGGAGAGGTTGTAATAAAAGTTTAAATCATAATAATTGGTTAATTAAAGAAAAACACTTTACAGGACAATTGGCTAAAATCATTCAGTGGGAGGAGAATTGTCATGATTTTTCTTATGCCTAAAATATTAACGAAAGTTTTGCCATTAGAAAATCACTGATAGATGTAATCCTTCCTTTAGGCAGCTAGCATTTTGCTTTGCTATTTTTTTCTTCACCACGAATAAACTGTTAAGATAGCTCAATAACTTCGCCAGTTACCGAGTAGCAGTTCGTCCCTGCTTCGAACCCAGTTGAACAGGCAAATTTCTACATGAGCTTTGCGAATTTCTCGATGTAGAACGATAATGGTTGTAGGAAAAATGTCACCCGGAAAATAAGGAACGGAAAGATAGGCACCGGAAAATTAGGAAACGGAAAAAAGGTTACCATTCTTTGCAATGGGAAAAAAAGGGATGTTTAGAAATATCGCCAAGATGGGAGATAAAAGTTAAGTCATAACAACCACACCTGCGGAATAGGAAAATCTTCTGACGATGATTGAAAGAAGATAAGCGATCTCCTGGCCTGTCCGATGGTAAAAATAGAGGGTTGACTAGCGGGTCATGGTTATTAGTGATTGTTCCCTTCGTACCCCATGTAGTTATAGCCTTAAGATGTGGTTCAGGGGTGAAACATTGTCGCATAACTGAGCGTTAAAAAAAGGAATTATAACAAACCGTTGTAGATGAAATTTAGTCACAGTTTAAGATAAGAATATTACTTAATTTTTAGCTAATTAAGTGTCGCATATTTTTTTTTCTGATTTGATTTTAATTAAAAATAACATGTTTGCACAGGAAACAATTGCTGAATTTTGCATTTAAGTCTGAATAGGAAAACAAGAAAATTACAGTTATTAAAAATTAAGAGGTTTATTTCAAAATTATATTAAAATTTTAAAATGGATCCTATGAACACGAAATTAGGATTTAAACATTTAATACACAATGTGGTTCATTGTATATTAAATGTTGCAAATTGGAAAGCAAGTTCGAAAAACCTGCTATCGAAATGACCTTGCTCGGCTGCAATTAGCTCAACGTCTTACCTTTAAAACCTTCTTCAAGAGAGCCCGCTATAACCCTGCCGTTTAAATTAGAATTTAGCAGGTTTCCCCAACTCCGATTGGCGACATTATTTGGCGAGATTTTAGAGTTCCTTTTTTTCCGTTCCTTATTTTTCGAGTGACATTTTTTCCGCTCCTTATTTTCCGGGGGCTTTCTTTTCGTTTCCCTTTTTTTCCGGGTGACATTATTTCCACACACCACGATAATACAAGCCAATTTCCTCTAGCAAGTCCTCCAAAAAGGCATACCTCCCCTGTCGTGTGCTTTGCCTAGCCAAATGACACAACCTAACTTTTTCCATGTTTAATAACCAAGCAAATTAAGAATTTTGTTCACCTGTAGGTGGGCAAATTCGTTTAATTCAAATGTATTTAGAAAAACTTCAAATTGATTATGCAGTTTATTGAAAAGTATAAGAATGCAGTATGTTTTATTTTTCCCAGGGTCAAAGTCCACTGAATTAGCATTGAATTAGCACAGCGTTAATGTGCATTGAAATTACTGTAATTGCAAAGACTATTTGAAGCCTAGAACCTGGCAGTTCTGAATGACAAATAGTACGTTAACATCATCAATTTCACATTCTGGCGATGATCTCTTGATACCTGATCAATGACTTCTGGTCATCGACATTTGTTTCTTGTTAGGAATAGAACGCTTTGCCAGACATTCATTCCTGCCATGATTTAGTGTTTGCGTCCCCTCAGAGACTGGCGCCATTAAAGGGAGGGGTGTTGTATAAGATACTTTCTCCCTACTTTTCGAGTGCCTTCGTGGAGTAACTGGACGCAAGTTCAATGCGTAATAGAGAGGTTTGAAATTTGAATCTCGGCGAGGGCACTGCACGCATTTTATGTCTTCTTTAGCGATAAATCTAATGAATCTACAAAATCTAGCATATGTTAGCTCAGGAAATCATGGCTTACAGCACACCTTTATCTCTAGTATTAATAATTTTTTATTTCTTAATTTTAAAAGGAAAGGAGTTCTTTCTTTTAGTACTCACACGAAGTTTTAAGACTATTAATAAGTACAATTCACCGTCCAGACGGTATAGTGTAGAGTTTTTCAACCTTTCATTATTCGCGGCCCAGTTTTCAGTCATAAATTTCATCGCCCCGCCGCATACAATATAATGTACGCAACAATAATATATATTGAGTATTTTTATTTCTGTTTTTAAACTATTTTTAACTAACTGCCAAAACAAGAGTAAAAGCGAGCCAAGTTGGCGAGAAGCGGGCGGTGAACAAATGAAACGAATGGAAGCGAGGAAGATTTAAATATTATATTTGAAATGAAAGCCAAACAGGGAGATAACGTTGAAAGAATATGAAACTGCAAATATTCTTTAATGAAAGTTAACCTAAACGGGGTGAGCTAAATTTAGAAACTGGGAATACTTTCTTTTGGGATAATAAAAAAAACAGAAGCAAGAATAAGCAAAAGAGAAAATATAAGTAATATGGTTTGTGGAAGTCGTCTCGAGCACGCGCAGAGCAAATGTTTTCTCATAGGAAGAAGGAAAATATTCGATAACGCAAGTTTCAATTCTCATTCGAGTGGATCGCTATCGAATCCATCATATGTTTTGCATGTTTTCGTGCTAATTGCAATTCACTATATTAAATATTCATGGGAACAGATTTATGGAGACTCATGAATAATTTTTAAGCGGGCGTAAGCGAGCATTAGACCATAGTCAAGCATTAACAAGTACACAGATGAGCATGGTTCCGTAAATAAAATCAAGGAAATATTCTCAAAAATACTTAAACTTGGGGTTTACTAGTATTGAAGTAAATGAAGAAGAAAGGCCCCTGGGTATCATTTGCTCAAAACTGTTGGTCGCAGACAGCATGAAACCTAATAAAACATAAACGACATTTCGAAACGCTTCATTGCTTGTACGCCATTAAACTTAGAGAATTCTTTGAATTAAAATTAAAATCATATGAAAAGCAACAATCATTTTTAAAGAAACTTTGTCTGTGAATAAAAAAGCTTTAAGAGGCAAGAGAATCGCGCCGACGTGGAAAATAGAACAGGCAGATCGATAACCGATAGTTGTCGATTTGCCTGTTTAAAAAAGCTTTAATTGCATCCTACAAAGTTTCATATAAAATAGCCAGATGTAAAAAACCTCCCATCGTTGGTGAAGAGCTCATTTTGCCAGCAGCAATTGAGATTGTAGAAACTATGTTTGGAGATAATTTTTCAAAACAATTGCAGTCCATACCTCTTTCAAATGATATTCTTGCTCGTCGAATTGGTGATATAGCTGAAGATGTACAGTGTCAGCTTTTCTCGAAGTTGGGTGACAAATTGTTTTCAATACAGCTTGATGAAGCAGCAGATAGTAGTAAAGATGCTCATTTCATTGCCTATGTTCGATATTGTGATAATATGTCAGTAGTAGAAGAAATACTTTTTTGTAAACCAATAGAAGTCAAAGCAACAGCGCCCTCACTATTTGCTATTTTAAATGATTTTATGAAGGAGGCATGCATAGAATGGAAAAATTGCATCGGAATATGCACCGATGGTGCTCGTTTAATCTCCGGAAGATTACAAAGTATACAATTACTTGTAAAACAAAAAATCGTCCCAATGTGTCCAGACACATTGCATGATCCACAGAGAAGCTTTGGCTTCCAAAGAAATGAGTCCTGGTATGAATATTGTGTTAACTACGTTGTAACTGTAGTAAATTATATCAAAATGAGACCCCTGAAATCGAGAATCTTTTCTGCACTTTGTAAAGACATAGGTGCCATACATTCAGCGTTACTATTTTATTGCAAGCCAAGATGGTTATCACGTGGGAAATTCTTGCAACGTGTTTCTGAATTAGAGAGGAAATCGCCATTTTTCTAGAAGAAGAAAACAAACTGGAACACAAGAATTTTCGCGATGAAATTTGTGATGAAATTCAGCTACTTAGTCGACATATTCGAGAAATTAAATAACTTGAATCTTCAACTCCAAGGAGCAAATACCATATGTTGGGTACGAGTGATAAAGTTGTAGAAAATTGGAATAGTAGAAGAAAAGAAAGTTGTAGAAAATTGGAATTGCGAAGCAGAAATTTAAAGCAAAAAAAACCTAACAATGTTTGCAAATGTGAATGACTGTACTAAAATTTACAAGGCTGAAGAAGATCATGTAAAAGTTGTTTTTGTAATCATTAAAATTATTTACCCATGCTTGCAAAGAGTTTTAAAAAGTATTTCCTTGCTGACGACAAACTGATAGCAAGCTACGAGTGGGTTAGGGATTCATTTCATAAAACTAACGAAGAACTCTCAATTGATGAGGAAGAAAAATTCATAGACTTCACGACAAGTGGCGAAACGAAAAGCCAATTTAGTAATAAATCACTATTTGAATTTTGGTCAGGAGTAGAGAATTATTTTTCTGCACTAAAAACAAGGGCATTTGACATTCTATTACCAGTTTCAACGTCCTACCTTTGTGAAACTGGATTTTCTGCTTTGGCTTCTTTGAAGACAAAACATAGATCTCGGCTAAATATAGAAACAGAACTGAGAGTGGCTGTTACTAATATTAAGCCTTCCTTCGAAAAACTTTGTTCTGCAAGACAGGCCCGAGGAAGTCACTAATAATTATTAAATTTGTTTTTAATTTGGTACGTTTTGATTAAGTAAGTTTTGATTTAGAAGTTGTTTTAGTTTAATAATATAATTATTAAATATGTCGAAATGTATTTTGTTTTCTATATGTATGTGTGCTTTCCTTTCAGTCAGCTAATCATTTTTTTTAAATAATATTTTCTCTTGAATATTCTTGCACCTTCCCTCTAGGCGTGTTTTCGAACTCCTAGGGCGGTGCGCCCCACTGGTTGAGAGTCACTGGTATAGTGAATAGATTAGCTGTACCGTAGGGCCCCCCTTTCGAATAACGGAGAAGGGATGGTTGTAATTGTTCGTCGCTTCCTAGGAGGTAACAGTAGCGTACATAATTAGATGCATCCACAATAAAGTAGCCACTACTTCTGGCTTTAGTAGTGGCCAAACCTAAGTGTCCACCAATGGAAAAAAAATACGCACAATTTCAATATAGCAATAAAAAAAAAGGTTTGAAATACTACGATAGTGAATCATATTTATAGTAACTGTAAGGCATTTACAGAAATATTTCAAAGTTCTGAAGTCACAGTTACGCTACGCTACGTGTTTACCAGATTCATCTACATTCCACGTGGCCTGAGATTTTACTGTTTGCTAGAATTGCTGATATTCAGAGTTCCACAACTTTTTAAACTTATCATCTGAATTAAAACAATTTATTCCTTAATTAATTAAGAGAGTTTAAAAGTAACATAGGCACTTATAATAATTTGTATTTACGCTTTATTTCGTTTATAATGTCTCTAACTGATGAAATTTAGGATATATCGGAATGGGGAGATTTATAATATATTCAACTGATAATTTTTATTAGCATTTCTATTATTGATTCAAAAAAATCAGCAAAAATATTAACGTAGATTTGATTTTAGCTGAGGCGCTTTCAGCGATTCAAATATTATCTTCTTTTTCAACAAAGAAAGTATAAATTCCAAGCTTGTCAAGGCAAGTTAATTTTTTTTAATGTCGGTTATTTGGCATGATATCCTTTCTCATATCTATTCATGACTGTAACTAAGAAATGCTATTTTAGTACTGTATATTAGCCCCTTGGTACTTAATTTTGATTTATTTGACTATGGCAAAGCACACAATGGCTATCTGCTTAAGGGGGAACGCTTTCGTTGAGAACTTTCTAAGGGGAAATGGCTCGTTTACATGCTACACATGGCAAAATACGTCAACTTGCACGTATGGCCCAGCGCGCCGGTAGTGTAGAAGTGGACAAAATTTTACTTAACTTGCTTTCTAAACTTCGACCTAACTGAACTGCTGCCTTTTGTTAGTGCAAAGTTGTAAAAAATATAAATGTTTTAAAATAACCACGAGTAAGTTTTCTACGGCCGCAACATGTTTTTTTAATTAAGATGAATTTTAATCGGTTGCCAAGTTGCTTTTCATTATCGATCAGCGCTGCACGTCATCAATATGTCTACAATATCACTACATCAAAATCTGCGTAAACACAATGACATATATAAATCATTGTGTTGATGATATATATGTGCATACCATTGTGATTTTATGTTTGTCGCACTGTTTATGTATATATGTATCTGTATTGGTAAACCGATCATTTAAGAAATGATAAGCAGTCTTGAAGAAGACAGCTTCATTTTAAAAAAGAGAAATATGCATACATTATCCTTTCTGGGTTTTTGTGAGCTGAACAGCCGAATACTTAGGAACAGAATTATTTAGTCGAATGGCTGCTGTTGGCTGTCTTCCTGGAACAATTCCCTCTTATTCGAGGTTTCAACTTTTCGCCAGTTTCTTTTGAACTTTGCGTGGAAGTTAAGCTCCAGGCAGAGTGATCATGTAAATGCTCCCGAAGTGGGTACTAGGTTTAAGAAATGTGTGTCAAGTTACATAATAATTTGATAGTAGAATTAAATAACTAAACCTTGTTTGCATCTTTTGAAAATTACAATCCGTTCAGCAGTAAGGAATTTAAAGCTTAGTTTCATTTGCCAAGAAACATTTTGCAGTCAAGTCTCACGGAGGAATTCCTAGCAGTCAATGGAAATCACGGCTTTGAATAAATTTCGTGGCAATATAAAGGGCCAATGAACTAAGTTTTCGAAATTCAGTTCTAAAGATGGTAAAAAATGGATAAATTTGAAGATGGTAATAAGATTGAAAATCTAAATCGCCTGGAAGATAAACTCGATGAGTTAAGAAACCGGTATTACAAAGCATTAAAACATGAAAATATTGAAGAGCGTAACAGTGCGTTTGATGAAATTGATGAAGAGTTGCAAAAGCAAAAGGTAAGATTTAAACATTTTTTTTAAATATAAGCAAATTGGTACATTGGAATGCGTTCAGATTCAGGCCGTACATTTTGAAGGTAATCAGATGTTAAATCTTAAACTTCCAGAAATGAGTTTACTAAATTTGATGGTAATTGCGAAAATAACAGTAATTTCAAAATTCAATTCCGTGGTATAATACTTTTAATAGACGTTTATCTGATAGTCAGAAATTTTTTTATTTACAATTAGCTTTATTCAGAAATGCTAAAATTCAAAGCATAGATGATACGTTTGAGTTTTTATATACTGCTCTTACAAACAGATATGAAAATAAAAAGTAATTGTAAATATAGAATAGAATACCACATTTGAGTCAGCTGAAAAGCTAAGAATGCTTGTGGATTCTATTCTAAAATATATTAGCACTTTAAAGGTATTGAAAATTGAAGTGAATAATTATATTGAAAATTTGTTAATAAATATATCTTGCAAAAGCTGGATAAGATAAACTTCAAGGAATTCGAAATGACTTTAATATCGTTAGATTTGGCAGCTGAGAATAAATTTACTTCTTCGGGAAAGTTATCAGATTCTGAAAAATTTACAAAAAAAGTTGGCGTCATTATATCAAAACAAAGCCTCTACATTTGCAAAACTATTTTAAATTCAAGAAAGGCAGTATGTAATTTGTGTAAAATATCATCTCATATGTTCTGCAATTTTGATGTTTTTTTTTTTAAAATGAACTCTGTTCAAAGATCTGAATTTATTAAAAAGTAAACTCTTTGCATTAATTGTTTATCACAATAGCATCAGCCAATTAACTGCAAAATAAAATATGCAAGTACATTTTGTAAGTTCCACAACTGTGTCTTCCACAGAATGCACAATTCTCTCTCGGAACCGAAGGGCGCCGCATTTGGCGTCTCCCAGACTAATGCAATCTAATGCGAGTGAGGTGAAATTGGAAATTAAGTATACACTAACTGTAAACTAATTGTAAATGAAAAGGCAGATGCAGGTTCGCAGTCTGTCTCATCCTGCTTTGCAACAAAAATTAATGTAATTTACCCTACGGCTATGATATACTTGAAATGGCACGGAAGGGTGAGCATGATGGTTTCAAATTAATATAGCAAACTTATTAGTGTAAAGAGGGCTATAATGACATTAATTTCGATTGAAGAAACAACATTTTCTGCATAGCTAGATTTTTTTTATCTTACCTAAGATTACTAACTTAATGCTGGCTGCTCAAATATATATATCAGCACTGCGCATTCCTGAATGGATATACTGGTTGGCGCTGAATTATGTTTCTAGATTTTAATGGCTGTCACAATTCCTGGTGTTAATTCATTGATAATGACAGAAACCATATTTGACTTAAGTGAAGAAGTTACTTAGAGGTGGTGAGGTGAAGAGTGCGCAAGGGGTAAAACGTTATGCTTTCATCTCACAGTTAGCTGCGCTGGAAACGAGTGTTAAACGGTTTTAGAATTTAGAAAACATTGAGGATACACCCAGTTTACTAGACGAGGAAACTTAATGTGAAAAGATCTTTTGTGTAACTTAGCATAGGGAATATAGTATGTTAATAAATAATTGATTTTTGTTTTATTCTTTAAGAAATATTCTAAGACTAGTTACCCTAATCATCAGCTGTTTATTTTACAAAGATACTTCCTATGAGACATGATTCTGAATTTATGAATGAATTTTGAATTCCTGGCAGGGACTTGAGCATGCTGATGAGCGCTATTCTTAAAGGATCCAGTATCCCTGGCTGTTCCTTAGGGCGGAATTTTGCCAAATTGATGTCCAATTCCCATAGACCTTATAATAAATCATAAATCTAAAATTTCCATGTGGTCAGGGTTCAAGAGGCGTTATTTAAATTTAAAATAGAGTAACAACAATAAAAGGTAAAGAACATGCAGATTAGGTTTCAAGCTTCAAGGTTTATTCAATTATATCACGCAATTTTTACTGATGTTGCCAGATCTAAAGAACAAGAGCATTTAAGCCCTCTGTAGGCAATTAAAACAGATTTTTAGACACAATTTCTTACAGACCTCTTATTTTAGGTAAGTTTGCAATATCTAGGAAGTAGTATAAAACTAGATTTGTCTGGAATTCCCAACACTTTTTTAGTCTAGGCAGTATTCAGTCTATGTCCACTAATCTGGTAAGAAAGTCATAAAATCTAATATTGTCTCTAGCTCAAGGAAATGAGTCATTCAAATTCAAGAATGCATTATCTCTATTAATTGATTCATAATCTCTATTTATCATTATTTATTTAGAGAAATATTTAACATAGTTTATGATAATTTTAATGGAATCGAAAACCTTCTGGAAACAATTTTGTTCTTTTATAACATGTGTAAATTTGCGTTATCTCTAAATGTTTATTTAAAAAGAAGATAGAAATGCATTATCCTCTAAACGAGACAATATCACCGACGAGGCGAAATAATCATAACGATGTGGAATAGAATGCAAGACGGCGAAAAGGGCTGAAGTGGTTTTGGGGTTAATTTAAATTCTTTCCCAGTACTGATACTACTTTACATCGACATCAAGTTTTAGTTTCGCAGGAAAGACATCGTCTGTAAAGGATCCCTTTGCCAGATCTAATTTCAACGATTCTCGTCATCGTTTGGAATAGCACTAGGTGCCATTTTCTGGCTTTGTGGATAAGTATTTGAGAAAACTTACGAAATAATGCGTCTTGGCTGCATAAAATTTGCATTATACCTTACGGCTATTGCCGCCGTCAAAGTACTCAATGATCGTTACGCTCATTGACGACTGAAATGAGCAAGTCGTTCATTCTATACTTGGTGCTTAAAGCTGAGTCTCTTGGCTTAACTTTTCTCCTGCTATTCGAAAATGATTACAATTATGTATAAATGTTTTTACACAGATTTCTTTTCAAATATGCATTTTATGTGAATTTCTGGATGATTTCTTTTCCTTTATTTCAAAACTTTTGAAGCAAGCATTCATATCTTCCTTCGCCTCTTGTCTAACTAAATCATTCAAAGGGGATACAGTTGTTTTGTTATTAATGATAAATGGATAATATTATTTTGTGATTAAGTTACTAATTCTAGATTTAAAGGTTTGCTATGCTTTTATGTTTGACTTGATTCAAATATTAGATTAAAAAATTTGCAGAATTAATAGAATGAGAGAATTCATAGATATTTCTGCGATTTAAACATTAGCACGATAGCAAATATGATCATCCACCTGAAAGATATTGTACATGTTTCGAGGAATTTTGTGATGGTTGATAATTTATTACGGTAATCGGTACAGAGAAAACTTTCATTACAATAATTCTGTTACAGTATGTTACACTCACTATTCTGATTAAAAGGAGAAAAACTGCGATACTGAAGAGTATGAAAAAGGAGATTATAGAAGAAGACTTTAAGGACTGTGCGAGTTGTTCCCAGTTTAAATCTGTCACTTTAAAATAATCGCCTTTTATAGCTTGCCTCAAATCGAAATTAAGTTTATAAAGTATTTCCTCCCTTCTTTCCGCATGCTTCGTGGTGTAACAAGAAGTACTCTCAACTCGTATTCTGGAGGTCCAGAGTTGGAATCCCGGCGAGGGAATTGCGGATGTCTTCAGTTTTCTTGCTTCGAAAAGACTTTATTCTGGCACCCTAAACAAAAAAGGATGGAGGGGGATAATTCATTGACACCCAGAAGTGGATGATTGGATCACCTCATCCCCAGCTACTATTTAACCCTTTTAGTACCGAACGACGATATATCGTCGTTCGGTGCACTTGCCAAAAATACCAACGACGATATATCGTTGCGCCTTTGTTGGGGCCTTATTGTACTCATCACAAAAGGTCTGTGTTTCAAAATAACTTTATAAAATGTTAAAATGGTTCATATTCGATGCAACACAAGTGAAAAAATGGTTATTAGATTTAACTTTTTGTTACATTTTATGCTGATTAGTGCTGCGGGTCTGTATATGTTAGAGCGATAAGATAGAAACGGGACCCGGGAGAGTTTCTCTGAACCGTAATCGCAATCTTTATGATGTTTATGATAGTTATCGGAGTATTCAAGTGGCATGCGTGCATCGACTGCGTCCCGTTTCTATCTTATCGCTCTAACATATACAGACCCGCGGCACTAATCAGCATAAAATATAACAAAAAGTTAAATCTAATAACCATTTTTTTCACTTGTGTTGCATCGAATATGAACCATTTTAACATTTTATAAAGTTATTTTGAAAGACAGACCTCTTGTTATGAGTACAATAAGGCCCCAACAAAGGCGCAACGGTATATCGTCGTTGGTATTTTTGGCAAGTGCACCGAACGACGATATATCGTCGTTCGGTACTAAAAGGGTTAAAAGTAGGATTTTATGAGTCATTTTTTTCCTCCTATCCGTATGCTTTCGTGGTGTAACTGGAAGCACGCTCGACCTGTATTCGGGAGGTCCAGAGATCGAATCCCGGCCAGGGCATTTCGCTTTTATGCAGTTTACCGACTTCTAAAAATTCTATAAGAACTCTACAAATGATGCCCGAATTAAAAGGTGTTGGACGACAGTTCGTCACCACCAGAATTTGGTGACTGGGTCCTTTAAAACCCTTTCGTGGGCCTTGGGAAGATTACTTCCCACCTACATGATCCCGGGAAATACACCTGTGGGAAGCGCAAAAACCAATATAATATATTGCCTTTGCTATTAAAACGTTAGGAACACTAATTCTCAGTTCAGTATTGTGTTGCGATCTATGTTCAATCGATTGAAACAGAATTAGCACATTTGTTTTGACAGTTCGAACGCGTTGTGTGAGATCTGTTCTACCGAGACACCTGCTTTGATTTGACATTTGCATTGCTATACGATTCCACTACAAATAAAAGTAAAACATTGTTTTTATTGCAATAAAGTTTTCTTATATTGTATATTTCTGCAGTAACTATCTAATATTGAATAATAAATAATGGGTAAAAAGTGAAAATGCTATTGCATCATGTATAGAAGCCACGTGCAATATGTATGTTGGAAAAAATAGAATATTTAGTTCAAAAATAGTATGTTTATAAGAGATATAAAGAAAATATTGTTTTTATTGTAGCTGTATTTACTTATTTCTTACATTTCTGCTAATTTTGTGTCAGTAATTATCTAATTTGAATAGTAAATAATATACCTAACAGTGAAACTGTTACTTTGTTGACTACTGCACATAATCAAGCGATTATTACATCTGTAAATCGGACAAAACGGATGGTACTAAAACAGAAGTACCTTGCACTAAAGCTGTTGCTGTATATAATGATATTATAGGAGGAGTTGATCCTTTCGATCAAAGAAAAGAAAGATACCAAATAGGAAGAAGATCTGTAAAATTGTGTTATGGTATTTTTTATTTTTTTATTAGTTTTGACATCGTAAATGGTTTTATACTGTGGCAAGTAAACAAGAGAAACAGAAGTTTAGACAAGCTAACATTCCGTATAGCATTAGCTGCTCAACTAATAGACAGATATTCCTGAAGAAAAAGAAAAGGCCGTCCTGCTAGATTCCAAGAAAAAAAAATGGTGCAGTTCCGGATGATATACGTTTAGCCAGCATAGGAAATCATATGCAAAAGATGGTTTGCAGCTGTAGACGATGTAGGAAATGTAGCACAAAAGCCGAAGAAAAGAGGACTCGCTATATGTGCGCAGAATGTGATGCACTCTTGTGCAGTGTAACATGTTTCTCATCTTTTCATGGCAAATAATCGTCATTAAATTGAATTTTCTCTATGACCATAAAAGGTGCCGTGGGACCACCTCTAGAGTTTAAATATAGACGAAAAATTTGGCAAAATGAAATATATTTCCTTAAATGCTATTGTTTAATTGATAATAAACCGTAAAAAAACAAGAGAAATTCAAAAAAGAAATAAATGGCCCACGAAAGGATTAATCCCCAGTTACCTTTTAAAAGGGGACTGTATAGGTATTTTCTCCCTCGTTTCCATATCCCTTTGTAGTGTAACTGGCCGGTTTTCAGAAGCGAACGCTCGAAACTCGCTACGGTATGAATCGCATGAGAATTGGAATGGAAAGTTATGAAGCGAATAAATCGAATTTTAAAGTTATCTATTCATTTTTAAATATGGCAACGAGATTAATCGAAATAAAACAATAAGTTAATGATGAAACGAAGTTTGATCAATTGAACTTTATTGTTTTATATTACAACATAACTCAAACTTTGCACAACAATGAGAAGTAAAGTTAACAAAATAAATGGACCCATGAAATTAATCACCAAAGTTTGCTTTACACAACATTCCTGACAAAAACAGTGTTAAACATTGATAAACTTCGTGCGTTCACTTCATACGTTTTTTTTTCCTCTTGGCCTTTTTAATGTAAGATTTTTAAGGCAGCTTACAATCATGCAAAATAAAACTGGTTTTCAGTACGATATACTAAAATTTAAAAGAAAGGGATTTATTCTGTCCAGAGAAAGATTAAATATTTTTATATGCAGTCGACTTCTGACTAAACATATGCGGATTATGCCGTTTGCGGAATAATCAGGCTATGAGATCTATATTTCCTGTTCCACATAAACTAAATCTAGATCCTAAAAAAATGAAACTGGCGATTTCTTGCACAGGCGTACAGTAATACCAGCATAAAAGAAGGATTAAAATAACCCTTTATTATTTCTAACTAAGAACACATGGGCACGTACTTCCTGCTTTACAATAACACCGACTACTTGGAGGTGGAACTTAAACGCTATTATACAAATCAATTCAAGTCTAAATAGAATAGTGCTGGATTAGCACGTTAAGTTACGGCTGACTTAGGTTGACTCAACAAACCTAACAGGCGTGATTTATGACGAGTAGCGATGAAAGTATAATGCAGGTTTAAAAGGTATTTTATTCCTTGCTATGAATCGTTTTTAAAGAAACCTTTTTATATTTTATGCATTTAAAGTAAATGTGGGCATTATCGTAACTGAATTTATGTTTGGTTTTGCAGATACATATATCATACAATAACCCAATCAGGATTTAAGTAAATTCGTATTCACCGAATTTCCATTGGGCAAAAGTACAGAATTTAAATTCCTGCATGATTACCTTAATTTCACAAGAAATTTTAAGACAGCATTGAAAGAGGTGCTGTTTCTGTTATTTTGTTTTACAAAGTAAATTAAGGCTTTTCAAACCTAAGGAAACATATTCAATGGTATTTTTGTTGTTACCAGTTTCCTAAACCTAAACCAAATTACCTCAACAAGTTTTATTATCGGCCAAGCAATAAAGAGTATCCCTGTTTAGGTCTACGAAATTTATCGTGGCCAAGAGGCAAGAGGTAACGTCTGGGATTGACCAAGGTGGCAATACTACCCTTACAGGTGGTAGTCAGAGTTTGCCCAGATCAATCTTTTTTGAGGCAGATTCAGATACATCTCTTATAAAAAAATACCGTAGAAACGGATCGTTTCCCTTTATCACCAGCCTCTCAAAGCAAATTGTCTGTTCTATAGTATTCTAAGTATTATCTTGTCGCAAAGACACCATGTGTTGACAAATATATAAGCATTCTTGAAATAGTATAGTACTCGCTATACTATTGCTGTATCGAAACTGCTATATCTGCTATAGTAACTGCTATATCGAGCCCACTAGCGGGCGAGCGGTGAAATTGCTAAATACTGATATTTCGGTCCGAGGCTCGAATCCCGAAGAACGGACTGGCTGCACTGTCGTTTTTATGGTTTTCCATCTTTGTATGCGAGCCAGTTTTCCCTTAGAAAATACTCCACGAAGGCATGCCTCCCCTTACACAGATCCTCAAATGCTATGCTATAATTAAATAAACCAAGCAACCACTATATCGATCATAGTGAAGTGCTTAGTTAGTTCAATGGGGAAATACCTGTAGCCAGTTCCAGTGCAATGGAAGGCGTATTAACTAATCGTGTTACGGCAAATATGTCAATACTTGTTTATATATGACAGCGATTGTTTTGAGGTGCGCTGGTTCGACTATAATTTAAAGACAACTTTACAACGACAACAAACAATTTTATTTTTGGACTGTAACTAAAAATCGAAATCGAAATGAATTCCCGACCATACGGCATCAAAAGCATGTACGCTTCGCTAGGAGTCCGAATTGAAACTGACTGAAGTTGCACAGAAACAGTGCGCTGTGCAACATAACTTTCATTGCCGCGTGGGAGGCAAAATACTGCCCCACGTTGCAATATCTATGATATGCAAACTAAATCTAAGCATACAATTCAATATCAAATGTTGACAATTCAGCTACCCATTTTTTTAAGCGTTAACAAAAGACATAAAGTTAGTAAATCATTTAGAGAATGTAAATAAACAATTCAAAGAATTTGATGAAGTTTGAACATCTACAGATTTTTTCAATAATTATGGTAAGTAATCAACATTTCAAACAGTAAAAAAAAATTCAAGTTTTTCCATCAAAATTATTGAAATATAAGTATAATAAAGAACAATGTATACATTTTATTAATAATGAAACTTAATTTTTGTAATTATCATCAATAGGCAATAAACAAATTTTTGATACTGGACTTTTAATTGGACCGAATTTGGTATTAATGATTGCTACTTGTGTCTTACCATCTTTACCAGAAATGGTCTGATCAATTCTTCCTAGTAACCATTTAAATGGAGGTACCTGATCATCCTTAATAATAACCATTGTATTTTTCTTTATATTGTCCTTTGAAAAATACCATTTCTTTCGTTGCTGCAAGTGATTAAGATAGTCAGTTGTCCATCGTTTCCATATAATCTGTATTATTTTAGTTAATTTTTGTCATCTTGACAATCTGCTTTCTGACAGATCTAAAATTTGAGGTTCTACAATTGAGTTTATGGGCCTACCTATTAAAAAGTGACCTGGTGTCAAGGGTTCGTAATCTGATGGTTCAGACGATAAAGGAAAAAGAGGTCTCGAATTTAGTATTCCTTCGATTTGATCAATTACGGTTAAAAATTCTTCATAGGTAAGTTTAGCATCGGAAATAGCTCTTTTAAGATGAAATTTAAATATTTGATTCCTGCCTCCCAAATTCCACCAAAATTGGGGGCACGAGGAGGAATGAATTTCCAAGAGATATTTTCAGATGCCAAATACTTACCCAAAACTCCATCAGGGACACTAACTAAAGAAGCAAGTTTCTTTAACTACTTGTGAGCTCCTACAAAATTAGCTGCATTGTCATTAAATAGACATGAACGTTTACCTCTACGCAAGAAAAATCGTTTTATACATGCAATAAAGGCTTGAGATGTTAAGTCAAATACTATTTCTAAATGAATCGCTTTTGTAACTAAGCAACCAAAGATTGCTATATAAACTTTATGCAAACTACCTTTCCTTTGATTTCTATATTTGATTAGAAAAGGGCCTGCAAAATCTATTCCCGTGTTATGAAAGGTTAGGTTTGGATTTACACGTTCTGGAGGTAAATCGGCCATTAATTGATTTGAAGTGATAGGTTTATGACGAAAACAAATTAAGCATTCGTGAATCGTTTTTCTAGCTACGTTCTTGCCCCCAATGGGCCAAAACCTTTCCCTAACAAAATGTAACAATGCTTGAGGACCAGCATGAAACGTTTTCAAATGATAGTGAATAAATAAATATTAGCTTAGTAAGCTTATGATTTTTTGGCAATAAAATTTGATGTTTAGAATCATAAGTAATTGCGGCATGAGTTAAGCGACCGCCCACGCGCAATATACTTTTTCCATCTAAAAATGGATTTAAAGTTTTTACCTGACTCTTGATTACTCTCTGATCTTGAAGTGATTTAATCTCCTCTGAAACCTCAATTACTGAACCATTTTTATCAAGTGAATTTCCGCACATTGAAGCTCAGTGCTACTAATGGGAACTGTTTGCTTCACTGGACTTTTCAAATTGGAGAGGAACCTGAAAATAAGACTTAAGATTCTAATTAGTTTAACATAATTATTTGTTGATTCAAAAAAGGTATTCCAAAACAAGTTTAAATTGCAGTTTAAATTAATGTCTAAAGGTTTTTAAAGTTTATCCTGATAGGCAGGAGAATCTATGAGAATCTTGTCAAGTTCAAATGAAGAAGCATCACTAAGTTTCATCTGTTCAGGACCACTGCACCACAAGGAAGATGTCACAAGTTCATGAGGATAAGCGCCACGAGAAATCAGATCTGCCGGATTATTTGCTGAAGATACGTGCTTCCAGTGTCGAGGCTCTACTAGTCTTTGGATTTTGGAGACTCTATTTGCAACAAAGGTCTTCAAAAGATGAGGCGACGTCTTCACCCATGACAGTGATATTGTTGAATCAGTGCACAGGATGATGTCATCTAAATGCATCTTCAATGAGTTGCTAACTTTCGAGATCAAATGAGCCAATAACAAGCATGCACAAAGTTCCAGTCTTGGTTTTCAATGGAGTCACACGAGATTTGCTAGCGAGTAGATGAGATGACGAGCTGTGATCTTCATCGACACAATTCAAATAGACAACTGCACCATAAGCGGTTTCCGAAGCATCTGCATATCTAATGAGTGAAATCTTGCTTGGATGATTCGAGAGGATGCAACGATTAATTTTTATGTTTTCCACAGACTTTAAATTTGAAACTATTTGCTGCCATTCGTGAGCAATAGTTGCAAACAGTGGTTCATCCCAACTCAGTTTTTGAACCCATAATTTCTGTAGAAACATCTTGACTTTGGTGATTACTAGACCAATCAATCCTAAGGGATCATAAATTCTGGCAATTGTCGATAAAATGTCTCTATTGGTATATGATGTCACAGGACTCAACACGTCGTATGTCCAACTATGTCACAGGAACGTCACTAATGTTTCTCTTCCATAAGATTCGAAGTAAGTCTCTTTGGGAGTCATCAACCAAAATTTGCCGGTACATTTTTGTATGTCCACAGTAACTGCAACTTGATGTTTTATAAATCTCACAAGAATATCAAAAGTATCTTCTTGGACTGCTCCCGCTAAAAGTAAATCATTCAGACTTAACCCATTTGAGCTTGGGGCACTAGCATTGAACACAACTCTTAATTTTGTACTTGATTTCTTGGTCTATAGACTCCGTGATCGGGGAGGTAATACTCAAGTTTCGGTTTTGAATCATCATTGACCTTTTCCACATGGCCCAAATTTTCATATTCTGTTATGAAATCTTGATATAAATGTTGCAATGTAGCGTTTTTGCTAAGACGTTTAACTAATTGATTGAGTCTAATATTGGCTAAGTGCTTTGAATTTCCTAATTATTCGTCTTTCATAGGCATTTTTACAACAAATCTACCATCTTCATTTCATCTGTGAGTGTCTTTGAAATGTTGTTCATAGAACTCTTCTTCTTGACTAAGAATTGGCTTTTTTTCTCCAATACTTTCTACTAACCAAAATTTTTCTAACAACATTATCAAAATTACCGAGAAGCCCACAATAATTCTTACAATTTTCAACAGATATTTTCAAAGAGCCAGTAGCTATGTAACCAAACACAGAATTTCTAAAAACGAGCGATTTCAAAGACGATTTAAATTGTCCATTAATAAAAATGTCATAAAATATTTCTGCGCCTAAAAGCATATCTATGCTAGATGGAGTTACAAATTCTGGATCAGCCAAACTTGATGTATCAGGAATGTCTATATTTTCAATATTTAGTTTTGTAGAAGGTACTAAATCTGTGATTTTATTTACAACTAAAAACTTTAATGAAGCGGAAAACGACTTATTTCCATTAAAAATAGAAGCAAAAATACAAGATTTAATGTTTGAAACTTGCCGATCTAAACTAGAAACAGGAATATTAATTCTTTCCTTTTTTAAATTTGCACGCTCACAGAATTCATTAGTAGCAAAATTCGACTGCGATCCGGAATCAAGAAGAGCTCTTGCTTTAACGAATTGGCCATAAATATTTCTAACCCAAACAACCGTCGTTGAAAGGAGAACCGTTTTATTTTTCGAAAAAAGACACACCGATAAGGCTTTTTCTGTAGATTCATCATTGCTATTCAAAACAACTTCGGTTTTGCGGTTTTCTAGGGTGGGCATGGCTCCACTTTGCTTTCCCCCGCTTGTTGAAGACGGCATGGCAGTTTCATTCCGACGAAGAAGTGAATTATGTTTCGATTTGCAAACCGAGCACAAGTGTCTAGACTGACAGGAAGCTATTTTATGATTTGACTGTAAACAATTAATGCACAAAGAAAGCCTTTTAATCATTTCGTATCGTTCCATTGGTTTTATTGCTAGAAATGTTTCACATTTAAAAATTAGTTGATATTCTTTGCAAACCGGACACATAAATTTATTATTAATCGTTTTTGTCACTAGCGACCGAAATTTATTCTGAGGAATGTTTTGTTTTGGTTTTGCAAATACTGTTTTGCTTTGCATATTTTCTAACATCTGGCATCGCTTTTGAAGAGAGGTCATGAAAGATTCGTATTCACATAAATCATTACTAGTTAATGACATTTCAAATTGCTTACGTGACTCTTTATCTATTTTATTGAGGATAATATTAATCAGCAAAGCTTCGCTTAATTTATCCATATTTAATTCCATAACTTTTAATGCTCTTAAAAGTTTCTGAACTTTATCAATTAATGAGCGTAAATCTTTAGGATTTTCATAAACTATTTTTTCAATAGAACGTAATTCATTGATATGAGAATTTACAAGCAGTCTTTTATTATTATATATTTCTTCAAGTGCCTTAAATAATGAAGAAAACGTATCATCTATCGTCGGCATCTGCTTCGCATCACCAGTCAAACAAGATTGTAAACAAAACAGCTTCTGAGAATCTGTTAAATATTTATTAGATGAAATTAAAGCTACAAATTGGTTTTTAAATAAATTCCAATCTTCGAAATTACCAGAAAATTTAGGCAACGTTATTTCAGGCAATTTATAATTCAATGAATTACTTCTCGTTTCCAGGACACTATTATTTGCATATTCACTATTATTCTTACTACACAATGAATTATAAAGGCATTTTAGGCTCACCTCAACATTGGTAATATCCGTCTCTATCTCTTCTTCGAAAGTAGCTTCGATGTCTGATATTTCTTCATCTTTGCACACTTTGTAATAATCCAAGCGAAGTTCATCAATTTGTTTGTTCAACTTGCTCACTTTTTTCTTGAAATACTTCTATTTCTTCGAAGCCAAAATCATCCTGTTTTCCACTAATAGATGACTTTAATTTGGTTATTTGCTCTTTAATACCGCCACATTTTCTATTCAACGTAGTAATGTCTTCATTAGCCATTTTTTTATTCTAATTAACTGCGGCCGAACGTGACCAAAAGTGTTTGAGGTGCGCTGGTTCGACTATTGACTAAAGACAACTTTACAACAACAACAAACAATTTTATTTTTGGACTGTAACTAAAAATCGAAATCGAAATCAATTCCCGACCATACGGGATCAAAAGCATGTATGCTTCGCTAGGAGTCCGAATTGAAACTGACTGAAGTTGCGCAGAAACAGTGCGCTGTGCAACATAACTTTCATTGCCGCGTGGGAGGCAACAGCGACTGTTAGCCGGTATTGTCTTTTTTAAATTGCATTTGAAAGTAAAGTTTTTAATTCTCGTATTAAAGATTTTAATCATAAATGGATTCGTTTTCTTTCCCGTATAAAATCATTAAAATTCAAATTTTCTCGCACTGCATAATTTAAGCAAGAGAAAAAAATGAATTTGAAATTTAATTATATTTCTCGATATTGATCGGCATTCGGTTAAATACAAAACTAAACAGCAATAGCAAATTCCAATCTCAGCTATAGACAGAAATTCTTTAGAAGATTTTCAGCTTTGAAAACTCGTTTCATCACAAACCATTCATTTCAAGAAAAATCTTATTTTTCTTTCTTTTGACAGTGTGGTGAGGAAGAAGGGAGAACTTTAGAAATTGAACCAATTTGATACGATTCGTTTATGTGATAGAAATAGTTTTCTCTAATAAGTACACAGAAGAGAGTAAATACGTTTTTTAGAATTTATAATTGGAAATTTAGGAAAAGTTTATTTTTGCCAATGCATTTTAACTCAACATAAAGAATCGTAAAATTCTGTATTTACATGTTTCGTTGAAAGTGTTACAAAAATTGCTGTGTAATAAACATAATACCTCTAATTTGTTTCTTCAAATTATCAACAGAATATTTATGAACGTTTTTTCTATAAAGTCTTTTGCTGTCTTTAAATTTAGTAAGATAATTTTCTATCAAAATGAAAAATGTGTTTGCTTAACTTCTCCTGTAACTAAAAATAAATTAAATAATGTTTTATGAATCCCGAGAAAACAAAACGCACCAATGTTTCTTACAATTATTTTTGCGTAATAAGTTAATTTATGTACTAAATATCCCTTTATAAAAATATAAGATAATTTAATTGGAATCTAATTAGGAATTTGATTAGTAACACTATTTAAAGTATGTAAAACCACTTAATTCTTATCTACATGGGGCATGAAATTCTTCTTCTCATAAATTCCGAGGAAACTGCTAGAAATACAAACACATAACAGAATATGGAACTTAAGCAGTATTTTCGTCTGATCTTATAAATCATCAATGAAAATCTTATGTAAGCTGTTATTAAATTCAAAAAGAAGATATTTCATAAAGGATTTTGATATATTCTTTCATAAAGTATTTCTTGTGTACCAAGACTTTAACTCAATTTCAGTGATATTCCATTGCAGACATAACAGCTTAAATGAAGAAAAACTATCCAAATAAACCACATAAGTTCTTAAATGCAGCTGTTTGTATTTATTTTGACCTAAACATCGGTGTACAAAATAAATATCTAATAAATAAATTACATTGCCATAACTCTTTCACTGACTATATAATAGGAGGTTTCACTCAGATGCAGAATTTTACTATACGTAACTTCGCTCTTTTACAATGGAAGTATGCTTAGCTGGATTCTTAAACAATTCCAGTCTTAACTAAGCTACGTAATTTTATTTCGAATTAACTTACGCTTGTCGGCTAATCAATAGGTGATTCTAAATTCTTTCGCAGCTGACATCTTCTCACAGTTAACTTGCGTCAGCAGCAAACTAAAGAATACTTTCTGCATTAAAGTGACAGTTAAACTTCTTGCTAAACAAATCATACTAGTTGCCTCTTCTTAAATGGTTTTTACCTTCTTTTCTCTGAACATTGAAGTAAATGAGCAAAAGTAATTTGGAAAATGAAGCGAAGTCTAATCTATTATCAAATAATAAAACCTTAAGTCTTTACTGCCAGTTAGATACACAGTATATACTCGCGTATTTTCTACTTTTGCTTTTCAGCTCAAAAATCTGAACATTTTTTTAAGTATTCACGTAATTTCTCCCTTTCTCAAGGCGTTCAGAAAGCGAGCTTTCCGAAATTTTAAAATAAATTCGTTCACTTAGTTATTGCTTTCATCTTACTAATTAATTTGCTTGCAAATTTTGTGTGCATAGCCTCTAATTGATGAAGCACTAATAGTGAAGAGCTTCAAGGAAACGGAGATATCTAATGCTCATGATGATTCTGAAAATCGTAACACTCGCGAAGGCATAATGAACGGTGATGAAGTCGATGACAAAGATGACAATGCCAAAGCATTGTTTGCTGTAGCAGTCGACACAGAAAGCAGTTCAAATAGCATTAAAAGATTTGAGGACTAAGAAGTAGCAGCAGACAAACATAAGTCTGGGCAAGATTCAAGAAGCATAACGTAGAAACGAACGTATCTTATTAGATGTTGCTAGTATTAATATTACTATATATTTTTATTGAAATATAGGTTTTTTCAAAATTGATTGCGAGGTTTTTATGCTAACCAATCAGTTATTCTGATGGTGATCTTTACTATAACTTCTTCTTTTCGTATTCCTCACCAAAATACAAATTAGCTTTTAGAGTATATAAGTTGAAGGCTTTGAATCTTAGACAGACTCAGAGAAATTGCAAATACTTCATAGTTTATCAGAAACGAGCACATTCATAAAAAACTGGATATTAGGCCGATCGCAGACCAAATATTAACCACAAGTCACAAATTCGTCAAGAACGTAGAAAATTCAAGCTATGAACACTTACAAGATCTCATCAATTATGATCCCACCATCGAACATGCGGTAAAACGCCCTAGAACTATTTTCCATAATGTCAGATGGTAGCATTTATCGTAGAGACTTTCTACAAAGATAAAAACTTTATTTAGTGCGTTTCAAACGTGTAAATAGTGTACATAATTTTCGTATTTTTCAACTTTATTGTTTTCAACTTTATTTCGTACATTTTACATACCAGAGACTTTGTGTATCTGCATTTACCTTGACAAAGCTCCAAGACTATGAATCTATCAACGTCAGTACAGTAGTACTTGGACTATTTCGCCTTTTAAAAGGCGGTGGCGGATTCCGCCTTACAACTATTAAAACCAAAGCCTATAGGCAAATAAAATCCAATGCAGCGGTAAAAGCAAAATCTTGCTATACGCCGCTTTACCAGATAGAGATACCGATACCGATCTTAGACAGAGAGAGTTCCTGACATTTGGGCCGCTTTGTGATAATTTCATCAGCTCTACCTAAACAGGATTATTTAATCTTTTTTAGTTTCTCGTTATCTTATACATTAAGTTTAAGTACTGGTAAAATTAACTGACTCAGCTTATAGCTTGTTTATATGAGAGTGTAGTATTGGACTACTTTATGAGTGTTCAAATTGAATTGACCATTATTGCTTAATTTATCTTGCCACAAGAAACGTCTGTAGTACAAGTCTTGCCTTTTATGTTAAACATTCAGATTAAATCAAGAGGTTATTTGAACATTCTTCAGACTTTGTTACAATATTTCAGAAGTACCGAAGCTTGCTAACTTCTGTTGTAGTATCTGTAGGACTTAGCTTCTGATTCCGGATTAATTGCGATTTTATAAAATAATGTTATGATAGTTACTGGTAGTTTATTCAAGAATACTTTTAATTTGCTATGTTCTTAATCTAACTTCGTCCATTGGAAATTAAATTATTCTTATAATTTTTCTCCTCTCGAATTTTGTGTAAAAATATTAATAAAAAAGGGCCGAAATACGTCAATAAACACAATTATATTTTCCTCATGCATCGCATGTTACACCCCCCCAATTCCTGTTATGCTGCCTCAACGTGGTGGGGGTGTCACTGGGCGGAGCGGGCGAAGTACGTCGGGAGCATACCTCCTGGTAGGGCCACCCTAGGCGTGAAGGCCGCTCCGAAATGCCCAGCTAAAGCATAGCAGGTGAAGACCTTTCAGGAGATTACCGTCTTGGTGATCTGGTGTCACAATCCCGAGGCTCCAGTGACCTTTCATTTTCTTCTTTTTCCTCTGTTCTTGTCCCTCACTTTTTTCCTATCTCTCCCCCTTTGTGGTTTCCTCTACTGGAGGATGGGGCTCACTGTGAGGTGCAGCTACTATTCTGGTTTCTGTTTCACCATGGTGAGAAAACCGCCTATGCGTTTGCCGTGCATGGTGCCCCTTAGGGTAGGAAAGGAGGATCCTGGTAGTTGAGGGGCTGCTCTGGCCTCTGCTTCTACTTAAAACGGGAGGCACTTAGCTGTCCCCTCTAGTATCATTCGGCTGGTCACTAGTCCTATTAATCAGTGGCTTGGGGATAAGCTTTCGGAAGATCTTGCTTTCGGGAAAGCCGACTGTGGGGGCTTCAGTTTGCGTATAGGCCCGGCTAGCCCTAACATAGGGATCTGTGTTCCCATGTTAGGCTCCATGGTGAGTGGGGCAGTCGGGCCCGAATTTTTCTTTCTTTACAATATGAAAACTTCAACTTCTTCTTCTAACCATATGGAAACGAAAGATTCTGGAGCTGCTAAGCGAATTTGCACTTCGACCATAGTTAGCACAAGCAAATGTCCAAAGTTCTTAGTTATAACTGATCAGCTGGAACATTTATCACCATTCTTCATCCATAAGCATATTGTGGCCTCAGCAGCGAGCCAAAACACATAAAAAAGGTCCGTTCAGGGTCGCTGCTCATCGAAACTATATGGGATGCACAATCTTCCTTTCTCCTAAAAATGACCAATATGGGTGAGCATTCTATTAATGTATCCCCACATAAGTATTTGAACACATCAAGAGGTGTCATTTTGGAAACAGACCTGATATCAGTCTCTGAGAATGAACTTTTAAAAGAACTAGCTGAGCAAAACGTGTGTGGCGTCCGCCGAATAAAAGTCCGTAGGGACGGGCAACTAATCAACACAAAACATGTTATTCCAACTTTCTCATCTCCAGAGCTACCAAAAGCCATTAAGGCAGACTACCTAAACTGCCCCATAAGACCCTACGTGCCGAACCCACTGCGCTGCTTTAAGTGCCAACGGTTTGGTCATGCAAAGGCAGCATGCCGAGGAAACTTGGCATGTGCTCGCTGTTCTGCAAGCGGTCACGAAAGTCAGGAATGTGTAGCTGATCCAAAATGTGTAAACTGTCATGCTGATCATCCGGCTTACTCACGCAACTGCCCTAAATGGAAAGAAGAGAAAGAAATACAGCATATTAAGATTACAAGTAAAATATCATATCCTGAAGCTAAGAAACAATTTAGAATGGGTCAGCCAAGAACAAACATCTCCTATTCTCAAGCCACTAAATCATATCGGTCAATAAATACACAAACTTCGCATAGCACACAGAAAAAGACACCTGAATCAAAAACAAATGACAAAGAAAAATTTTTCTGCCACCTCCTCCCAAACAGACAGCAGAAAGTTCAAAAATAAAAACAAAAGAAACGGAGAGTTCAGAAAAGAAAATTAAAAGCTCAGAAAGCAGAAGCTCAAGTCGTAGCTCTATAGCAGGGATCTTTTCTGACTTTATTGAATCTGAGATGGAACAGATGGAGGCAAAGATCTCCCGAGAAATGTTCTGCCTCACAAAACAAAGAAACAGCATCGTAGCAATAAACATTCCTAATGGCTACTCTCATCTCGTGGAACTGCCGAGGCTCCTACCAGGGTATTGATGGTATTAAGTAGCTTATTAATAAACATCAACTCGTCTGTATAGCGATACAAGAGACATTCTTCAAACCTGGTAATTTTGCAAAGCTTCGTAGGTACTCAATGATAAGAAGGGATAAGACATTCAGCGAACGCGCAAGTGGTGGTGTCTGTTTGCTTACATCAATCAATTGCCCTTCAAGTGCTCTCTCCTTGGATACCCCTCTCCAAGCGGTTGCAGTACAGTTGAACATCCGGACACTGACAACTGTTTGCAGTATCTACATCTCGCCTAATGAGAACATAGATCAAGCAGACTTGGAGAAATTAATTGCCCAACTACCAGTTCCGTTTTTTCTGATCGGTGATTTCAATGGACACAATCCCTTGTGGGGAAGCAAAGATATAAACCGACGGGGAAAGCAAATTGAACAGCTACTCCACGACCGCAGTCTCTGTATCCTCAACAGCACAGAAAGTACTTACTTTCATCAGCCACCAAGGACCTTTCATTCGATTGACCTCTCTATTGTTTCTCCACAGCTTTTGCCATTCTGTTCCTTTAATGTCGAGAATTATCCATATAATAGTGATCACTTTCCTATTATCATAAGCATTACAGGTAATGGGAGTGTTTCTATCCCTAGAACATCACGGTTTTTCTTGGACAAAGCCGACTGGGAATCTTTTTTACATTATGCCCTCATCACTGAAGAAATAGTAAAGAATGTGCATATTGATCAGGCTGTGAAAATCATTACAGATAAATGTATTCAAGCAGCTGACATATGTATCCCAAAAACGTCGGTAAAACTACCAAAATACACAAGGCCTTGATGGAATCCTGAATGCCAAGATGCCATTAGAAAACAAAGGAAAGCGTGGAGCATTTTTCGGCGATATTTTACAGGTTCAAATCTTATAATATTTAAAAGGGCTAAAGCAAAAGCTCGGCAGGTGCGGAGGAAGAGTCAGAAGAATTCCTGGATCTCGTATGTATTCTCGATTACCTCCTCTACTTCGAGTAAGAAGGTATGGGAGAGAGTCCGGTAAGCGTCCGGTATCTACAAAGAGCACACACTCTCTATCTTAAAGATAAATGGTAAAGCAGTTACTAGTAGAGAAGGAATTGCCAACGCCATTGGACAGGCGTTTTTCAGCCGTCTCAAACAGCAGTAACTATCCTCCTGAATTCTTTTCTGCAAAAATATGCATTGAAAAACAATCTATTGATTTTAAATCTTCCAATACTGAACCTTATAATCAGGATTTTACTGTGCTTGAATTGAAAGGAGCCTTATCGCAGACAAAAAGTTCATGTCCTGGTCCGGATGGTATTGCCTATTCTATGTTGAAACACCTCCCTTCTATGTCATTGGCAGCCATCCTCTTTCTTTTTAATAGAGTATGGAAGGAACAAGTCTTTCCAAATGCCTGGAGAACAGCGTTGTCATTCCTATTGTTAAACCGGGGAAAGATCCTACCAATCCGTCAAGTTACCGCCCCATTACTCTAACTAGCTGCCTTTATAAACTCTTTGAAAAAATGGCCAGTACTCCTCTGGTCTATTTTTTGGAGATAAATAATCGTATTTCCGCTTATCAGAATGGTTTTAGAAAAGGACGAGCAACTGTCGATAACATCCTACTCTTACAAACAGGTATACGTAGAGCGTTTGTTAGAAGAAATCACTATTTATCCATATTCTTTGATATAGAAAAAGCCTATGATACCACATGGAGGTATGATATCCTTCGTGATCTATATAACAATGCTTTACGAGGAAATATGCCGATATTCATCAAACATTTCCTACAGGATCGGACCCCACACTCTCTGACGTGTTCCATCAAGAAGAGGGTGTTCCACAAGGCAGTGTATTAAGTGTCACATTATTTAGTATAAAAATTAACTCTATTTTAAAACAACTGCCTCCAACAGTCCATAGAATGCTGTACGTTGACGACCTGCAAGTCAGTTGTCATGGGGAAGACCTGAATGATATCGAGTGTAAACTGCAGACATCTCTCAATAGAATCATTAAATGGTCACAGGAAAATGCTTTTAGGTTCTCCACCCAAAAGACTGTGTGTGTGCATTTCTGTCGAAAGAAAATTCCTCACCCTGATCCCAAACTATATCTGCAAGATGTGCTGATTCCTGTAGAAAAGGAATAAAATTCCTAGGAATGATATTTGACCATAAGCTTACCTTTCTTCCCCATATTACCTATCTAAAAAATGTTTAAAAACTATGAATATTCTGAAAGTACTGTCAAATACTTCTTAAGGTGCTGATCGAAGCTCAATGTTTCTTATATAGAGAGCTCTTATTCGTTCGAAACTTGATTATGGATCAGTCATTTATGGGTCGGCAAGACCTTCAGTTCTAGCCAAACTTGATCCGATACATCACCAAGCCGTTCAGATATGCACTAGTGCCTATAGAACTTCTACAGTGGAAAGCTTGTATGTGGAAAGTAACAACACCTCCCTGCGGCTAAGACGTGAAAATCTTTGTTTCAAGCACTATTTCAAAGTCTTATCACGAATCGAAACTCCTACGCGGTCGAAATTGCTTAATGACCCATACTCCCGTTTATATCAGGCTCGACCATCATGTGTCCGTTCTTTCGGCTTGCGGATGAGTGATTTGATAGAGGAACATAATTTGACCGATATAAATATACAGCTGGAGAATTTGCTTGGATTTCCTCCTTGGGAGAATTGGAGAATCCATTCTCTGGACACTGTTCGACACTGGGGTAAATCGCAAACTAACTAAATCCTCTACAAGCAGATTTTTTGTGACCATAGAAGGAAATATAGGAAGTACATCCCTTTATATACAGACGGATCAAAATCTCAGGATCATGTTGGTGCCGCTTTCGTCATAGAGAAAAATATAGTGGGGGTCCGATTATATCCAGCTTGTTCTGTGTTTACTTCTGAGCTTACTGCAATCCATCTTGGTTTGACTTACCTTTCAAGACAACACTACATGAAGTTTATCATCTACACGGATTCCATGAGGGCTCTAATGTCTCTGGAAAATTACGCTCATCGTTCTCACCCAATTGTAGCCAGAATCCTGAAGTTGAATAATACTCTAAAAAATCGGGGGTACCAGATTCTTTATTCGTGGATTCCTGGGCATTTTGCCATTAGGGGGAATGAATTGGCGGATATTGCAGCCGTGTACAATTCGACCACAGTGCGACCACAGTGTACAATCCTCAGATTCCATAAGCAGACATAAAAAAGTTTCTCAAAAGCAAAATTCTCAGTAAATGGCAGAGGCAATGGGATGACAAAGTCTATAATAAGCTGAGAAATGTGAAACCCACCATTGAATATTGGCCGTTACGGCTAATGGAAGGGAAGATGTTCTCTTGACTCGAATGAGAATTGGCCATTGTCGCCTGACTCATGAGTATCTCCTGAAAGGAGAAGAGAATCTCCGCTGCCCAAACCGTAATGCAAATCTGATAGTGCGTCACATCTTGGTAGAATGCCAGAGTTTTAATTATTTTCGACTAAAACACTTCAGCTGTTCAGAATTGGATTTAAGAAATTTAATTAGAAAAACTCATCATCGTAATCGGTTTCTGTTTTAAAAAGATATTGGCTTTTATGGTAGACTTTAATTTGTTCGCTTTTATTGTAGATTTTAATCGGTTTTTAGTAAATTTTTACCTAAGCTACAAGATTTTATAAATGACTAACTGCACTGTTACCATGTGACTGGCGCAAATAACCTTGACAGGTTTTGTGCCAAAATTAAAAAAATCCAATCCAATCCAATCCGCATGATAATATGCATACATTAGCTGATTGCAAAATGATTTCGTGATGTTTAGAATGACAAAATTCCTCTTACTACTTCTAGGGTTACAATGACCTAGTAGATAAGCTAGCTGAACACTAGTAATTTGATCCCGCCTTTATTATCTCCAAAACGACTTGTTTGTATGGACGCGTTGATAGTTTTGTACATGAATACCAATTAGTTCCTTTCAAAGAATCATTCATGAGGACATACCTTCCTTCAGGCTGATACCTTACCCTGATTGATTCCGTATGAATGATTAAACGAAACTATAAAAGTTTTTTCTTATAAAATATTAATTTTTATAGGTACCTTTTAAATATCCATGCCTAAACATTCAAGTTAACAAATGGTTTGCTTACATACGGTTTGTAATTAATTCGCCCTTCTGACATTAGGAGAGCTCGTTGTTATTGCTTTGCCCGCGAGTTCCAGACAACGAAAATATGCATGGCTATTTTATGTGCGTAGTATCTTTGCAGCTTGGTAGGAATTAAAATGTTGTTCAGCAAAATTCCCATAAAGAGGCCAGTGAGGAAGGTTCCCTCGGTTCCGCCATCTGAAATATTTATTGTCAAAATCGAGACAAAATATTTCTTTTCCCACGAGTGTAATTTCATTCCCCTTCCTGTGGTTCGCCCTGGTTTACGCTCTTGGTGATGAGACTGCTAAATCACGAATGGGGTTTGACCATTCCTAAGTGAAGGTATTACTCTGCAAGAGCTTTTCCCATTTAGAACAACGATTTATAACAAATATTTAAATAATTTTGTTTAAAAAGCTAACTTTTAGTTTACTTTAGCTAACTTTTATGCAATTACATACAAACTTAATAAATTTACGAAAGGAAATGAAGATAACCTAACTTAGAAGATGACATTCTACTATAAGCATGCTTTGAATGTTGTGTCTAGGTAATCTTCGTAATTCATTTCGTCTTTAAAACCTATTTAGGTAAAATTTTGACCTATATTCGTTTTTGCGGCAACTGTTATATCAGTTATATATAGTTATAATCTGTGCAAATGATACTTGACGTAGTTTTTTAACGCACATAATTTCGGCGTTACACGTTTTATGAAATATATAGAAATTGTATTTAAGGAAAGTTTTAAATGGTAGATATGGATCCAAATATAATTGAAATACTTTCTATTTTAGAGTATGGTTAGGTTAGGTTAGGTTAGGTTAGATTATTCAATTATGGCAAAGCACACGAGGGCTATCTGCCTAAGGGGAGGGATGCCTTCGTGGAGGACTTTCTAAGGGAAACTGTCTCGTATACACGTTACACATGGGGAAAACCACGAAAACGCCCATGCAGCCAGCCCGTTCACGGGATTCGAACCTCGGACCGAACTACCAGTGTTCAGCGTCTTTACCGCTCGGCCGCTGGTGGGCATTTTTTTAGAGTATGATCGGTAATTGAAATATATAGAGGTGTTGAATAACGTTTAGCTAGATAAATGTCAAAAGTTACTTTCAGTTTTCTACACAATCAGCTTTGCTTCAATGAAGTTAACGCAAAGATTCTTTATGCAGCTCCAGCAAGGAAAAAAACGTTTGGTCACAGTTAAAAAACATAATGCAAAAATCATCTTCATAATAAAATAAACCAAACAAAAGCCGCTTCATTTTTAAAAATACATAGTTTTTAACACATATAATTTCGGCGTTACACGTTTAATGAAATATATGAAAACTTTCAGATTTCATATTACTCCAAAGGAAGCATTTGTTTTCATTTACACACACATACACGTTTCTACAGCACTTGAGGTAGCACCACTTTGGGCTAAACATACACTGCTCGACATTGAAAATGAAACACCAAGAAGGAGTGGTCAGAAATTTATGCAAATTTTAGAGTAGAAGCACGTCACTGAGTTATACGAATTACGTGAAAAGCGCAGCTCTCCGACGCACGTGACGTAAGATATAAGGGAAGGAACGTGCAGGATGGGCAATATTCCTGTCGTTATTTCTGCCAGACGAATTATCGAAGAAATTTGGTTTTGTTCCAGAGGATGCGTGTAATAGGAGAGAATGCCAGGCCGCCATCAACGAAGGCACATCCAGCAGACAGACGATTTTACGAGGGGTATGGTGATCGGACTAAGAAGGGCGGGTTGGTCCTTACGTCAAATCGCAACTAATACCCACATGGACGCGAGCACGGTGCATCAGCTATGGCGAACATGGTTGGAACAAGGGAATGTGGGAAGAAGGAGGGGTGCAGGTGCAGCCAGAGTGACGTCAGCACGCGTGGATCGACGAATCCGCCGACAAGCTGTGGCGGTCCCGCAAGTCACTTGTACCACGATTCTGCACCAGCACCATTTGCAAGATACCCTGGATGTTCCCGTGTCGACGAGAACCATTTCCCGTCGATTGGTTGAACGTGGCCTTCACTCACCGTTAAGAAGACTGTCATTGACCACACAGCATAGACGCCAATGTTTAGAATGGTGCCGGATTGGAGCGATGTGGATGACAGAATGGCGAAACGTCGTGTTCTCAGATGAGTCACGCTTCTGTTTATCCAGTGGCAGTCCCCGCATACTTGTGTGGCATTGATGTGGAGACATTTAATCCATCAGTAAATGTGGAACGCCCCACCGCGCGACAACGTGGCACAATGGTTTGGGGCGCTATTGCCTACGATTCCAGGTCACCTCTATTTCGTATTCAAGGCACTATGGCGGCCCAACGATACTTGGATAATGTACTGCGGCCGGTGGCAATCCCCAACCTTCAGGGGCTGCCTAATGCAAGCAGGATAACGCCCGACCACACAATGCTCGCATCTGCCAACATGTTCTGCATGGTATGCAGATGCTTCCCTGGCCACCGTACGCTCCTGACCTGTCACTAATGGAGCATGTGTGGAATGTGATTGGATGTCGTTTTCAGACTCTGCCCCTGTCCAGTCTACCAGCCAGCGGCCCATAACGTCCGATGCAACAGAGAATATTGATTTTTTCCACTACAATTCACTCCCACGCATAATATAACTGAAATAAGTCCTACAATTCATATTAATTCTTCACAAAGAATCTCAGTGCAGCCAATTAAATGCCTACAAATTAATTTACAACATGCTAAGGCTGCCACTGCTCAAGCAACTCAGTATGCAATAGAGTACGGAGCGGATATAATATTTGCATAGGAACCGTACGTCAGGAATGGAGTCGCTATTGGCTTCCCGCTGCAATGGAAAAATTTTCAGAAAGAGGATAAGGGCAATCCCCACGTGCTATTGTAATCTGTTGTAAGGCAGACTGGGCTCCCTCTATCATTTCTCTAAAGCGGAACAATGTTGCAATACTTCTCGACGCTCAAAATCTAATCATAGTCATGGTTTCTCAATATTCTTCTCCAGCAGATGACCATAGTAATGTAACACAATTCATGAGAGACACGTTACAACGCTTCCACATCTCCAATATGATTTTGCAGAGGATTACAATGCCCATAATACCACGTGGGAATATTCAACAACGGATGATAAAGGTCGACAGCTTGAAGATTTTATTTCTTCACATCACTTAATTATGCAGAACACCTCCGATGCACCTTCTTCATTTGACACCAACTATACCCATGTATGGCCTGACCTTACAATTACAACAGCACAAGCTGCAGAATTAATACAAGATTGAAAAGTGGAGGACACTGTAAGTCTCTCGAATCATAAATTTATAACATTCAATAAAGACAAGATTACTTCAGTCCCTATTATTAAGCGTTACAATCTTCCAGGTCATAAAATAGCTCTTTTCGCTAGAAAAATGCGAAACCTCCTACAGGAAAAAGCAGAGCAATTATTGCAAGCACAAACCCAGGAGGATCTCGAGGTCTTCTCGAGCTCTTTACAAACTGCCATACAGCAAGCCTGCAATGACTACCTTCCAACACGCAATGTCAACACGCTTGTGTGCAGTTAATTGTTGGAATAGACCCCTCCGTACACAACAACACAAATGCAGAGCACTTCGTCGGAAGTTAAAACAGGCACGCAGACTCAACTTTTACAAACAGAAACGTTAGAACGTTATCAAAGAGAACGAGCCTTATACAAGAAAATGATTATAGAGGCAAAAATTAACTCATGGAAACGTTTCTGTACGGACACTAAGGACGTTTACGGTATTCAGCACACGATTGTGACTGGCAAACTATTTAAAACAGCCCAGCTTTACGTCTCAACTTCCACCCAGAGCAACACCGACTTTACTGCGGAAACTCTTCAGCAGATCCTAGATAGAGTTTTCTGTCCTGGCATCTCTTCAGATGACACAGATTACCATCACTCTGTCAGAAATGGTCCAACCCTCTTAACATCTCCTCCGGACTTGAATTTCATGCGTAAAGAGCTTCTAAAAGTGCTTACACATCTTCCGCGAAAGAAAGCCCCGGGACCTGATGGTGTGGATTACACCATTGTCAAACTTATAATAAGATCGGCTCCAGACCTCTTTGTCAATTACTTTAGTAATTCAAATTGATAAAAATATGAATATTTATAATGATATAGACGTAAATCAATTAATAACAGGTCATGGACGATTCCCGGCTTACCTAAAACGATTTGGTTTCCAGAATAATGACTTTTGTAGAACTTGTAATAAAGTTGAAGACGCTCAGCACTATTTTGATGACTGTATATTAACTGGGAGTGCAAGGGTTAAATATAAGAAGAACTATAAAATTGATATAAAGAAAAACTATAAGAACTTAATAGATTACAGTAGGACTGTTATGAAGATTCTAAATACAAATAGAGAAGGAGTGAGAATTAATGTTTAAGTGTTTAAAAATCCGTTCAAAAAAGGAATGTATTGTTGATATACTGAATGTTATAATTTCG
The DNA here is from genome assembly GCA_000611955.2 of Stegodyphus mimosarum. Classification (NCBI taxonomy): domain Eukaryota; kingdom Metazoa; phylum Arthropoda; class Arachnida; order Araneae; family Eresidae; genus Stegodyphus; species Stegodyphus mimosarum. Next base: position 133,049 of record KK115468.1, read on the forward strand.
ATGTTTTATAATTTTAATTTTGGTATGTAGTTTGAAAACTGATGTCAAAACCTGATATTTAATTGATGAATTATAGATTTTGGAAATTATTGTTTAAAGAGAGGATATCATAAAACCTTCTTGCTAAATGTGAGTAGAAATTGTAATGAATAATGTAAAATATTAGAAATGTTTGAGATATTTTATCAATTGTAATTTTTATATTTATATCTTTTGTGATGGATCATGTGAAATGAGGCAACAGAGTTTGTATTCTTCTGAATTGTATTACATGTGTATGTGTTTTTCTTTTATTGACATTAACACAATTTAAGATTTAAATAATTGGGACTGACAGATAGAATTTCCTTTCCGTTTTTATATTTTTAAATATAAGTTTTAAATTGATTAATTTTTACTTACTAGTAATTTTAGATAATTGACATTAATTTTTTCACCAATGCAGTCCTTTGTTTTGCTTTTAACACTACGCACCTGTTTTAAAAAATTTTTCTGTACTTGGAGTACATGAAATATAATGGTAATTTTAGATAATTGACATTAGTTTTTTCACCAATGCAGTCCTTTGTTTTGCTTTTAACACTACGCACCTATTTAAAAAATTTTTTTCTGTATTTATAGTACATGAAATTAGAAACTCATAAATATGCTTTATTTTACAAACGGGGATTTATTTAATTTTAACATATTGCCACTGAGAACTAGTGTCTCAGTGATCGTTAGACGGACCCCATGGTTGATGATCTCTCCGTAGGTTAGATAGGCGTGTTTTCGGTGGTAGTGGTTTTAGGGATCTTATCATTGGCTTTCTTTACTCCCCTGTTGTTGTGGTATTTGTTGTGTGTGTTTAATTAGATATAGATTTAGATGTTCTATATTTTTGTGTTGGAAAAAGGGAGTTACTCTTGTCACAGTTCTGTTGGTTTTTTGATGGTAATATATTGTGATTTTTGGTTTATTCTTTGTTTTGGAATTGAGGCCTATTGTGTTTGATTGTACTGATTAAATCACAGACCTGTACATTTTGTTTTTGAGATTTTTAGTTATGATTTTTGGGATTTTCCCTTTTTTTTAATTGGGAGTTCCCTGGTTTGTTTGTAGTATGTATGGTTACGTGTTGTTTGTTCTTTTTTCTTGTAACTAACCTTGTGATTTTGTGATTTTCTTTAGTTTTGTTAGTATGAATGGATGGATCCGTCTTTTAATTGCAACCATACTAAAATGTATCTTTTTGGTTTGATTTGTTCACATTATACTAACCTTTTTTGTTGCCCGGTTCTTGAGGCTTTGGTTTTCTGGGGTTAGACTTATACTATGATAGTTATTACATCTTTGTATTTAACATAATTTTATTCTGGAAACGGCCGGACCGCTGTCTTCATTTTTGTTGTTCGATGGGCTAGCTCTTAATTTGAGCCATACGACTGGAACATTCCAGTCAGGTGGGCCAGAGGGCTGCGCCCCATTACTACTACTACTACTTTAATTAGCTTTTTTCTACCGGGACATTCCCTAAAATCTTCAAGATTGGCCAAGTAATGCTCTTTCTTAAAAAGAATCGAAATCCCTCAGATCCTAGTTCTTTTCGACCTATTTGCCTGCTCTCGTCTATGTGCAAGGTGTTTGAAAAATTACTGATGAATAGCTCCGCTCTCATCTTCACTGTAATAATGTCCTCAGTCCTCATCAGCATGGATTTCGCCCCGGCCCGTCAACCATCCATGCAATATTCGACATCAAGGAAGCTATCTTAGAAAGTAAAAACAGCGGTTACCATACAGCTCTTATAAGCATTGATTTGAAAAGCGCTTTCGATAATCTATGGTGACCCGCTATCAAGAAAGCACTCAGGGACGCCAATTGCCCTGAAAATTTATACAGAACACTAAGAACACACATTATCTCTCCGACCGACACTTAACACAGCAATACACAAAAACGCCATTGTGGAGCGTTAACAGACAAGGGGTTGCCCGCAAGGTTCCTGCGCGGGGCTCCATCTGTGGGAATTTAACATTTAACAGCATCCTCACTGCCGCATGGCCTCAGCATACCAAAATCTTCGCATACGCTGATGACGCAGCTCTACTTCTTAGACGACATACGCGTGAAAAACTTCAAGTAAATTACAATGAAGTTTGTGCTCAATTTTATGCTCTTTGTCCTTCTTTAAAATTAACAATTGCAGATGAGAAGTCAAGGGTTTTCTTGATTCCAAAAAAAGGAACTCTAATATTCAAAAGCTTCTCTCCGCGACAGTCACTGAAAAAATGGTCACATGTGCCGCTGCGATATGGGCCAACGCCATGCATGCGCGAAAATTAAACATCTCTCATTGATCCAAAGGCCATTTGCACTTAACATTACTCGTGCATATTGCACAACGGCCTCAGACGCAGTCAATGTTTTAGCCGGACTACTCCCCCTGCACATTTGTGAAGAAGAGGAAGCTGCCCGACAACTCGTCAAACAACTACGTAGGCCTGCAACTTTCGCAGAAGACATCTTCCCTTCTGAAGATTATAAAGCACAGGCCCCTTACTTACACATCCACCCCTCGCAGAAGGGCGCCGAGGGGAGAATACGATTTAACACAACATCTACTGATTCACATTTACATACAGAGATCTATACTAATGGATAAAAAATTGATACAACACAAGCAGTGCATTTATAGTTCTACAGGACCATTCAAATATTTATCAATGGAAAGGTCAGTTACGCCCTAATAATAGTGTATTTCAGGAAGAGGCAGTGGCAATTACGCACGCAATATGTGACCTGCAAAAACAGCAGATTACACCTGCAGTGATAAAAACAGATAGCCAGTCTTCATAATATGCTATCAACAACCCGGAACACTACTCCCCAATTATCCAGCAGATACAACAAGATCTAAGAGATCAACCAGAAATTCATACCACACTGGAATGGATAAAGGCCCATGTCGGCCATTATGGCAATGAGCTTGCTGACAGATTGGCTAAGGAAGCTGCTAATGGACAGGCTAACGTTCAAGTTACTGTTCCATGGCCCATTTCCCACCTTAAAAGATCTCTTCGACTTAAGGCCATAGGTCAGTGGCAGGAAGAATGGGACTCGAGCCAAACTGGCCGCCGTACGCAGTACCATCTCGCGTACGTTGACACAGCTCGAAATATTAACAATCCCAATCCCGTTAGATATATTACAGGATATAAGCCTTTTCCACAATACTATGCACGATTTGGCTTAAGTAATACTGAGCTCTGTTGCTACGGAGATGTGGGTACTCTAGAACATTACCTCTCAACATGTCCACTCACTGCTGGTTCACATATTCCTCTCCCGGATGTTAATCGTCAAGCATTTTGCAAATATTTAATTAAACAGCGGCATCTGATCCGCCTAATTCTAAATATAATGGATAAACTATCCACATTAGACTTGGACTTATGCCAAACTTCATCAGCGCACAACTGAATCCCAATCATATTCTGAAGGTACATTGATAATTAAACATTTCTGACATAGAGTACAGGATGCAGTAGTATTCTGAAGGTACTACTGCATCCTGTTTTCTATATCAGAAATGTTTTAATTATCGATATGCACCAACCTACTCTTGCATATCGAATCATGTACTGCCTAAACTTTAATCCTGCATCATTATATACAAAACGTAGTTCAGGCATCAATCATCAAAATATTGCAATATATCCGTAATGTAAAAGTATCGCAATATTGGTACATATTTATCAGCATTCAAACGTAGTAACTATCTTATACATATCAAGGTCATGCAGAAGTGCTTAAGCACACCTGTGGTGTAATAATGTACTCAATTAACGTATAGCTACTTATATGCATTCTAGACTGTATTGGGTACTATGCATCTCATATAGTGTTAACTTTGGCAATGTGATTCATCATCTGCTACTCTGTTTGTGCAGCTCTTAAGCTCTACAGCCAAGTACTCTTTCTGTATATTCTTAAAATTATGCAAAATGTTAAATACACCTATGATGTAATAGTCTACTCATCCAGTACTTTATTTGTGAATTAAATTTTGTGTCTATCTAATGCTAATTTAGTATGTTTGCATACAGCATTTAAGTCAGATATGTATTTTCATACATTAAATTATTTGAATTTGCACCCTGTATTGTTCATGGCAATCATACGTTTTGTTGCAACACTATTTACATCTGATGTATTTTTATATCTTGCCTTATGTACAGCATTAAGAATATTTTAAATCTCTTCGAGGAGACAATTGCCTCGTATACCTTACGTAAGTAAACATAATTACATCGTTTTATGTTAACCTAATCATAGAATTTTGTTGTATTATATCTATGACATCTCATAGTGTCTGAGTATCACACACCTGTATTGTATTAAAGATATCACTATATATGGCATTATATGCAAGATATGTATATATCATTATGCATCAATTTATCTTTAACATTTATGATATTATGTAAAATTGTCAGGACTGAGTGTTCGGTGCATATTCTTTGAAAACATCTTCGTGACAGCTTAAAGTCCTGATCTGGAACAGGGAGCTGAATGCAGCTATGTCCTGGTGGTAGATACTGTGATTAAGTGGTAGAAGAACTGCACTTGAAAGGGATTTAAAATCCTCTTTTATTAGATCACAATTATTTACAATCACTTCCCAACTCGGGAGGGATACACAAAGTAAAGACCACACTTGGGTCTAAAATGAACAATCAAACATAAACTAAAACTAAATAGAAATTAAATAGTCGTTGCTCGTAGAGCTGTACGCGAGGTTGGCCTCTAACTAAATGGTGCGTAGCAAGATTTACTAATACTGACGCACTTGGATTTATTTCAATAAGTAATCACGTAAAGCGCTATGGCTTAGAATTTAAATGCTAGCTGATCAGGCGAACGTCGAATAGAGTGACCGTGATCTGAGACTAAAAGCTCTCTCACACTGAGAGGTTTCTACCTCTGGTTTAAATAGAACTTGGCTCCACTTCAAATTAGCATAAAGCTAAAACGCGCGCTTCTTCTAACGGGAAGTTGAAAATGAGAAGAGATAGAAAGATTTAAATTAAAATAAAACTTTGTTAGTTAACTAAAACCTTACAAAATACCAATACTCTACTACTGCAACAATATTCGTTTATGCTGTTTATGCAACACCCAGTGTATATATTGTATATAGCACCTTGTCTGATCTTTATTCTCATAGGCTTATTGTATTGTCACGAATTTCTTATCTTTCCTTCCAAATGTATATTCATTGAAATGACAATAGTATGTTCTGTAATGATTCTAGCACTTTGTCTACCCATACTGCATATTGTATTGTAACACCTACTACTGAAATGTGCTGTTTATACTATTGAAATGTAATAATTAATCTTTCAGTAATCTTCTCACTCGTATATCGTATGGTACTTATATTGTGTTATATAACTTGCATATAGTATTTTGAATGTCATTATGTACACTCTATCTTTGAATGTATTTACTCCAGAATATCAGTAACTTGTTAATCCAGATATGTATTTACTGCATTTTATGTTATAGTTCATATGAACAGCGCTGCTATAATCAGTCTGTACGTAATATTTTAACCTGCACTTTATATGTTAACTGCATTGTATCATTTATGTCATACTCTTTATATGTCATATAGGTCATACAAATTGTCCAACATCTATCCGAACCTCTGATATAACATCACTGTTACGAATATCGTCTGGTCGCATAACAATCTGTATATGTTATATTTGTTTTTATATTGCCCCCCCGAGATGTAATTACTCCTGCTGTGTACATCGTTTCATGCCTTAATAGTAACACTACATAAATATATACATGTTGTATAAATTTTTTTAACTGTAACATTGTAATCTCTTCTCATACAGTACTCGCACCATGTAGTAGTTTGCAAGTTATTTAGCAGCTGACTGTTGACTGTCTTATACGTATGACTGTATATTCCATTACTGCGTTTTGCTCTATGTATTACATCCGCATTTCTGTATTGAACTAGTGTACTACTTTTATCTTTTATGTCACATAAAATGTGCACGTATTATTGTATGCGTATTCATTTTGTACCTCTGGTATAGCGTCACTTCCGAAAATAGTATGGACGCACAACAGTCTGTAAATATTACATATGTTATATAGTTTATATCCTGTTCTTATAAATGTAATTATTCCTGCTATGTACATTGTACCATGCTTTATTTGTAATACTAGTTACCCATGTTAATGCTGTACTCTAGATAATGGTGGGCGTGGTGCTGTACTGATTAACCGCTATGGTAAAGGGACAGTGCCCACGTCCCCCGTCACTTATCACTTATTCTACTGAGTCGACTCCTTTCTCGCTCTGTATTTTGATTATCATTTGGAAATAACGATTACTTATTGCTGCTTGCTGTCACTGTCGTTTTTCCAAATTTCATTACTTTCTGACCACTCCATCTTGGTGTTTCATTTTCAATGTCGAGCAGTGTATTTAAAAACAGCATATCTTTAAAATTTGCGATAGACAGTTTCCGCGCTATGGAGAAAGAAAATATCTATTTACCTGCAGTGTTGTCACTACTGGCTTCGAAATCATTCAGTTTTTGTCCTTAAAGTCCTTAAAAATTTGAAAAATATGAAATATATAAAAAAAAAAATTCGAAATTCAGAATTCGGGCTTCCTGGTGCCCCTGTTAGGGTGAAGGACTACGCAATTAAAAATTTCATGACTCTAGCTACCGTTGTTTTTTGGCAAAGCAAGAAGCATACATAAATTTATGCAAATTCTTCATTATTTAATTTCTTTAAAAAAGGACGAAAATATTTGGTGGCAATAACGTGAAGAGTAATTCAGTGCTTTTAGTTGTATAACACAGCATGATGTTTCAAGACTAAAAGCTCTTCTGGGTTAACGCCCCTTTGAACTAAAATAAGTGATATTTGGGGTCAGATAGGATACGTATGGTACGGAGCTGAAATCCGCATTGCTTAATAACAGTCTGCAAAATCCTAAACTTGCGGATTACTGTTTATTGATTATTTTGTTACATATCGTAATAGTAGGGGGAATATAATCAATAACAATGATCCCTTCTCCCTCAAAGTGGTGCCTTTAGTTTTCCCAGCAGAATTCTGAGTTCTTAAGCCTGTGGCATCAGGGAGAGATCCACTGTGCTTTCATACTATGTTTTCATGTTTCGTTTCTTATCGCAGTGGTTAAGACATATTTCATTTTCTATTATCAGACATAAATAAAAATGTACCGGAATGTATCATGGATAAAAATTGTCGAAATTACTCAATCCGATATTTCTTTATTTCTAGCACCAGCATCTTGTATACCTATCAGGGAAGAACTTCAGGTTTTCTTCCGTTCTTCACGTAAGATTTTATCCACTGATTTGATGAATTTGAGAAATTATTCGTAATTTTTTTCAACTCATTTTCCTCAACTGTAGTTGTTGTAACCACGCTGGGACCTTGTTTTGGAACATTTTCGAGTAAAGTTTTCTCTGATCTATGCAAGGCATCTTGACTTTTGATAGTGGAGTAGAAAATTGCTATATCACTACAGACTGCAGCCATGTGTTCCAAGTCTGCCGAGGTTAAATAAATAATAATTATTATAATTATAACTATAATGAAAAATTCAGTCAACAAACGGAGTGCTGTATTTATCATATTAAGTTAAAGGACATCAGTAAAAGACCAAACGTAACAGCCTCTAAAGCATGAAATAATAACATAATAAATGCTTTACTTTTTACAGTTTCAAAGGATTATTATGTTTGTAATTAATCACATTGCCGATTATTACATATCCTTAAACATGGAGTTTACTGAAAGTTTCTGATATATAGGATTAGTATTGCTCAATGTTACCTTCTTGATTAATAAAATAACAGGTACATACACAATAACAAATCTGAACAGATACATAATTTAATTGAACAAAAGCCTTAGAAACACTCAAAACAGATTGCTTATACAAAGTCACTGCACCTCCAGGGAATATATTTAAAAAGTATTGCAATGATTTGTAAACTTGGATACTATAGAAAAAGAAAATTCAGAACTCAGCATCGAAAATGTTAGCTTTTGTCGTGCATCATAATGCACTCACATATTCCCGACCTACATGAAAAATACTGCATGGAATGTATGTGTACTATGCGCATAAAAGAGAGAGAGAGTTAAAATATAATATTCATTGTTACAAGGCACCTGAAACCTTAAATAGAACAGAATTTCAATAGAGAAAAACGCATGTTATTTTATGATAAAACGTTTTCTAAAGAACTCACTTCATTCAAATGCAAAATGTCCATTGAAAAGAAATTGAATCTCTTTCATAAAATATCGCTTCAGACACAACCCCATCCCATTTTAATCCACTTCTTAGGCGCTCGTATTGAGTTTACTCGTACCTATGAAAAGCTCAGTTCATGCAACAATATGTGCCTTTATTTGGGAGCTCATCCATTCATACATATTCGCCGTAATGGACAAGACAACAATAAGGGTCCCCACGGAAAGAATCCTCTTTATTCAATTCATATCCATATTACTGGCCGGCCCTGACATCGATTGCACTACACATATCATTCGCAGGCATTTTCCTACTTTTTTTCCATTTTTCCTGAAGAATATCATAGACCTTATCCTCTCCACCCTTTCGACAACAGCCACCCTCAGCGCGCGGGATTTCAACTGTTCATGTAAGGCAGCGAGTGGCTTTGATTGACTGCCATTGGTTTTGTACATTAGTAGGCGGAGGGCTGAATAAAAAGAATGGAAGATCTACTTCCGCCCCTGCATTTGGGGCTTCCCCATCGTGCTTCTGACACGCAAAGCTGACATAATTGGCAAACCATGGATCTTCTTATTCATTTGGGTTTCTATGATATTCGTTTATGGCGAATCCTATCGCGAGCTCGGATAATTTCTTCCAAAAGAGGTGCCACTTGCATGCTATCTCAGCAACTTTCTTTGGGAATAGCTTTCCATAATAATTTGTTCGCAGCCAGATACTACATACATCCATACATGTAAAGCAAAATATTGAATGTGGAATAGCTTCTCTTCCATATTCAGTTGTTCCCTTTACTCCAGCCAAAGTATTAAATAAAATCAAACTATTATGCTTCTTTTGAAACTGCTATTTTTCCATTTTTTAAATTCCTTGTACGAAGTAAAGGAACTATTGTAATCGCGAAAATATTTCGGCTTTAAGATTTCAAAGGAAATATTCATTTTGACAGTTCTTGAAACCATTTGGATTATTTTTTTGTGATGTCTGTATATATGTATGGGTAGAAGAAAAAATTCTATGTTCCAAAGCGGATTATAAAATGGATTCAAAATGCTTTTCTTTGTGACGTCTTTGCATACTCCCGTGCATATGTATCTCGCGTAATTCATATACTATTAGCTGTAGAACGCCAAAATTTTGTATATGAGACAGCTATAGCATCTTATTCCGAAATTCCCTTTTTTATTGTGATCGCGGTACCAGGGGTGTGTATATGTATATAATAACACACACATATATATATATATATATATATATATAATCTTCATCGCTTGATCGGGAATGAGGTGAATGTTAACTTTTTTTCATATCTGCAAGAAATTGGATTTTATAATTTAATTTGACATGCCTATAGCTTTTAGATTTTCTGTATATTTAAAAATGTATTACATAACTAGATTTTGATTTGGTTTGCATTAATCTTTCATGTTTCAGTCATTCAGCTTTTAAATTTCTTGTCAGTGTGACGTGCATGTTTTAATAGATTTTATGTACATATATTCAATATCGAAATCTATTCATCGTTGGTCTGGCGCATGATAACCTCTAAGGTTATGTGCCATAGAAAAAATAGCCTAAAACCTCTCTATTCCGACTTATAATTCCTAACCCGACCTTTTTCCCTCTATCCTTGGTCGTAGACATCTATACCATTATAATCTGTGCACGTCTGCCTGTGGCACCATTTCCTCCAGAATGGCGGGGAGTTGAATTTCCAGAGATGTACCCCCGGATTCCAAAACATTAGTGGTAGTGGAAAGCCATTTCGACCATTTTATCTTCCTACGACTTTAATTAGCCGAGAGATTAATAAAAACCCTGAGAACAGTGATTTTCGCCATCATTTTTCCGAGTGTTAACAGTCTCGCACTCTAGAAGATAAAAATCTGATTTATTTCGAAAAGTGTTGCCACTATTCGCTTTCAAATCCTTCAGTTTGCTAGTAAAAAACTTGTGAGTTTTACAAAATATGAAATAAAAATAGCAATGCCAAACATTAAATATGTTATTACTGTATGAGAGCATATTCTGACGTTGAAGAAAGCATGCGATTCTATATGACGTTATTTATGTCGAAACGTTTTCGTTATTGAGATGTTAATTGTTTTATTGATATTGAGGAAAAATTGTTACTTTACGTTAAATTAAAATCCTGACGTTATACGTATACATATTAAATTGAAGTGCCAGAAGTTTTTTTCCGGTTTGGCAGCACAAAATGATTTACGAATTGGTTATTGCCCGGAAAGAATGAATTGATTTTATTCATATTGAAATGTTTTCATGCATTTCTATTCCAGGTGCACATAGAACTTATAAATTTTGTTTCGGCCGCAGTCCGCTAATATACTTCTAGTTACAGAAGTGTTTTAAATGTCAAACATATTCAAGTTTTAGCAATTCAAATTTAAAAAGAAAAATAAATTTTGGACAAGTAAGGAAATATAACTCTAATGTGGTCAACCGTTCTCATATTTAGGAAAATTTTATAGTCGTTATGAAAAACTAAAAACAGAAGAAAATTGACTTCCGTTCGGAAAAAAAATAAGTGGGCTATTTAATTTCAAAATTTACGATTTTTGCTGTCATTTTTCAACTTGCCTTGAGACATCGGTCAATTAAATTAGAAAAATTTTAGGAAATAAATTTAAAGGCAGAAAAAGATGTGCATGATTTAATTAAGCGTACAAGTAACTCATGCAGTGTGTGCGCCAGACTTTGTTATCTTAATTTCATATGAAATAGAATACTATCGCTTCTTTTATTTATTACTTTTTATGGTTAAAGTGACGTTAATTCAGAATAAATTAATGAAATTCAATGAAATTGAAATCTCAGAACTGTAGATGCGTATATTTTATACTGCTCGTAAAGTAAAACAGGCAAATTAAAGAAATTCAATGAAATTGGAATATCAGAACTGTAGATGCGCATATTTTATACTACTCGCAAAGTGAAACAGATGTTTTGTCTCTTACATTTAGCTGCTTTGTATATCTCAGGTTGATATGAATTAAATAAAATTACAGGAGCTAAACGGCTTTTTAACTTTTTTCATTTTTTCAATGATTTTTAATTTTCTTCTTTTTACAATATTGTAAATTTTGTATATAGTATATCGTTGTATTATATTTACAAATGTATACTAATCGCATCTTTATACTAACATATTGATCGCAATTGTAGAATCCAGAGCCCTCCATCACTTCTCAAAATTCTATGTTAGGTTTTTGGAAACTGAATTATCAGAGGCGTTATATTGTGCCTGATTCTTCTTCTAAATGTTTTTACTTCCTTCTACGAAGTACAGGAAATGTAATAGCGAAAAATTTAGGGTAACATATTTAAACGAAAATAGGCATTTTGACCGCTCTCGAATCCATTTGAATGATTATTTTGGGTGATATCTGTATAGATGGACTTCTCTTCATATATACAGCTACTAAAGAACTCTTTAACTCTTTTTACTGATACGGATTGGAAAACGGATTTAAAATGGATTCAGAAGAGAAATTTTTGTGACACACGTTTGTATTTCGCATAACTCAAAAACGAGTAGCCCTAGAACAATGAAATTTCGTATATGTGACTTCTGTAACATGTAGTTGTGTACTTTCCTTTTCCTTTGCAATCGGCGGCACCAAACATACACATATATGTATATATATTCCTACCCTGTTATCCGGCTCGATAAGCTCAGTATTTTTATTTTTATATTTTGGTAAGTTATAATTTTTTTTGCTTTAAAAGTGGTGGAATTATATTCCCTTATACTGCGGTTAAGGTTTTTATGCTTTTAATTAATCTGCATGCAATAGTTTTAGAATTATCAACAATTTAAAAGTCTAAGTGGCACTACGTTTAATGAGGCCTCCATTTGTTTACATTTGAAACTTTTAGTAGAACAGTGAATTAAGTTAGTTGGTGCTCTAACTTCAGTGATGTTTTGTCAAGTGGAACCGAAAATTAATGTTCAATGTTTTGCATCGAAAATCTTGTCTTCGTACCCTATGGATGGATTGCTTGTTTTTGCCTAGAAACTTTAATTTCAATTGTAAATATTATTCGTTTATTATTTTTAACTGTATTTGGTCTTTTAGATTTTTTTTAGATTTTAGAATTTTTAATGAAGATGTTTTGGGTCTTTTATGCATTTTTGATTTCCCGCGAAATGAAGTGATTGAATCAGAATTATATCTCTAATGTAATTCGAATAATAAGTTTGAATGAAGTGAAGCAAAAAAATTCATAATTTATTAGGCCAAACAAGGAAGGCATGTGGTGTCGACTTCAGATATTTTTATCAACATTACAGAGATACAAACGTTTATATTTTTTAAATCACTGTGAATCATTTCTTGGTATTTAAATGAACGAAATATAGATTATTTTCTATTGTAACTTGCAGCTTGGTAGGTACTTTTGTCGTTTATGAAAGAAAAATTGCAAAACCTAAATAATATTAGCAATTTCATAGATAGTTTTCCAGCATAGGTGTGCATTAAACAAGAACACTAATGTTGGTTATGTCCTTATTTTTTTCCTGACATCACAATGCAAAATGTGCGTGCTTATTGTTGATCTGCGTACAGTTTCAAAAATGATTAATTTGTACGTAAATATATTGCAATTGCAATATATCTACGTACGTATCAAATTGCCATTTAGAGCAAAATGGTTTATTACAATCAACAGCGAACAGAAATTAAAAAAAGAATAAATAAATAAAAAATAAATATAATATAAAAAAAATCTGAAAGCTTTCAGATTTTACATTACGCCCAAAGGGGCGTTGTTTAACGTTTTGTGAGTTACCATTATTTTATTAAATATCATGTTATTCGCATTTAAATCACAAAATTCAGTCCAACAGCAATATGGCGAAATAATTTTAAAATGAGCATATGTTTAGAATTTCTGATACACAGTCTCGCGCGCTGGAGATAAAATGTTTTCTTTTTGTTCTTTTTTTTACAATGTCGCCATTACTTGCTTTGAAATCTTCAAGTTTGTTAATCAAAAACTCATAAACGCTTTACAAAATATAAAATAGATATTAAAGCAAATTCCAAATTCGGGCTTCCAGATGCCCATATTCGGGTGGAAATAAATATAATACAGGTCTGGAGTATTTGGTAGTAACAGTTTGAAAAGCGAACCGACATTTAACGTGAATCAACGCAAAATGTCAAAACGAAATGAATAGCCAATCTGGCCTAACTACCTTCGGGTTAAAAATGTACTCTCCACAGAATAAAAAATTTATAATTCCAAAATCTATATTTTTAAATACAGATATGTTGAAGGCCGAAAGCTATTGTGTTTTCATAATAATTTTGCAGATTGATAATCGTAAAAATAAAAGGAAACCGAATCTATTCTAGATTTCCGATTGTGTTTTTCCAACAAAAGACGTATTATTCCTTTATGTCCTCTTGTCTGTCTATCTATATATATTTTGATCGATTGACAGGTAAATAATTATCATTTAAATCATATATTTGTGAAACGTTTTCTGTGACTAGTGCGATGCATTTGCAAACTTCGACTGCAGTACATATTTGCGATACGTTGTTGCAATAGTTTTATTTATTATATGGAGAAATTAACAATGCATTTTACAATTCTGCGTCTAGACAAATATTTTAACATCGCATTTATTTCAAACTTGCTACTCGATAAATTTGCGTTTGAAATGAAGGCTAGTACTTTCAACAAGAATGTTTGTTCTTGATAATGTATTCCCTTCTTCGTGAGGTGTCCTTTTATGTAGGCGTGTTACTTAAATTTTATATAACTACCTTTTAAGTTTAATCTCTAAACTTAGCTTTCAGCGCTATTTAATCGGCATATTTTCTCCACCATTATTTGCGGGGCAATTAAAAATTGTTATTAGCCCAAAGGAATGTTAGCCCAGAACGGCTATTAGTCTCAAAATGGGATTTTGTGTTCAATCACTATAAACGTCTGAATCCCTTTTAAAATTGTTGTCGCCAAATTTTATCCTCTTACATTACATTTAAAGAAGTTAAATAATGAAGAATTTGCATGAATGCATGCATGGTTTTCACACTGTGAAAAACAATGGTGCCTAGAGCCTTCAAATATTGAATAACGTAGTCCTCCACTCGAATATGGACACACAACTTTTGAATGACATACACACACGTGCATTCGAGCTAACATTTTAGGACGTATGCCTAAACATAGGCTTTGGAGAATTGTTTTGGAATGAGCAAAATAATACCACTTTAGTCAACTATAGTCTGTTATTTTAAAATAGACACCTCAAAGATTTCCGGCCGTTTCCTACTTGTGATCGTAACACATGTCGTCACCACCACAAAGTACTTAATTTTTCTACCTCATTTGAGACTAGTCAAGTAAATCTTCATTCGTGCACTTAACAAGAAGAGAAACACTAGACAAATATGAAATGTGACAGAAAGACTTACGGGACTCTATTATCTGCCGCAGCTATTGTTACCGTGTTTACGATGCAAGCCAAGTGCGAAAAGATAAACTTGAAAGGTCTGTGCTAAAGCAACAGACTTTGACAGAACAGAAAGCTGTGAGTCGTACTTAGATGACTGCGGAGGAGGAAAGAAAGGAGGTGACTGTTGCCACTCGTTCAAAGAAAAGCACACTAATGCAAATTGATGAAGAAATGTTAACAAAAACGATAACGGAAATGTAGAATAAACCTGGAGGATGGGATTGCGAAATATATGCGGTAGGAACAAGGTAAACACCAAGTTCAGTATTAGTGAATAAATGTGGCGCTTATATAGCGTACATCCTTTGAAACCAAAACTTATCAATTAGCATTTTTTCTTCCCCGTCTTGTAAATGATTCAGTATCACATTCTTCGAAAACCTGATTTATTTTTCTTGGAAACTGCCTCGAAACTGTTTATTGTTTGTAGAATATATTCATTTTTAATTATTTTAAACCCATGTTTAGTGGTTCAAGATTCTATAGATTATTGTATGCAAAAGAAGGCTTGATAAGTAACGTATTAATAATAATAAAGTATATTAATCTATTCAAAAATGTTTTTTTATTTCCCCCAAAAACTGTTTGGGGCATCAGCCATGACGGAAGAAGTACTATGATATATGGTTTTAATCTGCAGTCATTTTATAGTACATTTAGGTGAAGCTGTTTTGAATAACTGCACATGAAACGGTGAAATGCCGTGTTATTTATTAAATTCAATACTTTCCTTCAGCTGTACAGACGGGAAAGTGGTTAGTGTCTCTGAGTGCCGTACCGAAGAATCAGGGCTCGATTCCCTGAGAAGGCATGTATGTAAATTGTCTGCCCCTTCCTAGAAGGCAACGGTGGACCACCTATTAGATGACTTCATAATAAAATGACCACCGCTTCTGGCCTTAGTAGTGGCCAGTGCCCCATAATAGCTACTGCCCGCCATTGGCGGGGAAAAAGATACTTTCTTTCATGTTGAAATCTTGCATTGTTTACACATTTTACCCACCGCTTCTAAAAATAAAATGTAATAACTGCTTATCAGTAATTATCATGAGCAATGATTCATTTATTTCAGCTGTTCTATAATTGGTGAAAATTATTAATGATATTTTACACCCTTTTCGTGATTAAAAAATAAATGTAGTAAATATTATTATCTGTATATATAAAGAAGAAGATCTGTGTGTTTGATGGTTCTCTAATAACTCAGTCTCACTACTATAGCTATCGTCACCAAACTTTCTACATTTCTTTTCTGGTTCCTAGAAAAGGTCGACGTCCACTTCTTTCCAAAAAACAATAACTAAAATCAGAGATATTAATTTAAAACTCGCCCTCATTTTTCTGTGGGGCAACAATCTCGCTGATGAAAATCTGCTTTATTTCGAAAGTTCTTGCCAGTGCTCGCTTTTAAATCCTAGAGTTTGTTAATAAAAAATTTCTAAGTTCTAAGTAATCGAGCACTTCCGCTAGTATTGGATATGTTAAAACTTGAAATAAATGCGCACGTGTGAAATTTGTGAATCGAAATAAATATATACTCCTTGGTTATCTGTATTCCCGGTTTCAACATTCAGTAGAACTGCTCTGTGTTTGAAGTACTTTCATGTGTGGAGGCTAGGGGATGTTGACCACACACGTTTTTGCATTTATATGTGTATTTGCGTATTGCACGCTTAATTTGCAACTAAACAGTATCTGCTAACTATGAAAATATAAATATCGGTTATATAAATGTTTATTTTTTTTGCGTAAAATAACTTTTCTCTTATAAATCGCTTCATTTTCATTATTTGTGAAATAATAGTACTTATAACACGTAATGATAGTCAAAGAAATGTTTCTCATGAATTTATAAAGTTGCCAATGAATTGAAAACTTTCGTAGGAGTGCGAATAATCAAAAAATATTAGTAAAGCGATCACAGTAATCTGAACGTTTTTAGCTTAAAGGAGCGTTAGCTCAGAGGGGCTGTTAATTTCGCTTTGGCATTTTGCGTCGATTCACTTTAAATGTTTGTATCACTTTGCCAACTGTTGCCACCAAATACTATCGCACTGTGTTATATTTAAAGAAATTAAATATTGAAGAATCTGCATAAATGCATGTAATCACGACTGTGTGCTTGCTATTCGCGGTTTTTCCATGTGTGTAAAGTGAACACAAGTCAGTTTTCCTTAGAAAGCCCCCCATGAAGACCTTTCAGATATTTGGCTCCTATGTGCTTTGTCCTGTTTAAATAACGAACACTATAAAATTCGCAAATTTCTTCTTAACACTCTCTCAAAGTTATAACTATATCGCTAATGGTCAGTGAATGATTCTACAATTATTTAACAAATTATTAGAGCAAAAGGCACGATAGTTACGAATGGAATATTAGTCTTAAAATGGGATTTCGTGTTGAATCACGATGAACGTTTGAATCACTTTTTAAATTGTTGACACCAAATGTTAACCCCCTGCATTATATTTGAAGAGATAAACTAATTTAGAATTTGCATGAATGTACGCATTTTTCTCTCATGTGATAAAACAATCGTATCTACAGCTATCAAATTTTGAATAACGTAATCCTCCTCCGAATATGGGCATCTGAAAGCCCAAATTAGGAATTTGTTTCATTATCGATTTCATATTTTGTAAAACTTTAACGAATTTTTAATTAAGAAACTGAATGATTTCAAACACAAAAAGGGCAATACCTGTACGGAAAAAAATTATCTTCAGCGCACGTGTCTGTATATCGGAAATTCTAAAGATATGCTCATTTAAAAATTATTTTGCTATATTGCTGTTGAATTGAATTTTATGGTTTAAGTGCGAAGAACATGCATTAAGATAATGCCTCTCTGGGCGTAATGCAAAATCTGAAAGCTTTCAGTTTTTTTTTAATTTGGAATTTTGCCTGAATTATTTTATTTTTTAAGACACGCGTATAATATATGCAATAAGATAACTCATATGTACGGAGCGTTTAAATTTAAACCGCAATCAGTATCTATTAAATTATATATCTTTTTTTCCGCATATTGGTAATTTTAACGACGTAATATGAAAATAGGTCTTAAACAAAACGCTCATAGCGTCACTGAAATTTGAAACGCAGTGTATATTCTGAAAGCAAGAGTAATAATTACTACAATTAGCATAGCGGTTTTTGCCAGTCTCGTGACTCTTATCAGCTCTCTAACTCGAATCAGGTTTTATTGCCCAATTTATTATTATTACTACATCCGGCAAAGTGGTTAGCGACTCCGACTGCCGTCCTGAAGGTTCCGAGTTCGAGTCCGAAAGCAGTTTAATGGATATAATTTGTTCGTCTCTTCACAGGAGGCAACGGCGGTCCGCCTATTAAGTGCCTCCATAACAAAGAAACCTCCGCTTATGGCGTTAGTAGTCGCCAACGCCTCTAAAAGGCTAGAGCTCGCACAAAATGGTTTGTTTTGGTTTATGCAATTACCGTAGAGCCTCAATGCTATGCTCCTAAGAGGTGGGATGTCTTCGTGGCGGACTTTCTAAGGGAAACTGGTTCTTATACTTGTTACACGAGGGAAAAACCATGATAAGTGATTTACCTCTCGGCTGCTGGTGGGCCAAAAAAAATGGTAGTTAACTATACCTGCCGCCACGTAAGTTGGGGGAAAGAAAAATTGTTCATTTCTTTGTTAGGTAATTAGTTCTGCTTGAAAATAAATCGTTTAGTCATCCCAGCTTAATATTATTAGAAGAATTCAGTCAAAGCTTTTTTAAGGTCTTGTGTATGCGTACATGCATGATCCATTATTACTTCTAATTACGTTTGTACATCATAAATAAATCCAGACAAAGTCAATTCATAAAATCATTTAATCATGTCAAAGATTTCCGCCAACTTACGCGCCGACTGATGTAGAAGTATGGATTTAAAAAGCAATCGAGACTAAAATAAACGAGCTAAAAAAGACGACGTAATATGAAACGAGATATAAAGAGAAATTAAATTTCATTTAAGTATGAATAAATAGTTAGCATAAGAAAATAATTGTTTTAAAAAATTACAATAAGAAAATATGGAGTTTTTAATGAGAATGCGATTCGATTTCTCTAGATCGAAATCATTTTAAGTCAGCAGCTTATCGATTCTTCAAATCAAATATTCAAAATACTGATAATTTTATTTTTTTTGTGTGTCAAAGTATTACTGATAAGTATTAGTTCATTACTTCGAGAAAATATTTAATAAATCGGAGACTAAAAAATGTTTCCCACTTGAAATCTATGTAAACACTATTTCAATAAATTTCTGCAGTATAAGCATTTTAATGAAATTCTCCCATCTATTAATTTGGATATGAAGTTATAGTTAATTGACGTACAATCACCTATTTCGCTAATTCAGCTGAAAATCGTCCGTTTAATATCTATTCATATTTTATTCATTTTATTTTGAGTGCTGTTTTCGGATCTGAAATATGATTAAAAACATCCAGATTTCCTTTTAAACAGCTACAAATATAAATATCATACGCGTCTGGAATACTTTCTTTGTTATATGATTGGAAGTGCTAAAATGCTGAGTTAGCTGACTTTAGATGGTTATTTTCCACTCGCAATAGCTATTGCTTATATTTATTAACTTTGCTTAGGATTGTTATAAAATATATCTTGGAAATATATAAATATCACCTGTTTTAATAATGATTTCTTAAATCGCAAACACAAAACAAATACAGAACGATTTTTTTTCTGTAATAATCAAAGATTCTTTGCTTGTGCGCCGAATAATTCGAACGTACCGGTGCGACCTACGTAATTTATGTTTGGCTAGTTTTGGGTCGGTCACATGTACACCTTGGACCGATTTTTTTGAGATCCAGTTCAAATCTTTTTGTTCAATACTGAATGCCTGCCTGTTGTTTTCATGGCGGCAAGGAATCCAGCAGTTACAGAACTTAGAACTTAAGCTGGAAGTCGAATCCATGGAATGTGTTTGAAAGTGTATGATGCCTTTGCTGCAAAGAGGCATTTAAAATAGTGTCGAGAAGAAAGTCCTGTCGAGAGAATAATGCTACAACCCTTGGATCTATTCTCCGGATGTTGTCCATACAAACTGAGAAGAAGTCCCCCTTCTTGCGGGTGTTATTTTGTCGGCTGCTGTGGTGCACCTTGCACAAACAGTGATGAGAACGGCTAAAGGACATGTGGTTTCGGCCAGATTCAAAACAGAAATACGCTTTCTGCATGTCACCATAGTATGTGAAAGATCGGTTTGAAATAAGCACTTTAAATAGATTTGAATTTATTCTTAGCACTTAAGTTAATTTTTACTTTTAGTGATTCTAAATTTATAATTTATGTATACTTATGTTTAGTTTAGTAGCCCAAAGGAGCGTTATCTCAGAAGGCCTACTGATTTTGTTTTGGCATTTTGCGTCGATTCACTGTAAATGTCTGTATCACCTTTCAAACTGTTGCCACCTAATATTACCGCCCTGTGTTATATTAAATAATGACGAAAAAATAATAGAAATTAAATAATGACGAATCTGCTTAAATGTATGTATGATTCTTGCATTGTGATAAAACAACGGTACCTAGAGCATAATCCTCCACCGAATATGGGCATCTGGAAGACCAAATTTGGAATTTGTTTTTTATTAACGTTTATATAGAAACACGTTTAACTTCAATAAGACCAAACTGTTTGTTATGTACTAGAAAGAGATCTGTAATGTATCATTCATGTACTCTAGACCTTGTCTGATCATGTCAAAATTATTTTTTTTTGCAATAAACTCCTAATAGAAGAGTGGAGACTATTTCTGATAACCCCTGCTAGCCACCAGGAGTCTCAGCTCTCCGTCACCTGTAATTCACCACAGTTGAACTTTATCATAACCTTTAAACTTTATTCTGAATACATATTACAGCGAAACTAAGGAATATAGTGGCAAGGAGCTATTCTATTCCTGTATGTGTGAATGTATGGTGTAAGTGGTTGTCACGTCTTTTTAACACAGGCAAATGAATGGTTGGAATTCCGAGAAAGATACAGTTTCGCAAGTCTTCAGCTTCAGAAAAACTCATGGGATGGGGACCGAGCTAAGAAATGAGAAAGATGATAACTCAGAATCACATGGATTTATTCGACTGGTGGATTTCGTCGCATTTCTCCTCTGCATACGTTAAAGTGAATGAATTTAAAATATTGCATTCCATCATACGTGTTTTTATGGTGCAAATGTTAGTGAATAATCTAGTAGTGGAAGATTCTTGGTTCTAATTGCAGCCAGTTTTCTGCTTTGAAAAACATTTAATGACCTTCACACATATAGAAAATGTGTTATTTCCTAATTATATTGTATTACAGATTACATTCTTCGAATAAAACTTAACTTTGCTAGTAAGAAGATATTTTTAAGATTTTGAAGCTAAATGTTTTGTTTTAAATTAATAAAACTGCACTTAACACTGGAATGAAAATAAATTAAATATCCCACATGTCATCATCTGAAAAAGACGTTTATTTATTACGGGGGGATTCGATTTAATGCAAACTGAAAAATGATAACCACTTCGAAGAGATTTCCTTTTAAGTGTTTAAAATATAATTTTACGTGTGACATTGCTAATTACAATCCACTGCTATGCAAACTCGTGTAAATGCAATGTTTTTAAATCTTTACTGACATTTAAATCCTACTGTGTACTTATCGAGCTGAGCAAATTCCCCAAGTAAATTCAATCATTCTAATGCCATACGTTTCTAAATGAAAACAGAATCCAATCTCAGATGGTAGACAAAATTGCTGCATTATTGAGAAACGAGCATTTGATGAAGCTTAGACTAATTGCGTACACTAAAGTACTTCTTGCGTTTTATTGCTATACCACATAAATGTTTGATTAGACCTTCTGAAATCTTAATGCTTCTCAGAACTGCAGAAAATTGGATTTAGCTCTAGTATTTAATTCGATTAGATTCTACATCCGCTGGGCTATTATCTCTTCCGAAAGATGCAGTTTTGCTGTTGAGCATTTGCACAGAAATGTTTAACCGTTCAAACTGAAAGTGTGAGAACTGAAATTTCCGAAGATAGACAAGAGTTCATTCGCATAATAGAAATGCAAAAGAATGAAAATTTTCGTGATATCTCTAATAATATCGTTTATAAACTTATGTTTATTTATTTGTATTTAGATGTATTACATTTTTAGACTATTGCTTATTATTAGCCCAGAAGGGACGTTAGTCTCGAAACGCCATTTTGCATTGAATCACTATAAATGGCGTATCATTCTTCAAAGTGTTGACACCCAATATTATCGCCCTGCGTTGTATTTAAAGAAATTAAATAATGAAGAATCTGCAAGAATGTATGCATGTGTCTCGCAATTTGAAAAACTGACGGTACCATAACCATCAAATTTTAAATAACCAAGTAGAATTTTGAATTTATTTCATTATCTACTTAATATCTGTAATACGTTTAATGAATTTTGATTAAAATACTCAACGATTTCAAAGTGAGCAGTGGCAACACTGCATGAAAAAAAAAACATTTTTATTTCCAGCGCTTGAGACTCTACTGGAAATTCTAAAGATGTGCTGGTTTTAAGTATTTTGTCAGTTTACTGTTGAATCGAATTTTACATGGCCAAGAACGTGATATTTAATAAATAAAGTTAACGCACAAAACATTAACATTAAAAGACAAAAATGTTTTGTAAAGTCATCTTAGTAAGAAAACTGAACATTGATATGATGAACTGAGAAAAGATTGAAAAAAAAATTAAAAATGTATCGCACCATTTAACGCTGCATCGGGAGTTCTAAACGCATACTGCTATGGTACTTTTAAATTTTTTGTGATTTTGCTGTTATATTGTGTATGACGCAAGTGCGAATAAAATGATGCTTAATAAAACTAAAAAGACAAAAAACTGTTAGTAGGGGAGAGCGTAATAGCAAACTGGTAGACTAAAAAACTCAGCGGAAACGTAAAAAAAACTTAAATCTTTTCAGGCAACCGTTAAATCTGAAGCCTTCCAAATTCTTTTAAATTTTATTTTGATTTATTTGTTTATTGAAATTTATAAAATAATTTATTATGGGCTTTTGTTTATTGAAATTTGCGAAAACTTACTGTTTTTAAAGTGTTTCCTAATTTGTGGATTGTATTGCCGATTTTGAAATTCTTAACTTATTGAAGTTTGAAACATAAAGGCAGTTCAACTAGAACCGGAGATAAGGGCAAAAACTCTTACTAGATTTTTAACGACAATTTTGTGTCCACACTGGCGATACTGGGTGTTTGTCTCCAATGTCTTCAGCAACATTGGCAGTCAGTTTAGCAACAATCAGGTTGTTCACGGAAAATGTATTTCCAGAATTCTAAGAGCAATTATTCTAGAATCTCTCAGAAATTCTTGGACAAACCTCATAGGTATCTGTTGCAATAAAGCTGAGAATTAAATAATTCCAGTTATTCAGTTCTTTTGCAAAGGGACAGCACTTATTGACGTTTGAGACATAAAGACAGTTCAACTGAACACATTAAAACACACATTGAAAAATCAGTCACACATTACTGTGTGACTGTTTTCAATGTGTTGAAATATTCCTTGCGTGTTAAGGAGAATTTGCCTTATGTCTTTTTGCTTCTTCTTGGGCTATTATTAGCTGTTAAACTTGCTGTATGATCTATCAGCAACATCTATAATTTACCAACTATTTCTGTTCAATTGGTGCAATTAATCATAAGCGAAGTAACCCAAAATGCACAACAATATTTTCTTATTTTTGTAAATCAGAAAATACTGCTGTTTTTATAATAGATGCGCATGTTATCTTTCTCTCAGAGAAGTCTGTATGCCCTAAAGAGTACGTCTCCGGGTGGCGGGTAGAGGAACGCTTCCACTGGTTTTCCTTTGGGTGGCAGACGGGAAATAAAATACCTTCCGCGGACCAACAGGCAGATGTTCACCCCTTTGGACCAATGGCACGCCTTTCTGTGATGAGTCTAGATCACTTTTGCCTACACGAGTTTCAAGCGTAGATAAGGTCTGCATTCATCAATGGTTACCAACATATATCAACATCACAGCTAACGCGAACGCACATAAAATGATAAAAGAGGCTCGAAATCTCAACAATAATAGTAACATAAATGTCACTCTCTCGGACGCAAATGCCTTGGCAAAATATAAATTGAAGGAACATTCCGTTTTAATAAAGCACCAGCTCCATAACATCAATGGAGATCGACTTGTAGCTGAAGTCATCAGACTTAAAAGTGGCCATCACAGAGGATTGAAAATTGACAGAGAGAGAGAGAGAGAGTAGAAAAACTTACAGAAACTGTGGTAACTGCCTTGACAAAGAAATGACAACTGCACGCATGTTTGATTGTCCGTCCACCCTTGCTGAATTGTTAAAAATTGGGTTCTGGTTTAAGCAATAGAAACTCTACAGTATTATCCAGTGGTAACACTTTGCAGATTGCCAGGACTGTTATCTTCGCCTGTGGCACTACTTGAATAGGCTTTTTCATAGTCATAACAACAATACTTGGTATCTTTAAACTATCCGTCTCAAATTAATCGACATGTAAATTTATTGTTTAATTTTAAATTATTATACATAAAACCAAGCAGAGCCACGTAGAAATTATTTGACCGAGATAATACATGTATTTGCTCTAAAAGCCTAAATAGATATAATATAAGAAAACAAATTATGAAAAATTTAAATTAATGTCAACAATACTCATCTAAATATAGGTCGATAAATCTCAGGAGACGAATTACAGAATTTCAGCCTTACGGATTGCAAGAGAACTGATCACATGGCATACTAAGCATTATGAAATGTATTCTAAGGATGAATAATCATAGATACAGAACAGTAACAGGATTTACCGCAGTTGTCGGCATTTACGATAATACAAAATTCCGTGTTGTATTTCTTAATTTACCATGAACTACGATCATACTCTTCCACTGCTGGGAATGAATACCGAAATATAATGATCTATATTTGCTGTAATGCATTTTAACAGATTATCTTTATAACATAGCAAAATAATTATAAAACTTCATAAATATTTTGAATGAATAATAATTTTCAATATTTGTACTCTGATTAATTTGCTATCGTGTCCATGAAAAGTATGTTTGTTCTTGCCTAACGTGCTTCATTTAATTTCTTTTTAAATTAGGTTCTTGCATTCAGTATTCAGTATGTGAGATAAGGTTATTGATAATGCGTTAGAAGATAGTAATTCAATTTTTTATGCAACCCGGAAATTTGTGAATTTTTTACATCTTATTTTACCCGATTAAATATTGATTTTGTGGCAGATTTAATCCTAGTTTTTAAACTTTTATACTTAATAAAACATTTTACATCGAGGCAAATACAATTTGAAGATATATTAGTGATAAAAGTTGGCTCGATAAAATCAACTAGCGATAAATTAAAAATAATTCAGAGGTTCAATTTTAATCTTTCAATAGGAGGTACTTAGGAATTGTTCCCTGTACCTATTTGAGCAGCTGTTCTCCTTTAGCCGCAATCCTATTGATAAAATGATAGTAGCAAGCTCTACATTTTCCGTATAGCGATTCATACCTACTGCTCACTTACCACCAGCTGGGTTGCTGTGCCTCCTGTTATATGACTACCAGCATTTGTACTCAGTTGGTGGAGCATTCTATTGTCACTAGGCGTAGGCAAAAATCTCTATAGAATATTAAAATTTGTAGCGGAATTTATAATTTTATTTAATTTCTGTAACGGAATTTTATTTTATAAATATATCACTTTAGTGAAATTAACTATTCATAAGTTACTTCGGAAGATGGGTATTTGTGACCTTCGATTATTAAAGAGACCCTATAAAAACTTTGACTGCACTGAGTGAGCGTTTTAGCAAAGTTTCATGCATTGTGATTCTGTGTTTTCTCTCGAAATTCGTACTATGTATGATAATTCACTCTAGCAGAAGATTTTATTCACCTCTCTACAACACCCTTTACTATTTCAGGACGCCATTTCAGCACACATATTCCATTACAAAAGCTCCTTAATTTGATCCCTTTTACATTTCTGCTAGATATTTGTCAATCATCTTGTATATATGTATGCAAGATATAATAAAACTCGATGGCTACGTTAAGAAATAATTGCCAAGCTCAAAACAGATTATTCTAGATTTTATGCTCTCAACCTAAGTTCTGTTATGTAATACATACTTATCTTAATTGTAACACTTATCTTAATTGTAATGCTTATCTTAATTCAAGTATCAGTAATTTAAGTTATTAATTTGACTTTATTAGTTTGATTTTAATTTGCTCTGTTGAAAGGTAATTGTTGTTAATTTTTTAAATGGCAGTTTTGGTTAACTCTGAATTTAAGTTGCTTATGTTATTTTTTTTATCCTTTAAGTGTTGTTTGGTTAACCATTAAATTTTGTTCTTAGGTTGACCCTAAGGTCATTTTTACTTTAATTTTAAAGTTCTCCGTTTATTATACTAGTTGGTGTATAATGTTTAATAAGTTTTGTTTAACGTACCCCTCTTTCTGGTAAAGTTTTGAAACCATATTTTCTGATTCTGGTGGTAAGGTCGGTTATGGTGTTGTAGAAACATTCTTAAGAAACATGAATTAATTAGCTGTGTAATTATTATATTTCAACTGTAGAAACATTCTTCAGTGTTTAATTTAATTTAGTTAATCAAATGCCAGATTTTTACGATTCATTTTCACAAGCCAATTTTTTACAGAATTGTTATCGAAATTCCCTGGAGAAAAAGTAACTTCCGATTCTCAGAATGCTTATCTCAGGCAGACAGTTGTCTGGGAATTCCTTAGCCAAAAGCTCATTTTTGCACCCTCTTTCTAAAGGTCTTTTTTGTATGCATTTGGGCTGCGCAGGGTTTTGTCACGAGGGTGACTTGGAGTCCTTTAGGCTTTCACCCACGTAAGAGTGACACCCTGCGCGAGGCTTCTGTCTGGAATGTGTTAATTTCATTGTGGCGAATAGTTGATCGACCCCGTGCTCTGAACGCAATACTTCCAGCTTCAGGATTTTCGCCAACCGCTGGTATCCTCTGAAGACTTTTCTACCTTTTGCCGTGGATACTCCTCATAGGGTTGCCTTACAATTGGCAACTTTTGGAACATCAAGCATCGCCAAGCCGGGGGCTGGGGAGGAGAAGAAAAAGTGCCTACGGCGGTGTCCGAGGAGGGGAATCAGAAGACAGACGAGAAGCGACTGAGAAAAATCGGCTTCCGAATTTTTGGAAGTGGAAACGACCAAGGGTTGGAAGCGTATGGTGGAACGTGCCTAAAGATTAAAAAAACGAAAGGCACAGTTTTTCCTTCCTATAGTATCCACTAAAATGTATTTTTTTCTTTATAGATATTATCAAACCTTTGTTTCAGAACATAGACCTCCGCTCCTAATTGTAACCACGTAATGGAGCAGCTTTGTATCAAGTAAATTTTTGTGGGCCCCCCTTTCTTTAGATGAATTTGTGTAGAAAAGTTATGTAAGTTCTTACCAGTTTCTCTGTAAAATGCCTAAAACTCACCTGTCACATCAGCTCTAGAATATATCAAAATGTTGTAGATATTATTGTTTAATTCCAAATAAATGTTAAGCTTAAATTTTCCTAAACGTGTTTGTTTTACTTTTAATTTAGAACACTGGATCAATTTTCTACAAATTTTTACTGAACGGGTTATTACAGCGCAAAATGTGAAATGTTATTGTATTATTGATATGGTTTTGATAACTATACCTGTTTGATACACAGACATCTTGCAAATGCTAATATTTTGTTTTCAATGTATGTCATACCTTTCACCTTTTTGCAGTGTATTAATTAGTGTTGTTATGATTACTCTAGCAATGTTGGTATTATGTTTATACGATCATGGCACCCATGAGCAAATTAATAATGTTAAATGTTGTAAAAATAATACAACAGTTCATCTTTTCTCCCAAATTCAAGATCTTTCCAAATTACATATCAATGCTTGAAAAAGGTAACTAAAACTAAAATTAACCAATTACAGCTTAGCGTCACGTTTGCACCTACGTAGCATAAATATTGCGTCGCGAGTAACGACGCTTTCTTTTCTTCGTAGAGTAAGAGGATTCGAAATGAATGAATAATCAGACCAACAGTCTTTTAAATATTTATTTTAAAACTTAATAAAGATTTCTTGAGTAATAAAAGTAAAACATTATTCGATATAGCTATACATACCAAAACTACCGCTTGAACCAGCTCTGAACAGTCGCGTGGCCCGACTTTCTTACAGCTCCATCTAAACAAGTCTCTAAGGAAATCCCTCACTAAAAAGCTCTTTCTTCCTTTTACGTTAAATTCGAAAGGAAACTGCACATGGGGTCCTTCCGAGTTTCTACAGTGGAAAATTACTTTGCGTTCATTTAGTGGACACTGGATGACAGTTCGTACAGAAACCACACAAATTGTGCCCTTAACACACTTCCATAGTTAATTTATCTGAAGATTAGTTCTGTTGAAAACATTGTAAGGTTTTAGTTTAAACTAACAAAGTTTTATGTTAATTTCTCTTTCCTATGAGCTCTTATTTCAACTTCCCGTTAGAATGAGCGCGCGTTTTAGCTTTATTTTAATTTGAAGTGGAGCCAAGTTTTGTATTTAAAAGGTTAGCAAGGAACTTCTCAGTAGCTTTTAGTCTCAGATCACTGCGGCTATAATCCCTCCGTACGTGTACGTGCAGTTATTCTACTATTTAACCACAGTTATTCTACCACAGAACATAGCTGCATTCAGCTCCCTGTTCAAGATCAGGACTTTTTACGGTTACGAATATGTTCGCCAAACGTATGCACAGAACACTCAGTCCTGACAACATGAAGTCCTCTAATGTAAAACGGACGATCTAACCTGATGATCGTTACACTGGCTTCTGCCTTGCAAACAACTCTACGCCGCTTATGCATCCCTACCAGAAATGACTTCGTATCTTTTTATCTGTGTATATAACAATTATTTGTATTTAACTATGATCGAAAAGTAATTTGGCTGCAGAAGAAATAATTTTTGATGTGCCTAAAAATAAGGATTCTGATTCGCCGAAATTAGTTTTGTCATCGTCTTCTTCCTGCATTTTTCACTCAGCCATGACAAAGCCGCTAAGAGTACCAGTGTCTTCTACGTAGTGAAAATTCTATATATATATTGTTAAGGATTTTTGTATATATGTAAATTATTTTAGTAAAGTTATGTTGAAGCTGTAGTATCTTTGGTATAACGTAACATGAAAATCTGAAGAGTCGAAGGTGTGCCGGAAAAATAAGATTACAAGGACAAGTCTATTAAACATTTTAGAAAATGGCTACCTCGCTGAATTGTCGAGAGATTTGGAGACTAAATTTTCTCGCCAAATTTGGCTAGAAATCAACAAAAGTCTCGTATTTGATACTGTAATTGATCCTTATACAGTGGCTCACAAAAATGATCGGACACTATGAATTTTGTATTCTTTAATAAGCATAAAAATTAAGTAAATTAAAACAAAAAGAAAGGTTTTTATCTTGATATAATAAAACCTGGTAAGTTTGAGTTTTTTTGACTTAGTTAAGTTCTTGTCCAAAGTACTGGTAGATATTCTTCCATGAATTACATGTGAACATGTTTTTCATCGCGATTTAATTATGATGTAGTTTATGACAGGTTTCATTTTGTTTCGCAGTAGTTAATAAGAAGAAAAGTATTTAAATTTACAGAACATTAAGTATGATAGCGAGTTATTTTAGTCCATGATGATCATATTCATAAAACTTTATGTATTGTTCCGAGTTCCTTCCTTTTTTTCTCATCTCATAAATAGCAAAGAACCTTAACACTCATCAGCAAAGTATTAATTAGCGATACTAATTAAAAACACATTTCAGCCCGCATAAGTGCACCGCTTAATGAGCAACAAGAAAGCTTATTTTGTCGAAACTAAGAACGCATTCCTAAAGCAACAGCCTAAGCCACGTGCTTGAAGTAATTTAAATGTAATCGGATTAAAAATGGAGTTCTATAATGACCTTGCTTTTTTAAGTGGTTTAATACTGTTAGATTATTATTTATACGTTATAGATACGTTAGCTTGACTGTTACTTTCTTTTCTGTAAACTGCGTTAATTCGCTTTTGAGCATCGTCAAAGGAGTTTTGGGTATGTTTTTGCTGAAGATATACTTAATCAAACTGCGAAAAACATCTGACTTAACTATTAGAATGTTAATTGCAAATTATTTTCATTCATATTTTCATAAATATTTCATATAAAAAATAACTTTAAATCTAAGATTGTAACATAAAATGTTGATCAGAACAAGATAATGTACTAGAAACAAGAGTTTATTGATGAAACATGCATTGATTTGTTAATCGCAAAGCAATATATTGTTCCGTGCGTACGGGTTCGTAATAGACGGAATGCACCAATCCGATAAAAAGTTAATAAAACTTATTCTTATCACAAAAAATACAACAAAATGCTTTATTTTTCCTCAAAACGCAATGTAATCAGTAGCTATACTTAACAGTAGCTATAATTAACTACTAAAACGTTAAATAGAACGCGATCCAAAGCGCAGAGAAAGCTAATGCGATCTCACCGCGAATTCGCTACAATCAACAAGAACAGCTCACAAAAACAGCAACTGAACTGAGATGTTTCTCTCCGGGTTTTATAGCTTTTCAAATCGGCCGCGAGAGAAAGTTCTAGCAATTTCTTTACAAGCCGAAAGAATAGAATTACGATTACAGCTTACATAGTAGTTAATTACATTTATTCAAATTAAATATCAATTACCGAGGTAAACTTTTATCCAATGTTAAATGCACGTGCTCTTGTATTTTTACTTTTCCAGTATAGCTTTCTCTTAAAAATTTGCCGGCATTGCACGGGGGAAATAAAACAATTTTAATTATAATGCTTTTAAAAATATTTAACTAAATACAAAATTCTTAATAACATTGTTTCCGTGAATCTTGCACTTTTTCATGCATAGTTCCGCTCTACATAGTGTCGCTCTACAAATAATTCTTGCTATTTTACGTTTAGTAACTCTTACCTAAGGCTTTACAATGCCACCCTATCATTAAGCAATCAGATTGATGGGAAACAAACTCTAAGACAGCCCAATGTAATAAATGTTGCTGCCAGCAATATCCATTTTGAGGATAAATTTAAGGATTCCATCGAATGCTTTGTTGCTTCCACAGGGAATCAAGATTGCCTCTAGAGAAAACTGGACTCTTTGTTTATATTTAAAATGTCCTTCTAGAAGCTATTTATGGAAGTTGTTAACATCGTACTCTGAGCAGTTTCTGCATGAATAGACTTTGTGATGCATCTCTGTTTCAAGACTCTATTGTTGCAACTGGTGTTATAATCTTTGTTTCATTAGTTAATAATTTAGTAATAAAATTTCCGTTCATGCTGCACTGCAATATTTCTTTAAACCATATAAATACTCAAATCAAGTATTGGCACATAATTGTATATAACTAATGCGTTGGAATTGTAGTCCTTAATATGTTCTTCAAAAATCAATTTTTAAATCTTTGAAAACTGTATTTGAGATTTGTGTTTATATGAGAAAATAGGAAAAATACTGATTTTTTTCCACTTCCTAGAAATTATATCTTCTCTGAGGAAACATAAGTTGAACAATTTATTTTATTTCATTGCTTCCAGTGAACATTTTTTAAAGGAATGTCTCTTTAAAGAGCTCTGTTTATAAATACATTGAATTGCATGCAAGTGTCCACGACATTGCTTTTTCTTGGTATGGTAAATGTTTCTTCATTTCTGTCCTTCAGTGACCCTGAATTGGAAAATTGAATTTTACCTCTCATTTTGCTTACATTTATGCATTCAAAAATTATCCTTTGTTGGCGTTATGTTTACAACCAGGCTAACGAAATATTTTGACTCCTTGTTTCGTTAGAGGCTTATATAGTTTGATCATAAGAAAAATGTACAATGCTAATAACTTCCTATTAAAGGAAAAATAATATCATCATAACAATTGAAATTTTTCTAAATGTATATATGTTCCTTACAGCAAAACAATCGGCACGCCAAAAGAATATTGAATCAATTTAATGTATTTTGTAAAGTTAAATTATGAATTCAAGTTCAGCTTAATGAATACATTAATTTTGTCTTTTGATGATATTAAACTCATTTTAAAAACTTACGGAAAGATTTTATTCAGATAAGAGCCAAAACGAGAAGGAAACTCATTACAAATATCGATTTTTGTTCCTATCACAATGAAATCGAAAATGGCATTATGGAATTAGAAGAACTTTAAGAACTTTACGAATTTAATCGCGTACTCCAATAAAGATTTTCTAAATGTCAATTTAAATGAATTTTGAAAGGAAGGGGCAAGCAAGTGTTGCGAGAAGCTAATTGGAACTGCAGAACTCTGGAAAGACCTAAGGAACTTTACTAGACAAGAACGACTAAAAATAAGGATAAAGAATATTTGATAGAAAATTTTCAAGAAAGCTTCACTTCAGTATTTCAGGACAGTTAGTTAAAGTAGTTAAATTAGCATTGTATAATAACCGGTATCTTGAAAACGTCCTTTTATAACGTCTTGTTAGCGTCAGAAAAATAAATGGCACAAAATTACTTTTGTAAAATGTAGGCATATATAAATGCATAATATTTCTGACAGCGATAAAAGGTAAGAAGTGAACAAACAGTTACCCTGCACATATATATTTACGGAAGAATGACTTTCTAGGAAATCTGCAGTAAGTTAAAACTTTCAACTGATACGTTGTAGAGACATTAGGAATTTTGGAAGCAGGAGTCATGAAAAATGAGCAACGCCTTCGCCGGGAACCGAACCACTGACCTCTCGGTTACACGTCGAGCTTGCTGACCACTACACCATGAAGACATGCGAAGAAGGCGGGAGAAATACCTTATAACGTCAAATCAAAGAACCAAAATATTTGAGACAAGCGTATTTTAAATATACTCAGAATGCCATATAACCTTTCAGTGAAATGAAGAAATAGAAAAATGTGCTAGCATTATTATGGTAATTTATATTATTGAATGTATACCGAATGTTAAACGTAATATGATTGCATTTCATGTACGATATCACATTTAACAGCATTTCTGCTGTGACATTAATGACCAATTTATATTCGGGATTGCTGCATTTAAGTTCATAATCAGTGTAAGTTTGTAAACACTGGCTAAAAGGAGATTTAAAATGTTACACTAAAAACGATATTTGGATAATTAGCACATTATAGTAACTAGGTCATCATTCGCTATTTCTATGTCTCTCTCTCCGTCACAGACACCATTTATTTATTATCTGTTTATAAATAATTTTTTTTTCATGGTCGACCAAACAAGATACTGGTTAATGACTTTAACTATTGCATCGAAGGGCCCTGGTTCGACTCTCGGAAAGGTATGGATGTTTGTAAATAAATGTATAGTGTCTGAGCGGCATGAGGGCATTTAAAATATGTGGTGAGCTGAAAGTTCTCTCGAGAGATTGGTGGTAAGAGAAGACGGGATGGGAGACCCGTTCTCTCAATGATGTTCTTTTCCCAAATTGAGGGCGGAAGTGGTCGGTCTGTCAACTATATGGTACTCAAAGCTTCTGCGAACTACAACTGTATTTGACTCTTTGCATCGATGAATGTCGTGGGCTTGAGATGACAGGACTTGTGGCAGGTGGCAGGCACGTGAGATTGGTAACAGCAGCAGCATGTTTCTTTCATGGAGTCCAAGAAATAGCTGATAAAATTACTGCACAGCTTTATACGAGAATTACTGAGTCATCGGTACTTCTCGAGGGCTTAGCAGGCATAGAATATTTCTTCGAAGTATCAAGTTTAACCTGATAAATTAAAATAAGTAAAATTTAATTGTTTTGTACATTATATTTTACTTCATTATAACAAATAAAGAAAAGCAGTATATATTTGCCTGCTAGCGCCGTTGCTTGCATGCTTTCATAAACTGTGTGATTTTTATCTAAGAAAGTTTCAAACGTCGAGTATGAAGTTTTATTGAATGTGTATAGCGTTTATCCCATCGCAAAGACGTAAAATCATTCGTCCCAGCATCCTAAATTTTGCACAGTTTGTATTATTATGTCACGTATTGTTAATCAGTTCATACCGCAAATTATAGATTGGTTGAAAGCACGATAAAGAGACAGTTTATCTTATCTTTATTTGGAGCTGATTGAATGATCTCATTACATGATGCTCTCGGGAAATTTCCATCACGTATTACTAATAAAAGCCACTTTTCTTCAGAAAGTAACTCACGAAAATATCTCTTCCTTGTCAACAATAAATTGCTGGTTAAAAGATCAGGTTAAAATCTTACAAATTCCTGTTGTACTACACATCACACACTTTTTCCATTTCTTTTCAACTTGCTTTACTCGTTTTTCATTTTGTTTTTATCTCTGCAGCTTCACCTTCAACTACTCGTTTTTATTCCACATGTCTTTCAACATATTCTAAACTTTCTACTAAGATGCTTTTTCTCATCAACACGACCTTCCACTTTTTCCTCAACTTTCGTTTTACATTAGCATCATTTTCTTCTTCTTCCTTTGTTCTCGCTTTATCTCCTTTTAACAGAATTTAAACAAGTCACTTTAGTTCTCAACGGTAACTTTAGTGTTTTTTATTTGCTACAAACCTATGTTTCTCTGTAAATATATTCACTTTTTTCTATTAATCAATTTCCTTCTTTCCTATTACATACTGCCTTATGCTTCTGATAATTGCTAACACTTCATTTTGAACCATTTGCTTTATTATAATTTTTAATTCTTTTTTGTCTTACTAATTTCGATTTATTTTTTTCCTTCTTTTCATTCATACTTCAAATATTTTTTTCTTATTCTACGTCGACTCATTCTCATTTTTTATTAATATTTCGAATTTTGTAACACATCTGAGATTTATCAAAGCAATTACGTTCTTTTTTACATCTGCAGCTATTTCTTCAGCCGTTGTATCTCTAATTTTATGAGTTTCTATTTATTGATTTTTTTCATCTTTTCTTAATGGATATCTATTTAATTTCTACCAGAATTGCCCAAAATTATCAAAAACAATGTCTAATTAGAGGAAATGTAAACTCCCAATGTTAAATTTAAATTAGGCAACACACAAAATAAATGGACCTTTGACAGGTTTATTTAAAACACATGTCAGTCTGAGAATTTGTTTTTTGGCTTATTATAAATATTAATATGTAACTGAAGTTCTTATAAAATGTATAAAACATTTTTGAAGAAAATATATCTTTAGAAGATAAAAAAATGGTAGACAATAAAACCCGAAGAAAGTCTTTGGGTCATAAGGTATGGCAATATGTAGTTTTAAAGTAGCATAAGCTCGGAATTTCGACCCATAGCTTTCTTCTATAAATTGAAGAAAATACACAGCACTTGCGAAGATACAAAGATTATTGTATTTTCTTTAATATATAGAAAAATACACTTTTCTATAAATTAAAGAAACTTCAATAATCTGTCTTCTATAAATTAAAAAAAATACTTTCCAGCACATTGTACTGTTTTAAAATTAAATTCATGTATTTAATTTATTTCTAAATACATAAAAATCACGTATTTAAAAGGGAATTATAATGAAAGGGAAAGTTACAGGAAGAGAAAGAAATAAGCAAATTATGAAATAACGTTTTTAAAAATTAGAAACCAGAAAAGAAATTAAAATTTTTGACTAAAGTTGAGATTAAGATAAAATAATTGGTCGAAAAATAAATGTTTTAGATACTAAGGTAAAAAAATATCAGCGTAAGTTGCAAAAATTTACAGGACTAGTTTTAAAGGACTGAACAAAACTCTTCTTCAACTGAAATAGTGAAAATGAAGAAGAGGCCTGCGATGCCGTAATAACAATAGACTAGGAAATTCAAGAAATTTCTAATTGAAGAAAGAGACAAACCAACGGGCGCCATCTATTGATAAAAAAATGAAAAGAGCTATGGAAAAATTTTGAAAGGGTTTAGATTTTAATTGTCTGCCAAATGGTCTTTTAAAGATTAATACCGTTTACCAGTACAGAATTTCAATAGATATAGCCCAGGTAAATTAGCGGAACATTTTGTAGATTAATATTTACACTAACATAGAAACATTATGTATCTTCTCTATATTTAAAAAGTGAAAAAACACGTAATATAATTGAATAAAATTATCTAATATGTTTATTTAGATATATCACGTATTAAATGCCTTTTTATTTCAATCAATTAGATTAAAAAGTAGAAAAGTAACATTTTTAGTGACATATCACGTGAGTACAAGCCTCTACTTTATCATTTCGCTCATGCTGCTGAAGAAGAGGTTCTATACAAACATTCAAAACTAGTCCTGCAAATTTATGAATGTTACACTGATTTTTGTTTGGTTTGGTACGTAAAACATTAAATCTGTGAGTTCGATGCAATTTGAATGCTTCAAATAAATCTAATTCGCCAAATGGCAAAATTCTTGCAAAATATTCGCATAGGCTGAAGTAAAATAAAAGCGAAAGAGCCATTATTTTATTTCACATTTCATTGGAATTTATCTGGCTTGCAGAACATCTTTGTTCGATTCAAATTCTGACTTCGTTTAATATCCAATTTATTTCACTTCACAAACATAGAGAGATTAAAGAGGCTATTTACATACAGAGTTTAACATAATGATCTAATGATCCGTACATCACGAAGATGAATAACATTTAATAACTTACGTATCGTATCTTAAATGCTGCGAAGATAGAACGGGAATTCCCCGATCGCTTAATTCAAAAACAGACCTGGTTGCCAGATTCATAGATCGAAATTATGAAAAATTAAATATTAGCAAACAGGAAATAGTAAACTTCATAGGAGTGGCAACATCCTCCCACCTTTTGTATTGCAGGCAAATTTACCTTAAAGCAATACAAAACGAAATAATACACATATATAGCAGATATAAATTGTAATACATGAAATGAAGTTGAACTAAGAATTATAAACATGTGAAATGACATTAAAAAACAATAAATATATAAACTGGCATTATAGTTATTAAGTACTAGGGAAAAAGTCAATAATAGTTCATAAGTCCATGCGTTTTACAGGTACTACTCGGCGACCACTTCGAGTTACCCTTATATTTTTAGGAACCTCGTTTTCACATGACTCTGTCTCTGGTGCAGTCTCGGTTTTCTGAGACATTTTTATGAAGTTGTCGGCAGAAGTAAGCTCCAAAGGGAAGATTCGTTGAAGGGGTCGTATGATTTCACCATTGGCTACTCGTAGTTTCGCAACACGTTCAATATTGTCTTTGCCAGGAAACAGTTCAATTACCTGTGCTAAAGGCCAATTTATCCTATTTGGGTTCTTTGACTCCACTAGGACAATTTCTCCTGGAGAAATCGTCTTTCTCCGTGAAGATGACTTTGGACTTCTTACCAATTCTCCTAGATATTCTTTATAGAAACGTTTTCGTAGATTTAGCCGTAAGTTATGAAGGTAACGTACACGTTTCAATAAATGCTGAGAGTCAATTAAGTCCAAATCAACAGTTTCTCGCTCGCCTAAATCTTGAATAAAGTGAGCAGGCGTAAGAGGTCTCAGTTCGTTAGGATCGTCTGACAAATATGTCAGTGGTCGTCCATTTATTGTGGCCTCACAGTCAGTGAGCAATGTCAACATTTCTTCATATGTGACACAGGATTTTCCTAAACACTTTCGAAGAAGTTCCTTGATACAACGAACCATTCTTTCCCAAAATCCACCGTACCATGGGGCAGACGGAGGGCTAAATATCCATTTGATTTTCACTAAAGCACATTCCCTTTGAATGAAATCCCACATCTTTGGCAGCTCAAAATTTTGGAGGTTTAACGTGACCATATTGACCACTTGTTTATTCTTACCTAGTCCTAAAATTGTCCAACCTAATAAAGTTTCCACGGCTGAAATACCAGATGTAAGTACTTCAATTCTTCCTGTCAAAATGCTTCCAAGTACGTCAGCTCCTAGAAGAATTCTTATAGGTGGCGAATCTCTTCCGACATCTGTCAGTTTTATTCCTCGAGAAGCAAGTTCAACAAGTAATGTTTCATCACGTATTCTGGGTAACGTAGAGCAAATCTTCGGTTGATCGAGCAGAGACATTGAAGTAGAATACTTTCGATCTAAACTTTCAATGGTTACAACATATTTCGTATGCTCAGCAGCCGGAGTAATTCCTCCGCCAAACAGTCCTTGAGATAACATTTCCTTTCCGGAAGGGGAAAGATTTAATTCAGCAGCTAAGCTCTTCTCAATATAGGAACGATGTGATCCATCATCCATTAAGGCTCGTGCACAGATTTCCTTGCCTCTGTGCCGTAGACTGATAATGATTGTTTTCAAATAAATTTCACGTTCTGAGGGAAGATTTGTCAACAGCGTCTTGGTAGATATTTGCTTTTCTTCTGCGACTTTGTCCTTTGATGAAGAGTTAATATCTTTATCTAAATCTGGGCAAAGTAACGCGTAATGCCTCCGTCCACAAATCAAATATTTTACACTACTGTGACACCCCTTTGCCATATGACCAGGCTTAAGGCAAACAAGGCAGCATTTCCGTCGCATAACTTGGGACTTTCTGTCATCGTAATTTATTGTCGATAAATTTTGACAATCCTGACTTGGATGAGGACGGTCACAGAATATACAACTAATTTTTCTTCCAAATGTGTTCGAAATTAGAGTAGCAGCAGTAGGTTCATCTCGTTGAACTAGTTTTTGGAATTCCTTTCGTTTCGTACCACTTCCGAACGCATTTTCTGCTAAAACCCGATGCTCTTCACCCTCTACTTCATGACGTAAGAAAGACATCAAATTTTCCAGAATCTTCTCCTTTGCGAGGATTTGTTCTCCTTCCTCGACTTCTCTGTTGAGTCTATATCTGTCCCAAGCCTTTAGAATTTCAGTCGGAAGACATGATTCCACAACAGGATACAGCATTGCTGCGTAATTCGATGTTGTCACACCCAATGTCTCTAACGCTCGTAGATAGGAACCAAGTTTATCGTATAAATCAGCTAACTTGATGACTGATTTGTTATTTACTAATGCCAAAAGATCTCGAATGTAAACTTCAATCAATAAGTCCTTTCTGCCAAATCGGGACTTTAAATGTTCAATAACTTTCGCGTAGTTATCCTTAGAAGGTGGGTAACTTTCCGCTATATCGCGTGCTTTAGTTTTTGGTTTTAACGAAGAAAGCAGATACTGAAATTTATCTTCTTCTCTTAAATTTTCATCTTCATGAACTCGAGAAAACTGACCCCAAAATGCAACCCATGATCTAGGCATAAGATCATACTCCTTAAGACGTAATTTGGGAAGTTTTAAGTTATCAGATGCAACCTTATTAGAAATTACAGATTTACTTTCATTATATTGATTATAATTCTTCTCGTATATAACTCGTACTTCAGTAAATTTATCTCTGTAAGATTCCATTGCATCATACTCTTCATCCGTAAAACTAATTAATTTTTTAATTTCTTCATCTACTTTAAATAAACGCTCTGCTTTCTCAACAACTTTGCAAAACTGTACGTGAATGTCCTTATCAACATCAATTTTACGATGAATATCATTAAACGTATTCGCCGCTGTGGTAAAGAGACGGCGTAAATTAGTTCTTTCACCTCGTAACTTAGTTTCCAGTTTTGCTTGCTCAGCCTCAGTCTGTGTTTTTTCTGAAGTCATGTTTTACTTACACGTATATCAAACGTATTTCTTAAACGTATATAACGTATTTCGAATGTAAACGTACTTCTTAAACGTATGTAACTATTACATGAACATAAAAAACTCTTCACGAAACAAACTTTTATAAATAACTCAGAAGCAATCAAAAGTTAAATAAATTCAGAAATTAACTTGTTTACCTTCATTAAAGTAACTTGAATTTAGCCACTTCTGATTTCTCAGTGCAGAGTACAGTTCTGTCGTTCGGACGCCACTTGTATTCGATTCAAATTCTGACTTCGTTTAATATCCAATTTATTTCACTTCACAAACATAGAGAGATTAAAGAGGCTATTTACATACAGAGTTTAACATAATGATCTAATGATCCGTACATCACGAAGATGAATAACATTTAATAACTTACGTATCGTATCTTAAATGCTGCGAAGATAGAACGGGAATTCCCCGATCGCTTAATTCAAAAACAGACCTGGTTGCCAGATTCATAGATCGAAATTATGAAAAATTAAATATTAGCAAACAGGAAATAGTAAACTTCATAGGAGTGGCAACAATCTTCCTTCTTATCCAGGAACGAAAATGCAAACCTATTGGGAATCTGTTGTCTTTGATGATACTTATGAATGCCACTGATAACAAAAATGAAAAAAAGCTCATCATGTTCTTTTCATACTATTACGGGAATCTAGCTTTTTATATGTTCTCTCGGCATCAAAAATGTTATACTCATTATAAAATATAAAATACAAAAAGTTCCAGATGACACAGATTGCACCAGGTATTTCATTTTGAAGTATGCGATTTTTGACGTCGG
>KK115468.1:173880-202577 GCA_000611955.2 Stegodyphus mimosarum
AAAATAAAAAGGAATTTTAATTACAGTTCTAAATAAATAGCCAAATAAATGTGAAATTCGTAACAATATTCTCTAAAACTTTAACGAATTTTTCATTAACAAACTCAAAGATTTCAAAGCCAGCAATACCAACGTTGTACAGAAAAACATTTTTATCTCCAGCGCGTGAGAGCGTGTACCGAAATTTCTAAAGATATGCTCAATTTAAAATTATTTTGCGATATTGCTGTTGAACTGAATTTTATGGTTTAAGTGCGAAGAACATGGTATTTAACAAATAAAGGTAACACACAGAATGTTAAATAAACGTCCCTTTGGACGTAATTTAAAATCTGAAACATTTCAGATTTTTTTTCTTTCAAATTCAATTGATTAACAAGCTAAGTTATTTAAAAGCAACAGACGCAGCTCTTAAAAATCTTATTTTTTTAATTTTTCATCTAATTTATTTAAATAAAAATAAGGTTAGTTCATTATATATTCATCTAATATCCTATAAAATGTTTCGCTATTCCAGCTGGGATATTTCTATTGAAAATCTCTACGGATAAACTATAAACTTTAAAGCACTCTTTTTAAACTTTAAAACAGTTCTTTCGGGTGACCGTTAAAATCTCAACTCTTTTCAGACTTTTCCTCGACTTTCCTTGAGGGGTCGTCTAATAAATAAATTTGAACAATTTGAGGTTGATTTTTTTCCTTAAATACCATTCAGTAAAATTTTTTTGTGATTTACAGGTGTGAAATCTTTTTTTAATTTATAATACCTTTATAGTTTTATAGCTCCCGTTCTACTCAACCAATTGTCAAAATTTAACTTGCGTTTTCCATGTCTCGAAAGACTTAGAATATATAATAGATATATATATTATTCTAACATAGGTATTTTGACACTAAATCGGACTTTTTCTGAAATAGCATATAAGATCTACTCTCTATCTCTTGTGTAAAATCTGGAGAGTAGTGTCAGCACAGAAGATGGGTTAAAACTACCCTTTATTACATTCTTTAAATTATTTACAATGCGTCAACTCGACGTTAACACACTACGCCTCTGCTTGGGCGGTAACTGAAACAGTAAGAATCAAACTCAAAAATTTGCAGACATTAACAAGTAGTAGAATTAGGCTACAGGGCTCAGACAATCCTGTTTCCTAACAGAGGGTTGATAAGTTTAGTGGTAGCAAAATAATAGCCGTTACGCCCCTTTTAGGCAGCAATAACTGCTAAGCCGAAGCTCGCGCTTACAGCACGCACAGAGTTTTCCCAGACTATGTAACTTTTCCTTCTAGAACTTGATATTTAAACTTTTTCTCCCACTGATAGAATTTGCATTTCTTAACGCGAGCTACCAAATTTAAATAGTCTGGCACTGACAATTAGGGGAATGAAGATTTATAGGAAAGGATTGCAAATTACGTTTAACTGGTTATTTAAAACAAATATCTTGCAAACATACCATTTTTTTTTCTATATTTCGAGTCCACGCTTCAAATTACGCCCAGATAGAAAATTTTGTAATTTTTAATGATAAATTTAAGTAGAAATTTAAAAATTTATATTGGCGCAATTTTTTCAGTTTGAGACAAGAATAATGCACTTGGCGAACTTCTTAATTTATAGTAATCTATTTTCCTTTCCTTTTTTTCATTATATACGAGGGGGAAAATGCCATCATTCATCCTTTCTAATAATTTTGGCGTTATTATCGCTTATAACAAATAAGCCAAACTGTAAAACTCGCCAAGATGTTAATTCACATATATCTTAGGAAATTTTGATAAAAAAACTCTTTTTGCAGGTATGCTTAGAAATACATCTACTTTAAGAAGATGGTAAAGAGTTTATAACTTATAATTCAAAATATTTTTTGAAAAAATTTATAAAAATTATTTAAAAATACAAATGTTAAAACAAAATCATAAGTAAATGGATGAATTTTGTTTCGAATGAAGCTAAATTTCAAAATGTGAAAGGAATATTCAAATAAGTTTAATAAAAAAGACAGTTTAATCAATATATACCAAATTCAATTAACATGGAGGAGCTAAAATATTGAGAGCCAAATTTTTACAAAAACTCGTGCGATGTTTTTTATAAAATATGGTACTTTGACATAATTTGATTTGTGGAATCAAAATATGGAAAGAAATTGGTATGGTGTTTCAGAAAATGCCCGATTTTGTGTCAAAATACCTATGGTAGAACAGTGCTATGTATAAATCTAAGACAAATCCTAAGTCGTGCTTTCGAGACATGGAATTGTCGTGAATACGCAAGTTGAATTTCGACAATCGATCCAGTAGAACGAAACGCATGGAACTGTCCAATTTTTTTTTGTGGAAGGTTTACATTATTAATATCCGCATAGAGTTTTATTGTTTTAGAATCCTACTGTAAAATGCATACAAGAAATTAATTATACTTTAAATTTTAAATATTTTAAATTTTTAATTTAAGCTAAAATGCTTAGAACTTGTCGTTATATTGAAGCCTGCCAGTGTTTTTTAGAAAACGAATTCAGTAAGATTCCTGATTAAAAGATCTTGTTTGAAAAATATTATATTGTTCAATATTTTTCACAATAATCTATACCAATATGCTTGTTCATTTAATTTGTCAATATCAGAAATTCTTTCAAAATATTTTATTCTTCATTACGTACAAAGACATATATTTCGTTCTTCTATCTATGTACGTCCCCTGAACATATGTTGAGATTTAAGACTAAATATTTTTTTTTCCTACGACTGTCGTAATTTTTATAATATACTTTTTATAATAAGTACAACCATTTCCTAAGTATGATTGTAGGGACTAGAAGAATGTATAAAATATTAGCTTTTGTAACTTTTACAAATTAGATTATTTTACCTAGGTAATATGCACATTAACGGCTTCTGTATCGTCTCATTACCTCATTTTGTCTCATTACCTTTCCTGTCCCTCCGCTTTGCACATTACGTGCTAAGCAGAAGTTATTCTGCAAATTGCTAATTGGGCACTCGTTAAACTGAAAATAAGATCTTTTCTGGAACAACAGCAAAGTTTCTGTGCGCTTAAATTAATACAATGTTATTTATTTATTTTTCTGTATCTGAAAATCAAGTTAGTTCAATCAAACAATCAACAAATCAGTTGATATAGTCAATAATTAATGAACAAAAAACCTGTAATACAAAAAATAAAAGGGTTTAAAATATTATTACAGTTAAGGAAATGTGTTTGCAAAAACATATAAAATTATGCTCATATATTAGTGCAGTATTAAGATTGGTGACACTTTGAATTACATAGCAACTGGATTTGGCGACAAGCACACTTATTTGTGGTACATTTAGATTTACAGTAACACTTTCTGAAACCCTGCACGATCAACAATTTATAAGTACCAACTGTTTTAAGCGTGCAGAAATATTAAATGTTGCTGTTGTTCAACTAAAGATCTCATTTTCCCTTTACTAGTGCCTAGTAGGCAATATGCAAATTATCTGGGTAATTAACGGATTACCTAGGTAATTGAAGAAATGAAACAATTTCTATCTCTTTAACGGATTACGCTAGTTAATCTGCAGATTAGCTAGCTAATCTTCAGAATAACTGATTTCTGTATTTCGGCGGTAACATTTACACAGGGTGGAAGCTCCATAACGTGAACAAGCTATTCCATATGATTGTAATGTTTCGTGGGTAGTCGTCGCATTAAACATACATAAATTTCAGAGCGGTTTAGTATTGTTATTTAATTCTGTTAATTACATTATTAGAGAACAGCCAGTTTCAGATTGGTCGCTATGAGAGATTTTACTTTTAATGATTCACATATGCCTGGATCTGAAATGGACACATTTATGTCGTTATATCCAATCTTTGCACATACATCTATCGAATTCAAATCTCTAATGAAATCTGTTCCGCTTGAAGAGTGGGTATAAAATTCAATTTCAAGCGTCCAGCTCTCAAGACAGTTTACCAACGGAATCTCTCATTAAAATTTTCCACCGGATAG
Source organism: Stegodyphus mimosarum (assembly GCA_000611955.2). Lineage (NCBI taxonomy): Eukaryota > Metazoa > Arthropoda > Arachnida > Araneae > Eresidae > Stegodyphus > Stegodyphus mimosarum. Next base: position 177,890 of record KK115468.1, read on the forward strand.
ACAGCGTCAAAGATACGAAGCAGTCCAAATCTAAATGGCAAAACTGTCGAAATCTCCGCATCCAGTTCCTTACAGACCCAATATATCAAAGGGAACATTTCCCCCCTTAATGCGAATCGTCATCGGAAGCAGAGATAACGATTTTGAACTCGGGCTCTTATCAAATAGGACCCGACAGAACCCGAGTGAGCTCGTGTGAAAAGAAAAGAACTAAATGTCTCGAGAGGTTAAGACAACAGCTTGGGTTGAGTGCCGTCTTCCATTTGGTTGAGTAAGGGATGTTTCAGATAAAACTTTTGTCGTCTTGGTTTCATGTAATTGCTAAACAAGTACATGGAGGAAGAGAAAATCCATTGCCTTTAAATTTATTTTCTGTTAATTTCAGTAGAAAAATCTGAGTTTTGGAAGTTTCTGTTCACCCTTAAAGTGATATTATAGTGTTATACTTAAAATATTGATAGAAATTGAGTAGCAGATATGTAACGTTTCGAAGTTCCATAAATTTTCAAACACAAGAAAATAAAAATTTCCAGATTTATAGTCCCAAATTTTAAATTTCCATTTTATTTGATTATATATTTAATCAAGAAGTAGTTACTATTTAAATGCAAATCAATTCTAAAGTAAAGCAATGTTTAATATTTTATTTTGTTATATTCCTCTTTCAAATCTTAAAAATATCAACTAAAAGGATTGCAATCCTTACTTAAATAAAATTAAAAATATGTTTTTGAGTAGTAATATTATGCTTTTATATAGCATTTCTGGATGTAGAGACTGTATTTTTAACTTTTAAAGAATAAATATATGCTATATTCGTAAAAAATAATCAAAATCATAAAAAAGAATATTTATTTGCAATGTTCTACTTAACTTTACTATAACTAGGTGGGTATTTCAATCTATTCACACACGCAGAAATGTGTGCAAACTGTTTAATTAAAAAAAAAGATCGACGCGTTAGCAAAGCATAATTTGAAACAAATGAAATTTTGCTTGTAAATACGACAAGAAAAATAACCAAGATAATAATAATCACTACCACTGCCGAAATGTTGATATAGAAAAGTGCATGATAATTGAGAAAGGTAACGGTATATTAAGAAGTAACTGCGATGTTTTTTTAAGGTTCTTTAAAACCCCTGCAGACGAAGAAAGCTTCAATACAATAGTGATTGCTCGAATACAATAGTGATTGCTAAGAAAGACCTCAACACAGGGCTGGCAGAAAGTAGTTATTTCAGTCTTGGTATCCCCAGGTAATTAACTTATTGATGCTGTAAACATAGCTTATGGAAGATATGATCTGGACGGAAAATGGCATTGTATGCCCAAGAGAAAAGACAGACGCCGTGTTGAAGAAACGTAAGATCAGTGATCACCAAAATACTATCAGTAAACAATCTTACAGTTTAATAACAGACAAATGGAGTAAATTATAAAACGTAACTAAAATAAACATAAATATATCACAAACTATAGTGTCCAAGGATCTCATTCTAAATAGAAGAGTTTGGCCGAACGAAGACTTGGAAGAGCTTTTGTTTCAAGTCTAGCTGCCTCATTTACTGGATTTATTTTGTAGCCATCCCATCGTTTTTCTCCAATCAGGAATATATGGCAAGATCTATAGGTACAAAAATGTATTGCTATAGTTGTCATATAATTTGCAGGTAAGGAAAGTATATTGGTTTGGCTATCAGTCCCAAGCAAATTTCGTCTTAACTAGTATGCTTCTGATTCAGTAAACACAATATAGTGCTCAGTAATATCATTTGGTCTTCATTGATGAGTTCATAATTTATATTGTGTTTCATTAGAGTATCTAACAACGGACAGGCTATTGCATAGACGTATCTCGCCAGACAATTACACACTCGGTTGATTATTTTAATAGCCGTATCTTATAATAGCCGAGAAATCTCGATACCTTACTATTTTCCAGAGGTCAAAATTAAAAATGAGCATTGACCAACATCATGCTACCATCGCTCCTTGTAAAACAACCACAGTCTATTTTTCAATAAAACAGTCCTCTGGCATCGGACAGTAAAATACAGCCCCCTCAAGTATAACTCCATTATACTAGCAATTTTCTGGGTCAACGTGTTCTCTCAGCCGTTTTGAGAGATGTTCGAACGCTAGCTAAATTTATTTAGAGAGGGGAAGTTGTCAGCTAAAGTTTCCTTACTCGAGCTTAAGGCCTAGTTACTTGGAGCCTAGTTATTGAATATATATCCCCATAGCCTTTCTCCAACATTGTTTTAGCTAAATAAAAAGGAGCAATATTTCTTGTCGCCGTTCTTTAAATTTTGTAACTACTTTATCCAATAAATTGTGTCAATGTTCCAGGACAGTAATTACTTCCTTTCTTGATCTATATCAAGTGATTAAATTCGAAGAGATCTTCGTAATTATTTACTTTTTTTAACTTCTTTCAAAGCAATGATCTAAAGAATAACTATTTTTTCTTTTAGAGCAGGAAATACAATGCCAGTTTAAAGTTAATCTCATTTCTTAAAACTGAATGCTGTAGAAGTATCATAGAATGTTAGAAGAAAATACTGATTTTTTGAAGTAGGAAAAATTTTTCTGTTGACACCTTCTGCATAATTTTGATTTTTAATAATAATGTGTAGATCTCTATTCTTTTATTACCGAAGCCATTCAAATGCAAATTATTATTTTAATCTTTAAAGGAGATTCATAAACGTATATGAACCAATATAAAGCGATTAAAACTGAAGTTCGAAAAAAAAAAACGTTTTTCTTATATGTAACTCAAATAAATGTTTTGTTCTCAAACTCATCTCTGCAAAGAATGAAAAGTCGCTAAAGTCATGAATAATGCATTTTATCTTGCTATCAATTGAAGTCTTTCGCAGACGATCTAATTGCTGAAGCCTCTGAATCTTGAATCTCTCAGCAGCTTAATTGCCCCTATTTAATGTTTCAGTTCTTAAAAAATGCAAAGAACAAAAAATTTTAGTTTCGTTTATCTCAATTTCGAATGTAACCTTTTAAGAAATATGCGTAGGAAATTCATGAAAAACTGATAAAACGAAACACATTTCAAAAATCTTCATTCTTGCTTGGTTATACCGTAATCTGAACATACTGCGTATAAGCGTGCCATGTTTTCATGAAATGCATATGAAAATGCATATCAGATGCATATGAAAATGCATTTTTCTGTTTACATATGCTTAATTCATTACCGTTCAGAGTACGGTAATGAATTAAGCATATGTAAACAGAAAAAAAGAGTCTTTTTTTCTGTTTACATATGCTTAATTCATAATTAGTCGCGTTCTAGGATGTCAGTTAACAAGTCGAGGAGGACATTGAGCTCACCATATTCATCATTCTTTTAATGTTTAAAAAATTGTTTTATATTTTGAAAAATACTAAAATGTCCCAATATCAGAATATCAGAATGCAATGCTTTCTGTACGGCGGAGTATCGTAGATTAAAGCCAAATGCTGCTAGGTAAATGGTTCACTTTGGTTTGAAGCGTTATAACCAAATGAAAATATGGAAAAGTCAAGTTTTGTATGCTTTATTCTTTTTATACATTGACTGAAACACAATAGAAAATGGATAAATTTAGAACATGTAAATTTAGAATAAAGTTACAGTAATAACTGAAATCAAAATGTTATTTAGTAATGAATTTAATCCTTAGAACAAATTTTAGTCCTATTTCTTGTGAGATGTCCTACATACAATTTTATAGTGATCTTTACCCGAACGACTTTTGATAGTTCATATTTGAAATGGTTCTGCTGTAGTTTTCTAACTGTCGACACACTGCTTTCGTTTATCAGATTTGGATTGGTTGGATTATTTGGATTATGGTAAGACACGTAAGAAACCTATGGAAGAGAAACCTTCGCGGAGAAAATTTTAAAAACAGCTGATTTATATTCACTTATAGACGGTCAAAACTATGAACCATTCCGGACTTCATTTCCAGAATTAACGAAAATTTCTTCAATATATCAATTGCCAATTTTTGCAGCCATCTTAGCATACGAAATCCCAGCAGAAGATAAGAGATACCAACCTTTTTGCCGCCCATCTCCTAAATACCACATCTCTCCTAAAATAAGATCAGGGACCAATCAGTACCTCCCTCTTCGAACATACCAGCTAACAGATAACTTCCAGAAGCAAGTTGCTTCACTTTCTTTCCCCTTTCTAATGTAGCTTTACGGAAGAAAATCACTCTACGGTGTTAAAACAGTCAGACCCAACTTGGGCTACGTCAAGGAACTGGCAAGAACAGGCTAATACATCCACCCCCTGAAAACCAGTATAACCCCCAATTTCCAAAATTCCAAAGATACGAAACCTTCTGCTTATTTCCCAAGATTTGAGAGCGAAGTAGACATGGATTGATATGGAATTATAGATAAGATGAGAGGAGATGGGAATTATATTATGACGCATTGGTTACAAGTGTTCAGAAATAAATTATTTTAACATTTCTAGTTCATATCATCTGGGAACACATGAGCCCAGGAAACTAAAGAGGATGCAAAAGAACTCAGACTCACGATGTTTGTTGCTTCGTTACTGTAGAAAAAAGCACGCGTTTAAAGTATCTGTTCGTAATATGGGAGTTCAAATTAAATTAATTTTATTGATTTTCAGTTTCTCAGTATGTCTTCCAGAAGGGAAAGTAGTTGGTGCTCTGACTTCCGTACCGAAGGGCCCGGGCTCGAATCCCGGAGAAGTCATAGATGTAAAATGTCTGTTCCTTCATAGAAGGCAACAGTGGTCCGCAGTGACCACAGCTTCCGGCATTAGTAGTGACCAACGTTTATAATGACTGGTGCCCGCCATTGAAGAAAACGCTTGCACATACACAGCATTTCCTCTCCTGGGAGTACAGATCACAAGATTAATAGCTACTTATTTGAACATATGTGGCAGAAATTGAAGAACGCTAATTAGTTTTATAGTTAATATAAATCACTTATCTATACTAATATTTTATCTTCTTTATCGTTACTGTACCATTTCCAGATGTTTTACAAAACTTAAGAGTTTCTTTCTTCTGACTAAGCAGATAGACCTAAGTGATATTTAATGGCACGAAATTTAAAGACACTGTTTTATAGTATGATTTCAGATATTTTTTTACTTTACATAATAACATGCTTTAAAATATTTTTATAGCATGTTATATTAGCAAACTAAAAGAAAATAAGGCAGCCTATCCCATGGTCCGGGTAATCAGTTCCGGTAATATTCCAGATAGTTTCAAACCTCGGGAAACTAAATGCACACAAAAAGGATAATTAGGTCAAAAACATTTTACACTTACGTTTTAATAAATAAAGCGTGAATTATAAATTAAAATATTTTTATTATAAATAACTTTTAGTTTATTTTCCTATTTTTTAAATATTGTAATATCGAGGTCAGCGCATTTTTCTTCCTTGTTCTTTGCCTTCATACATATCTTCGTAGAAACTGAATGCATTGCTTAATGTTCAGGGAATTATAATGCTAAGTTTAATATTGTGATTAACTTTAATATATTCTGAGAAGTTTTCAACTATTCCAGTATTTTTATAGTTGTTGAGCTTCTGCAGGCACTTCAGCATAGTCGTCGCTGTCTAAGATATCGTTTAATTTTTCATAAGGCCATTGCTAATTTTAAATAATAAGTGTTTCACATTTCGTTTATTATTGTTCAATTTGATGCGCTCATATTTCGCAGATTACTGTCTAGTTTTCAATCTGCTTTAGGTTACTTTAGGTTATGCAAAATGAGTTTTAAAACTAATAAAATCATTTGCATAACACAGTAAGCTATAATTTCTTACTGTTCCCATACTGTTTACCATTAATTCATGCTATGCTTTACTCGTATTTTCAGAAATGTTTTCTAATGTTATAGACGTCCAAAATTCCGTTAAATAGGTTCTTCATGCCTTCCAGCGATAGCTGTAAGAGATTATAAGCGGATCAGCTGACCATATACATTAAGAAACACAGAAAACATTTTAAAATATCTTATATTGTAACTTTTAAACCTTAAAACAAATAAATAAATAAACAGCCCAGAAGAAGACTTGACTGTACAGAGAGAATACAGTGATCATTTATACATTAAAAAGTAAGGTTTTATGCAAATGTGTTTTAGTATTTACGTTTATTTTGCTCAATTAAAATTTAGTTTGTTTTGAAATTTATTATTGCATTAGTGTGAATCAGGACAGATCGAAATCAGATTATGCAAGGTATTGCTATACTTTATTAACTCTCATAAAGAGCTCAATCCATTATCAAATGCCTTTCATTGGGCTGGATCATGTTTACTGTAGTTAATAAATTAAATTCATAACCTTATCCACTTCAGAATTTCAGAAAATGGAATTTTTTTCAAATTTCAGTAATTATAGGGAATATTACTAGTATAGTGCACATGTTAGGAATCTGCTGTTTATTAGCTGTATAAATAATTTCGTATGCTATGCAATTACGGAATCTTACAAATTTTAGCTTAGTATCACATTTCTTCGTTTTTTACTGGAGGTAGAAGACTGATATGTTTTCTTCGTTTTTGCAAATATCTCTTGATTTTGGAAAGCAACGCTTTCAAGAAGTTACGGTTAGCTTCTTTCTTTTCTATAGACTTGTAAGGTTTATCCTAAGTTTATTAACAGTTATTTTAAGTTATGTTTCTTTCCTGTCTATTCTAATTTCAGCTTACAATTTCCTGCCGTACTGTAATTTCAGAAACACAGTGAATGCAAATGAGTAAGAGTACTATTTAAGTCGATGCTTCATCAACTTCTAGAGAGACAGAGTCTGATTTTCCTGACTAGGGCGCGTTTGCCATTTGGCTACATTCTTTCTTAGCTACTACGCTCGGCCATACTTTAAGTCCTTGCTTGGCTTCGCCGATTTAATTAATATTTAGGGGCCAACTGCTTAGAATTCTGATAGCTTCGGCTGTATCTTTCAGATAGCTTTAGCTAAGATTAGTTTAGTTTAAATTGATAATTATTTAAGTTCAAGCCCAAGTGGAGGCTTTGTGTATACTCCAAGTTAGGAGTTGATTGTATTTATCCTGAGAAATAAAGGGTGGTTCACCCTTCTTACGTGTTTATTCACACACTTAAAGCGATTATTTGCTTGTTAGTGCTCGTGGGGTTCTAAGTCTGAATTTTGGAATTAAATAAGTAAAACCCCACAGACTGACCCTGAAGAAATTACCAAAATCTGCCACTCTTTTCAGCTCAGTTTGAATGAAATGCCACTGCTTAGCGGTAACCTGGACTTATCTTAGGGGTCCTTAATGATTATAAGTAGACAAGAATCCTTCTGTTTTCCTCCTGACCAGAAGAAATTCTTATTTCGCTCTTATATTATGCCCAGACGCCTTTTCTTCGTTATGTGTTGTCAAAGTGCGACAGTGTTCGAGAGCAGGTTGCAATAAGTAAGATGGTGTGTGGAAGTCTTTGTGCAAAGCTTTCAGACTTTGAGGCGTTACTGTATAAGAAAATGTGTAATACAATTAAAATCTGAAAAGCAAAAAAGAAATCATCAAAAGCCTTAAAAAGTCTTAAACTTGATACCCATAAACCGGACGATCTATTAGTAGATGGCAAAGAACAGAATATTTTGAAGCAAACTAAAGGACAAAATAAAAATAATCTGCGGAAGTTTTAAGAATAAAGTATACAGAAAGTTTGTTCAAGACATAAATTCGAGTTTTAAACACTGAATTTTGGTATAAAAAGAAAAGATATAACATTTTACTCTAAAAATGAATTTTGCTTTAAAACCATTTGTTAACCAAGAAGTAATTTAATATGACATATGAATATGATGAACATGACGCATAAATATGATTAATTCCATTACTTGTACACTGAAAGCGAGAACTATTATTTCGTACAAACATTCTCCAAAAAGATATACTCTGTTTCCCCAAAACAGTTACTTTCACACAGCAGAGGATAGTGGCGAGCAATCTGTCAGTTCCTTTGCTACTGATATTTTCATCCGTTACAACGAAACGAAATTCCTTTCAAGAATAACTTTCTCCCTTTTGATGTGTTATGTTGATGATAATGCAGGGTGTCATATTGTATCCACCGGATAAAGGTGTGCTTTTAAAAAATACAGAATGATTTTATTTACCACTTCAAAGACTTTTATATTAAAGCACTTCATCATCAGCGCCATTAGTTGCTCAGAGAATATAGAGTCCGTTCTTGATTTCCTTCCAGACGTTATTAAGCATTTGAGGAGTCACAACAGTTGTTCCTGTAGTGATTCGATTATTGAATTCTTCGATGCTGCTCATTTCTGAAGCATAAGTCAAGTGGTGTGACGTTCATTGAACGGGGTGGCCATGAACTTTGTCCACCTGTACCAATCAAACGATCTAAGACTGCTTCATCAAGGAAATCAGGAACAGATGTAACGCAATGACAGAGAGCCCCATCCTGTTATGAAAAATATGTTTGGCTGCATTTCTTCTAATTGCGGTACAGCAAACAATTTAAGCTTATCAAAGTAAACGCCCGAATTAATTGATGATTTCGAAAAGAAGAAGGTGCAATTCACTCTTGTTATGAGTTAGCGCGCAGCAAACGTTAAAGTTAGGGCTACATCGCCCAGTTTCCCTTGCACAGTGCGGGTGTTCCTATTCTCAGATCCTGCAGTTATGTTGATTAATCTCTTCTGAAACGTGAAACGTTGCTTGATTACTGAATACGATTATCTGTAGAAAATGTTCATCATTACTGATATGGTCAAGAAAGTCTGCAGAAAATTCCTTATGAACGATTCGACATTTGGTTTGTTGTCAAACTTGAAATTTATACGCCATCAATTTCAAATGTTCAAGAACACTTTTGTGAAACATCGACTACGGAATTCTTACTTGCAGCCTGATATGGAGAGTAGGTTTACTGGAACTGCACACAAATATATCTCGAATGGCCTAAACCTCTTCATCACGGACGCTTGGCCTACCTGTACGTCATTTATACAAAATACGTCGGGCCTCTTAAAACTGTTTTAGCCATCTTTTAATTTGATTGTTCCGTTGATGGACGATTATTAAATTCATGTCGGAATCATCTCTAAGCTGTTTTCGGAGATTTCGTTTTCCATAACCAAAGAACATAACATATCTGTAAGCAAACAGGTTCCCTGTTGCCATTCGCAAAAATTACAACAAATGAAAATTTTTAAACTAAAATATAAACAGATAAAAGTGCATGGGACAATACAGACTTCGCTTCAGAATCGAACAAGTACAGTCCCAATACGATAACCAACTAGAGTATGAAAAACTGGAATTGACTGTATGATTTTCCTATAGAGTTGTAAGGTTTTAGTTAAACTAACCAAGTTTTATTTTAATTTAAATCTTTTCTATCTCCACTCTGTTTCAACTTCCTGTCAGAAGAAGCGCGCGTTTTTAGCTTATGCTAATTTTGAAGTACAGCCAAGCACTATTTAAGCCAGAGGTAGAAACCTCTCGGTGTGTGAGAGCTCAGACTCAGATCACGGTCACGCCGCTCAACGTTCGTCTGACCAGTTAGCAGCTTAAATTTTATAAGCCATAGTGCTTACCACGTGATTGCATTGTAAAACAAATTAAAGTGCGGTAGTATTTAGTATACCTTGCTACGCACCCTTTTCGGTAGAGGCCAACTTCCGCGAATTGCTCTGCGAAGCAAAGTTTAATTTAATTTCTATTTAGGTATTTATTTTAATTTATTTGATTGTTAAGTTCGACCCAAGAGCGGTCTTTTACGTTCTGTATCTCTCCCGAGTTGGGAAGTTTGTATTTAATAGTGATTGAATAAAAGAGGATTTCAAATCCCTTCACGTGCAGTTATTATCCAGCCCAGCAGATACATCAGAACATAGCGTACCTTCCGCTCCCTGTTCCAGTTCAGGACTGACATTTGGAGGTTAAGAACCCTTTACAGAATTTGCCATGTTCTCAAAGAATACACACAGAATGCTAAGTCCTGACAGTGGCGCAAGAACTGAAAGAAGAGGATGGCCTCGACGACAAGAATACGAACCTAAGACACCTGCTGTACCTGTCCAAAATCCTGAGATAGCACCTCCTGGCATAGAAGGATTTGGATACATCGTACAAACCATGAGAGCAGCCATGAAGCCAGCGGCAAGTTTTGATTGCAAGACAGCCGTAATCAATTTCCTGGAAAAGCTAGACTCCCACTTCATGCTATATCCAGTCCACGAATTTCAGAAAGTCGCTCTTGCTACCAGCGCTTTGAAGGGCCAAGCGCTAAGTTGGTTCAAGTGCATCGGAAAGAATCTCTTGGGGGAACCAGGAAGCCCCACATATACGCATGAAAATTTCAAGAATTCCCTAGTGAAAGCATTTCCCGTGGTGCGAGATCGAGCGAGATTGGAAGCTGAACTCTTTAGTCAATATCAAGAAAAAATAGAAGATTTGTCTAATTTTATTTTGAGAAAAATTCAAGTTTTCAAGCTTTTGTATGGAAGTCGCCCGGATCCTGAAATTATTCAAGTTATACTTCCTAGGCTACTGCCCCAAGTTCAAGATTTCATCGAACTAAGAAATCCAACAACATTAGACAGATTATTTGAGCTCGCGGTACAATTTGAAAGCCGAAGAACAGCCGACAACGAACGACGACGCCAATTTGAGCGAAGAAGTCAGTGGAGTTCGCCAAGACCGCAGCAAAAGCAAAATCAAAGTTACGGGAATAAGGCGAAGCAATGGCCGAAGAAAGATGTGTCTCCTAAAGCGAGCGGCGAACGAAGGGAATTTAATAGAAGAACAAGCAAAGATTCCGAGGGCAACCAGAAGAAAAAGAATTTAAACTAAGAGGGATTTCTTCGAGGAAGGTGAAGAAGTCCGAAGCAGCGCAAAACCCTTCCAAAATCAATTTAAACACCGTGGTCGTTAAGAATTTGAGTTTGCCGAAGATTGAAGTTCTAATCAACAACATACCGGCGACAGCCCTCTTGGATACAGGAGCCCAAAGCAGCTTCGTATCGGAAAGATTCTTTAAAAAGCACTTTCGACGTTACAGAATTTTTAGTGCAAGAGACACGGATGTCATAGCGGCCCAAGGAGAAAAATGCAGCTGTTTAGGAAAAGTACCCTTGTTCGTGCGTATCAACAACGAACAGGTAAGAATCCTGTTTTATATTGTGCGTAACCTGCAAACTTGTATTATTCTAGGTGTGGACTTTTTTAGTTTGGCAGAAGCAAAAATTGATTTTAAAGGGGGAGAGTTGACGTTAAATATGAAGCCAATTCAAACGAAGAATGATAAGCCCCCGCAGCTGGATTTGGAACATTTACAAGCAGAAGGAAAAGAGAAAATCCAAGGATTGGTAAGTCACTTTGCGATTTTATTAGTGATGTACCGGGTTTTACACAGGTGGTGAACCACGACATTGACACGGGGGACGCTCAGCCAGTTAGTCAAAAGCCATATAGATATGATAAGGTCAAGGATGAAATAATTGAATATCATATTGAGGAAATGTTAAAAAACAAAATAATAACTCCTATTTCGAGTGCATATGCGAGTCCGGTGGTTTTATGTAAAAAGAATAATGATTACCCGATTACGCACCCGAAGCGGTGGCGTTTTGCTATAGATTGTCGCAAGTTAAATTCAGTTACAAAATATCTTGTATATCCGTTGCCGATAATTGAAGAAATTATTCGAAATATTTCGTCTACAAAATACATGACTACATTAGATCTCACAAGTGGCTATTTTCAAATTGGGGTAAAACCCGAGGACGTACACAAAACCGCGTTCATAACGAAATCTGGTACGTACGCATTTCTTAGAATGCCGTTCGGTTTATCCGGCGCGCCGGCAACGTTCCAAAGATGTATGGACATCGTCTTAAGACCAGTCCTTGGTAAAAGCACTTTCATATATTTAGACGATATTATAATTACGAGTAGTACTCTAGAACAACACTTACAAGATTTAAGAAAAGTATTTTCATTGTTAAACGAAGCTGGTTTAAAGATAAATGCGTCTAAATGTAAATTTGCCGCAAAAGAGTTACGTTATTTAGGATTTAAAATTTCCCAAAAGGGAATCGAAACGGATCAGTCAAAAATAGTAGCCATTAGAAATTATCCTGTTCCTAAAACAGCGAAGAAATTATCGTCGTTTCTCGGGATGTGTTCATATTACCGGGCTTTCATTAAAGACTTTGCAAAAATAGCTGAGCCACTGCTAAAGTTGAAAAGAAAAAAAGCTAGGTTTTCGTGGTCAGCAGAAGCCAACTTGGCGTTTCAAAAATTGAAAGACGCATTGACTCAAGCTCCCGTCTTAAAATTTCCAGAAGGGGATAAAGGATTAGAGATTTCAGCGGACGCTTCAGATTTCGCGATTGGTGCAGTGCTTTCCCAAAATGGTCAGCCCGTGGCTTTTTTCAGCCGAACATTAAATGAAACCCAAAGAAACTATTCCGCAACAGAGAGAGAAACTCTCGCAGTGTTAGCATCAGTACAGAAATTTCGTGTGTTCTTTGGAAGTTCTCCAGTAACTGTATATACCGACCACGCGGCGGTCACTAGACTCTATTCTGGAAAAAATTTATCACCCAGATTAATAAGGTGGGCTCTCAAATTACAGGAATATAACCTAATAATTAAACATACGCCGGGAAAGGAAAATGTTGTGGCAGATGCTTTAAGCAGAATTAACTTAGATGAAAATGGAAGTGTAATTAAGATAGCCATGTTAACATCCAAAGTATTAGATTCTCGTGAAACAGTAATAGCCGAACTCAAAAAAGATCCGGAGTTCAAAAATATATACAATTATTTGGCCGACCCTGAGAATTTCAATCATCCGGATATTGTGCCGATAAGAAATAGGGCCGAAAATTACGAATTAATTGACGGACTGTTATTCTATACGAAAGCTACTAATGAGAATCATGAATATAGACCGGTTATCCCAGCTAGCATGAGGTTGAATGTATTAGAAGAGTTGCATGATTGTGCCATTTCGGCTCATTTAGGTATAAGAAAAACTGTTCAGAGAGTTCGCGAGGCAGTTTTCTTTCCAGAACTGCAAAAGTTTACTAGGGCGTATGTCCAGTCGTGCCCAACATGTCAATTAAATAATTATGTTAATTTCCGCCCGGCCGGGTTCCTAAATAGTATTAAATCAGAATTCCCAAATCAAATAATAGGCATCGATTTACTTGGACCTTACCCTCGAAGTAAAGTTAATAAAAGCCGATATCTTTTAGTTATAGTGGATCATTTTAGCAAATGGTTAGAGTTAATTCCGTTAAAACGCGCGTCTGCAAAAATTGTAGTAGATTCAATTCTAAATAAGTATATTTTAAAATACGGGGCGCCCCTAAAAGTTATTTCAGACAATGGTCCTCAGTTTGTTAGTAAAATGTTTGAGGAAATGTGTGCAAAACTGGGCATACGTCATCTAAAGATGGTCCCGTATCGTCCGCAGTCAAACATAGCGGAACGGGTGAATAGAAATGTAGTGAAAATAATTCGTAGTTATGTGAAAAACTATCACTCTACCTGGGATAGCCATATAAATGAATTTGCATTTGCACTTAGGACCGCCAAACACGATACTACACAAAAAACACCCGCTGAACTCTTCTTAGGAAGAAAGATCTTGACCCCCCTAGATAAACTGTTCTTTGTACAGGAAAGGGCAGAAGAATTTAAAATGAGTGATATACAAAAGTTAATACGGGAAGCGACGGAAAATATAGAAATGGCCCAAAGAAAACAGAAATTGTACTATGACCTAAAAAGAAGAGAGGTCAAGTACAATGTGGGAGATGAAGTGTTGAAGATTAAACACAACTTGTCAAATGCCCCAGAGGAAAAGGTGGGGAAATTTTTTCCGCGTTTTGAAGGCCCGTTCACAATTGAACAAATTACGGGGGCAGTGGTTATATTAAAAAGAAATGATGGTCAAACGCTCAAAGCGAATGTGGACCAAATAAAACCGTTCTATAATCGCAGCAAAATGGCTGTATTTAAAGATTCGTTTCAGGATCCGAGGCAATCGACTAGCCAGGAAGATATACGTCAGCAAAAACAGCAGGAACCAGCTACAACGGCATCGAAATGTCAGAAGAAGAAAGCTCCCCCCCAACAAAGAAATAAGAACCAAAAAGGTGGTTTCAAAAGAAAGTCTCACGATGCAGGTGAACAAATCTACGAACGGAATTACGAGCGCACCAAGAGAAGAAAGCAGAATGGGCAAGGGAAGCCCAATGTATCCAAAAGAACTGTGGAATCATCGGACAGGTGCCTGAGAAGCAAGAAACGTCGATTGCAGCCTGAGAATCAACTTCCCGAATACAGCAGGAACCAGGACAAGCAACGAGCAAGGGCCCAGGAGAGAAGGGCCCAGTCCACCAAACGTCCAGCGGAGCAACCTCCTCTACAAAGGAAATTGCCGAGGATACAACGACGGAATTTCAAAAGAAAAAGAGACGAGCAGGCTCCGAAAGAACAACGAAAAACGAGGAAACTGAACCAGGCCACAACTTACTCAAGTTTTAAAGATTGGGCCAAGAAAAGGATGGACGATCATAATAAGATAAGTACAATTTCGTATTCAAAAGTTTAGTTAATTTTTGAGTATACTGCAAGTTGCAGGGCTGATTTTACCTCAAGCGAGGTTGACTTTTACGCCAAGTGAGCGATAAGTCCTCATATGGAAAGTAAAATGTTTTGTTAAAAGAAATTGTAATTTTCAAAGATTTAAAATCACTTAATGTTTTGTAAATAGATTAATTCTGTAAAAGCAATGAATTGCTGAAAAGAATATGTTAACTAAATGATTTTGTATGACGCTTTGTCTAAAGACTTGTAAAATGTCTAGAATGAAAATTCGGAAAATTGAAAAACACGATTTAGTCTGTAGACTATTAATTCAATGTAATTTGATATTTCAAGAAAGTACCTTGAGAAAGGAATAGGAAGCACTTGCTGTAAGCTTAGAAATTTAACCTATATTTCTGTAAGCTTAGAAATTTAACCTCTATTTGCATTTCAGGATTGCTATGAAATTGTTAATGTGTTATGAAATGTAACAAATAATATTATGCTAGCAATGCACGTTAAGTGCAATATTAATGTGAATGTTGTGTGCAAACTGCGAATTTGTATGCATGAAAAGTTAAAGATTGACTATTTTAGAATGCAAGTGTTAATTAGGCTCTCCACCAAATACACTTAAAGTGTTAGACATAAAGCTAGTGAGAACCTTAGGATTAGCTGGTTATAGGGCGTTTTTTTCAGGTCTCGTATGTCAAGTTCTAACTAATGTTAGTCGATTGTAGGTGGAAGAGTTGAACACCCCCGAACACATAAAAACCCGCAATGGCGGTTTGCTTTACATCCAACACCGGTGAGAGAGCATACGGGGGAAGAATTTAATTGTGCTTGAATGATAATGTGTGTGTGCAAAATTACAAAAAAAAAAAAATAAGGATTTGTACCACCTAGAATTATTCTGTTATTATGTCATACTAAAGTTGTTTTCCTTCCAGATTTTGCTGGAAGGAGTAAGACTGTTTGAAGAATAAGACTTGAAAAAAAAAATGTTGAAGATTGTTGTTCCAGAAAATTTCGTCTGTATTTTACACACACATATATTGCCTTGTAAGAGTTGGCCTAAGTTTAGAACAGTGAAATTTTCGACTATTTAGAATTGCTAGGTTTCAACATGGTCCGTTTGGACCAAAGTAGTTTAACTATCGCAATTCTGGCGGGAAGTTTGTAAGGTTTTAGTTAAACTAACCAAGTTTTATTTTAATTTAAATCTTTTCTATCTCCTCTCTGTTTCAACTTCCTGTCAGAAGAAGCGCGCGTTTTTAGCTTATGCTAATTTTGAAGTACAGCCAAGTACTATTTAAGCCAGAGGTAGAAACCTCTCGGTGTGTGAGAGCTCAGACTCAGATCACGGTCACGCCGCTCAACGTTCGTCTGACCAGTTAGCAGCTTAAATTTTATAAGCCATAGTGCTTACCACGTGATTGCATTGTAAAACAAATTAAAGTGCGGTAGTATTTAGTATACCTTGCTACGCACCCTTTTCGGTAGAGGCCAACTTCCGCGAATTGCTCTGCGAAGCAAAGTTTAATTTAATTTCTATTTAGGTATTTATTTTAATTTATTTGATTGTTAAGTTCGACCCAAGAGCGGTCTTTTACGTTCTGTATCTCTCCCGAGTTGGGAAGTTTGTATTTAATAGTGATTGAATAAAAGAGGATTTCAAATCCCTTCACGTGCAGTTATTATCCAGCCCAGCAGTTACATCAGAACATAGCGTACCTTCCGCTCCCTGTTCCAGTTCAGGACTGACTTTTGGAGGTTAAGAACCCTTTACAGAATTTACCATGTTTCCAAAAAGGATGCACAGAACACGAAGTCCTGGCGAAGTAACGCTGGAATTATACATCGGAGTTGTTACATTTAAACACAAGAGGATAATAGCATAAAATTGGACAAAGTTACATAATGTAACACAAACTGTTGCGTATACTCATTAAAATATTCGTTTACTTAAATATAGCACAGGGGACATGTTGGAGATCGTTGCACTGGAAATTTTGTATTTTTATACAAGTAGATAAACTCTTTGAACTAAACATTAGGTCGATATAAATTATTTCAGGTTACTTCGAAAAATTACGTTTCAATTTAATTTTATTATCCGGAGATTAAATTGTGGGTGCCCTGTAATTCATTAAAAGACAATATACATGATTTATACAATATCTTATAGGTTAGGAATTATTTTAAATCTGACCTGCAGTTAAACCTACACTTTGAATCCCCTAACAGCCTTCCTTCTTTCCCATAATAGTAACAAGCAATAAATTTAATTTCAGCCCTACAGCTTATCAGAAGTATTTTTCTGTTCGCCTCTTTCCTTCCTCATGTCAAACCTTGTCACTTTGCTAGGGAAAAAAACACAAGAGCACCGTTGAACGCAAGAGCTTTCTGCTCTTGTGTTCAACGTCCGATACTATTTATTCTTTACAGATTTCTGTTACTCAAGAGCTTATTTATTTTAAAGATGTTACTAAGGGCAATTTTGGAGGAAGGCCAGATTGTGAAAAAAAGTAGATTCCAAAATGGGAAGAAGATCTAAATTTTAGACTGTGAAAAGAAAAGGAAGAAAAAAAATTGAGATCAATGCAACAAACTTAAATTGGCGGCGAAAGAAATTTTTTTATTTTCTAAAGCGTTTACTACGTCAAATAATTATTTTTAGTTTCGCAGAACGCTATCTTTGCAAAGCATTTTTCCAGAAATGCTTTAAGAAGAAAGACCTTTCATTGCAATAGCTATCTGTGGCATTATTAAGAATATTTGTACTAGTATATAGTACTGGCCCAGTATGAAAACTTATTCTAGATGGAGGAGACTTTTCATATAAGAATACCCAAAAATGATTGCTGATGTTATCGCAAGGTTTACTGTATTTCCTAGATATTTCATTTTTTATGCGTGAAGGTAGAGGATCTTATTTATTTTTATTAATAGTTATTTTATTTCGTGAGACTTTCCTGAATTCTTTTATTCTTCTTGCATTTTCTCACCAGGATATAAATGAGTTAGGGTGAACGACAGATATATTTGCGAGTATTTTAACTGCTGGAGCAAAAAGGTTAGACAGAGCGTGATTTCGCTATCGTGAAGCACGTTTTTAATTTCTACCAACTGTTAACCTTGATACTGACTACGTATTCTTGCCGCCGAGTTATTATCCTGCCGGTGTAGGTTTCTGAGACCTGTTAGCTTGAACTGAATTGTGAAGACTCGCACTACTCTTTACATGTAAATTTAATGTTATATTATCTTTTCAGTTCTCATCGCAAGCGATTGATGTTTTTGTAAGCACGTAAGACCGTGCCATTTGTTAAATATTTTGTGCTCTATAAAACGATCTTTTACGCCCTTTCCCTGGTTGTGTTCATCTTTAAGCCTGTGCAAGAATTCGCATAGATCACCACTTAGGTAGATCTAGTTGCATTTTATGGTAGCTAAGAAACCTAGATCTTACAAAGATATCCATTCTGTTTGTTCTGATATTCATTCCATTTGTAGACAGAAAAGTTCTTAGTTTTCTAACTTTAGATGGTTAACGTTGTCTCAAGGAATACACTATGCTAATCTCAATAAAATAGTTTGCTTTATTACTTATTCATGCTGATCTCAATAAAATAGTTTGCTTTATTACTCATTCAGTATTTATGAAATGGATCTTGTGTTATGGAGCAAGACATCTTGATGAATCTCGATAAATTTAAAAGTGAAATTATTTCGTCATTTAGTAACTGAAGCTGTTCCCATCAACGTTTTTGCTTTATTCGGGAAACATTGTAATTTTTCAATTACATGCGTAAGATAAATATTTAAGAAAATAAACCTAAGCTATATTTCTGAATATGTTGCATATTTTTTCTTTTATGAAATTACTTTTGTAATAGTTTCTAAAATCTTTCTTATATGATACTTAAATTCATGAGGTATTGACGATGTCCATTTCCTGTACGGTTTAAAATACATCAGTTATGCTATCAAAACTTCCAAATGCTGCATGTGCGAATTTTATACCTGGAAAAAAATATAACTTAATAAATTATGCTTAAATAATTAATCATTTGTGTTTCTTTAAAAATACATCTAGTTTTTACTCTAAAATTTGCAAAATTAATTTTTTATTTGTGGGATTATACTTCTTTGATTTTCATCAAATCCCGTAACTTAACTTGGTTAAAACTAACTTTTCGGAATGGCTTTGGAAACGTATCTCACAATCCGTAGTTATTTTATTTATCCATTAAATTTACTCTCAATTGGATTTCCATGCTCTCTTTTATTTAAACGTGTGTAGATGTGTGAATATGTAGCATACCTCGGTTCGAAGCGGAAAGGTATGAATTAGATCCTACTTTGAAACTCTCACAGGTTTTCGTTAACTAGCCCCAATCTAATCTTGAATTTTATCTGATTTCAAATTATTTTACAAAGAAAGTCATTGTAAAATACAAAATTCATTTATATTTAAAATTTATACTCGCCGAATATTCATTAATCTGAAATAGAATATTTAGCTAAAATATGGGTGAAAATGAAACTGTTTTTTATTGGATAATCAGGTGTGTTTAGAAATTAAGATAATCATTTTAGAAAGGAGAGTACTTATTAATTATTTGCTTATAATATGTACACTAAAACTGAATTTAATGGTTTAAACGACTTTTAACTGAAGCACATTTAAATTACCTTAAGTCTGTTAAAGTTGTTATTGGCTGAATTAATATTTATTATATATTTTCCAGAATTTACGAAAGAAATAATAATTTTACGTCTAATCACTAAATTAAAAAAACGAAATTGTATACAAAGTATTTCTAATGCAAATTGTCATTTCTTTAACCCGTCTAATAACACGAAACATGATTAGTGAAATCAAAAAATCCCTTTTATGTGCATTAAAGTCTTTGCATTACAAATTCTTATCAAAATACAACCCACGCATTTTCCAGCCACTGTGACAAACGTAGCATGTCAACAGAGCTAATTACATTTGCCTACTTATCAAAAAAGATCTTCCAACTACCCCTACCAACCTCCTCGATTCACTCGCTTTAGCAAACTTTCGCCACAGGAATTAGGATATCTTGTTTTACTTCCATGTTTACAAAAATCTCTCACAAAGGAAGATTTCTTCACTCCCTCTCAACATTAAAACAGGAAAAAAAATTAGAAAACCTTATTTTCTTTTCCGGGCTATTTCTCGAAAAATGAGACCCTGAAGGCAATTAGGTAGTAGGAAGAACAAGAGGGTGTAATATTGCCCGTCGATAACACCGTCCACCTTATTCTGTCTCCTACCGCTACGTACGTCGTGGTTAAGGTAGCAATTACCTTAATTCAACCCCTTCGCGGTAGAAAGGGATCCTCAATAAATTGCCTAAAATCTTACGGGAAGGAAATATGTTGCTGTTTTGTTTGTAGTTGGAATTTAACCTTAAACCCATATGATGAGTAAACGTAGAACCTCACACATTGCTGGTGAGAAAGGGGACGTGGAGATATTAATCTGCACCGAAAGCAAATAAGGAAAATATGATTTAAAAATAGAAAATTGATAGAATTTTCGAATAGTATTTTAAATATCGCCTAACGTCTTGAACATGTGTGATACGGTTTAATATCCTTAAAATATCAATTATTTAGCACTCTATCAGTGGTAATTACTAAAATATTTTTCGAATATTTTTTTTTCTTCTCGTACATTATTTAATTGAATCTTCCAGCCATAGAAATCACATGCTTTACTTTGTACATCCAGATTTCGTTTTAAACCCCTCCTTTCCTAATAACAAATGCCTATCCCTTGCCTAATAGGTATCCATATGATGGTAATTAATTACATACATAAGACAATAGGGTGGGCTTCAACGTTTTAGAGTTTAAAAACATTTAATTACCCCATTGTTTTTCACATTTGGATTACAGTAACGGTCTTATAAAAGAGGCCTGACCTTGGATTGTAATTTCTCAGGTTAATCATTAATTAATGCAGACCTTAGATAGACAATAGTTAATAGTAATCAATATTGCACAAATTTAATTATTAATAAAGTAGCCTTCATTTTGCTTAAGTTCTCACCATATTTCAGAATACTTTTCATACATCAATTTGTCTTTTAAATATCACTTTGTCTCAAATATTCATTTATTACATTTTGGACCTCTTGCTTGCAGTGGAATTATTTTTTCAAAAGAATAGCTACATTTATCTAACTAGGTAACAATTGGAGAAGAAAAAATATAGACTAAAGCTATCAAAATTGCTGAGTAAAAATCTTAAAAGCATTATTGTTTACTCTTGCAATACGTGATTAAGACTTATCCTGCTAAAGAATCTCTAGTCTGTCGTTCAACGTATTTCCGATGTTGGTAAATTCAATTTACCCATCTGATAAGAATATGTATCTGCATTAATTGTTTTGTTACTTTTCCAACTGTTAAAAATACTCTATATCTTAAATACTCCGTCATCTGGGGGCAAAAATAGTCTTTGGATGCAATTCTAGTTTTTCTACGAGACTTCGTTTCTCTTTTTTAAAAATTCTTCTGGGCAGAGAAATGAAAATCCGTTGTCATTGCTCACAAGTTTTAGCTGTGCTTTCATGTCA
Organism: Stegodyphus mimosarum; assembly: GCA_000611955.2. Classification (NCBI taxonomy): domain Eukaryota; kingdom Metazoa; phylum Arthropoda; class Arachnida; order Araneae; family Eresidae; genus Stegodyphus; species Stegodyphus mimosarum. The sequence goes on from KK115468.1 coordinate 199,128, forward strand.
AAAACCTGTTGCTCATGAATTATGCAGAAAAAGTAACAATGTTACATGTCCAACTCTCTGCGTTTGAAGAGTAAGATAACACTGGTAAAGCCAAAGGCGCAGCATACACAGTAAAGTGAACATTATTAAAACATATACCAAGACAGATGCGTGATTTTTACTTCCATTACAATCCTGCGCAATAAATTCTGTTTTCATTCTACTTTGTGTGTTGTTTATAAAATCCGTGGCTCAATCTTTGAATATTTTTCTTGCATTTGAGTTCATTGAGAATTTATATGTTTCTTGACTAAGATCCAAACGTTTTAAGCAATAATGGATGTTTTAAGCAATCGTATTAATTTACAAAACTTTTATTAATTTAAAGTTTTATTCCATCAAGTTCAATGCAGTGCTTTCTATGAATTTACGTTGTGCATGATTTTTTCTTAATCCTTCGAAGGAACGTTATTAAAATGTCATACAACTGTCATAACAAGAGAGAAACAAAACTTGTGGATAATGCACGTAACAAAGTGTTCCTGCTCTAAAAAGCTGGCAAATATGTGTTACCGAATTACCCAGTGTGTTATGATATAAAATTGAAAGTCACGAGAGCCAAGTAAACAAACTAGGAATAACACATCAAGTACTTGAAAAAGAATAAATAATAGCCTAAAACTCTTCTATAATACTCTACATGAAGTATGAAACCCTTTTGGGTGAATTCTTTGTCTAGAACTCTTTAATGATCAAAATATTCATCAAAAGGGACTCGACTATTTTTAGTAGAAAAATTGTTTGAAATCAAAGTTATACCATATAGGCGTTTTGAAATATTTTTACTATTTCTCAAGATGGTAAACCTGTTTTCAAATAAAACTTTTATCGTGACATGATGATCATTGCTTAAGAAATAATTTGTGATAGCAAGAAACAAATATACGGTTGTGCGAAACACTCAAAATTTTCCAGTCAAAATTCCATTTCGCTTTGTCAGGTGCTATAAGCATTACCAATGTAAAATATTCAATCTAAAGGTTTGCAGCTATAAATTTTATGTCAGTATGTTTTAAGCAATTTAACTATGAAAGATTGAAAACATAGTTAAAGAAGATGAATTTTATGTCATAAAGGAAGGTTTCCTCATCTTGCAAATCGAGGGAGATGGTAATTTGACTACAGAGATTATTTTTAATTTTTAAGCCAAACTTCAATAGTTTAATTACATTTTACAATTTCATTAACGGGATGTATTAAATTTTAGCTACTGATTTTAATTCTACCCTAGAATTAAACTACCTTACACCCTTTCATATGTGTTTGAAACTCTCATCTGATCATTTTCACTTCATTTATCATTATACAGCAGTATAAATATTCACATCTCTGTATTCTAGTGAACATAAACATAAACAGAAATTCAAATTCCCTGAAGAAAGAATAATCATATTCTTCGGGCACAAGGCCAAATTTTACTTAGTGTTCAAATGAGCGAAATCTTAAGTCTGTTGAAAAGTTATTTATTTTTAAATGCTTATTAACGATTAGAAAAATATATCATTCTACTTCAATACATTTTCAGAAATATTTGGTTTAAACGTAAATTTCAATAAATTTGTTTAATGTTATATTCGGCCCGAATACAAAAGCGATGAAGCATGCTTAAAATCATCTTTACAAGTGCACCTGACATCTTTAAAATAGCATTAAATTTATTTTCTTCGACAATGTACCATTTCTAATATTTTATTTTTTAGTAATTGTAACGCAAATACATTTTTTATATGTTTCAAGACATCATAAATATGTATATACGTATCGATAAATATATTTATATGTATGATCATTAAAAAGAACTTTATAAATCTAATTACTGCTGCATTTAAAATGCGTAATGTTTCTTTTTTGAAAGCGCTGTAATTTATTTTTAATACATTCAAATAAATTTGAATAAAAATTCCAGCCATTCAGACGGGCAATCGCATTTAGAAGGATCCTTTTTTCCCTTTCATTTTTCTATTCATATTATTAAGCTAAGCATATGCGATGCAATGTATTGTTCAATTATTCATTCCCATTCCGAGTAAATATAATTTTTTATTCAAAAGGCCCCGCTCGCAGCGTATTTAAATGAATCTAATACAATACGCCTTTATCACTTGGTAACAATTGGATCTGGATATTGTTTGCATCCCGTGAGGAAAAAGGAAAAAAAATTATAGTTGATGAACAAGGTTTTCTTAAAATCATTTTTCTTAATAGATAAACTGATTTAAAGAAATTTCAGGCTGAGATGTAAAAGAAGAAGAATGCAATTTTTACAAAACGAATTCTTTACGACCTCAAATTTTCTAAGTAATTCCAAATTATATCGCTTAATGATAGGCTGTGGTATTTTCAACCGAAGATTTCCCAAGGCTATATTTTCTAAATTGTATGTTGCGTTTCTTCGTTTCTGGATCTTTTGATTACTTGTCCAATCAGTAATTAATAAATGCAGGTAAACATTTATTTGGTTGAAAAACAGTGTTAATAATATAGCCTTATTATTTGGACATAATTCTAAGTAGAACGCTGTAATTATGCCTTTGGGTCTTGCATTTCCAATAAGATTTTCTAACCAGTACTTAATTAAAAATTAGAGCAACAAATTTCAACTTTAAATTTTAAACAGACACGTAGGTTCAACGACGGTTGTTTTCATAACTTCGTTATTTCTCAGAATAAGAACTCGTAGGCTCGTATGGCATTTTTAGCTCAAGATAGGTTATGAATTTCTGTTTTTAATTGACATTTTAAATTTAAATTCTTTACATATAAATTTCTAAAGAACTTCCATAAATTATAAAATTATGGACAGAAGTGTGCATAGTTAAAAAGCTATAAATAACAGCAGTTAGGAAAGCCATACATAGAAAATAGACGGAATACAAAACGCAACCAGCAAGAAAAATATATAAATATATACAGTTATAATAGTCACATGACGGCTAATTGTTCCATCTGGCATGGAACAGGACAGATGACTTAAAATTGGTTTTTGTGGGATATCCAGCCCTCAGTTTGGCTAGCATTATGTAAAAAAGAAGGGACGTTCCTGAGTATTCAAAAAAAAATTAAAAAAGACAAGGAGCAAAAAATATGAAAGAAACAGGAGGAAAGAAGAATTTAAAGTACGTGTAACAGTAATATTGTATAATGGAAAATGTAATATAAGACTTATGAATTAGAATATAAATTTAATGTTTAATTAATATTAAAATATGTATCAAATTTATTAATTACGTAAAAGTAAAGGAGGAAATGCAAATCCTATAAACCGAGTGTATGTCTATGCAAATCCTATAAACAGAGTGTATGTCTAAAGTAAAAAATATTTGTTATGTATTGTAAACTGCGTGAAAATAAAATAGAGGCTTTACACTTATAAGCTATTTCTTCCCCCTTCTTCGCATGCCTTCGTCGTGT
>KK115468.1:202654-217734 GCA_000611955.2 Stegodyphus mimosarum
GCGCATATTCAGATCCGTGGTTCCAGTCCTGGCGAAGGCGTTGTTCATTTTTCATCTCTCCTGCTTCCAAAATACCTAATGTCTCCACACTGGGGCCCGAACTAAAAGTTGGTGTATGATGATTCTCCATGACCAGGATTTGGCGATTGGGTCCCCCAAACCCCAGTCGCCCTTTAAAACGCGGAGTATATAAGGTATTTCTCTCACCTTCTTCGCATGCCTTCGTGGTGTAGTGGTCAGCACGCTCGGCGCGTATTCCAGAGGTCCATGATTCGAGTCCAGGGAAGGCATTGCTCATTTTTCATTTCTCCTGCTTTCAAAAAAAAAATACTTAATTTCTCTACAACTCTATTTACTGAGAGCCTACTAAGTCGTCATGATAAGCCCATGACGTGGAAGGTTTTTTGTTTTCTAACATTTACCCTTTCTTTCGTTTTCTCTCTTGCATTAGATTAATTATTTCAAGCTTAAAATTAAATTTACAAATAATCTTACGGTAAATTCAAAGTTTAGTAGATTTAAAACTCACCGTTGCCATTTTTTATCTCCAGTTCCATCAAGCAGGCAACCTTAGGCATCTCTTTTCCCATTTTATATCAGCTTCCTTAGTTCTGCAAACTGTAAGTTCTAGCATTTTTTCAAATAGCCTATCCTACTGGATATCGCTTTTGTCGGTCGAAAGACGGAAAGTTTATACAATGTGGAGGACTGCCGATGCATGTAAGGAGACAAAACTTTAGAGAAAAACGTCTAATTATATACTCCCCAAAGAAAAACATTTTCTGCAGACCTAAAACGGTATATTGGAAGAATGTTTTTACAACGGCACATAGAGATATTCTGAACAACATTTTTCGGCAGAAATATTCCCCATGGTTGATACAAGTATGAAAGCCATCTTCAATATTTTCAAAACAACGTTTAAATGCGATGCTCTATTAAAAAAACACAGGCACCGTAGAGACACTAAATAAACAAGAACTTTTACTACAGTTAGACTGCATGCCGCAAGTAACTCATAAAAGAAGTGGAAGCTGAAACCGTAAGCAAAACATTGGCTCTAAAAGATTCCAAGCGAGGATAGTATTCCTAGTTACATTGTTCATGAAGTTTATGATACATTTCCATATGTATTTTAAAATGCTAGTGTCATATTGGAGAATCAAACATCCTCTCAGGTGGGGAAATCCAAGTGGCAGAAGTCGTTGTGTTTTTCAAAAACGATAAGAATTGTTGAAAACCACCTTCTTATCGCCCGATATAGTTGTTTTATGCCATGCAGAAAATCTTAAAAATTTATAGTTCAACGTCTTAGTTATGTTATTAAGTAAAGAAAAAAAATCTTCTTGATAATTAAGAATCCTGATTCAGTCAGCTATTTAGTGGATTACTAATCGAATTGCCTTCATCGACTACAATGAATTAAACGGTGCACATTCATCATAAATTCAAGAGGGTTTCGATTCTCTGTGGTGTGAAAATTTGCTGATAGAATTACAGGATTGAAATACATAATAATGCCATCAATTATTTAAAAAATCATAAAGCTTAAATAGACTAAATTACTACAGATGGAAGAATATACTCAAGAACTGTCACCTAAGGCTATGCACAGGTTCCTTGTTTTACCCTCACATTGAAACTACGCGACTGTCCGTGTTCAATAACAATGAAGAAGCCTAAATATCTTAGCATGCTGATCACTCTTTAATAATAACGGGTGGTAAAATTGCAAGCGTGTAAAAACGACGTGTTCACAAGTGATCTCGATTACATGAGCAGCAGAGCACAAACTACACTGGTGTGCAAAAATTAAGGACGAAGTCGAAAAATTAGCATATCAGCTGAACGAAGAGGCAGAGCGGACAGAAAGACCAATCAGGAGATTAAGTAAGGTGATGTACGGTAGCACATGCGCCGATATGCAGGTAGACGTAATGGGGGAGTGTCTGAGTAGTATAAAGCATGTTGTCGGCGTAAGATCAGTATTTCTGGCAAAGAGATTGCACGCCGTATAGCAGTTAAAATCACACCGAGTTGCTGCCTCAGCGAGAAATGGCGAATAATCAGTCTGTTAGACGACATCGGGATGCTTTTACCCGAGGTCGAATCATTGGGAAGTTGGAGGAAGGCCGCAGTGTGACAAGTGTGGCTGCAGAGTTCGGAATTGCTCACAGCATCATTTCACGACTTTGGAGACAATTTCAAACTACAGGAACAGCTATCCGGGGGTTTAGTAGTGGTCGTCCACGAGGAACCACACCCGCAGATGACCGGTATATTGCCTTACAGGCCAGAAGAAACAGGCGGCAGACAGCGGGAGAAATCGCTAGACACACGACACAGGCGACTGGACGACCGATATCGCGTTTTACCGTGGCCAGAAGACTGCACGGTGGTGGTCTGTTTGCACGACGCCCTGTACGGTGTGTACCTCTAACGCCTGCCCATCGGAGAAGGCGTTCTCTGTGGTGCCGGGAACACCGGAATTGGAGAGACAATGAATGGGGACGAGTACTCTTTACAGATGAGAGCAGATTTAGTCTGAGTTGCGATTCTAGACACATACACATCTGGACAGAGCGGGGAACACGCAATAACCCCTTCAACATCATCAAAAGGGACTGTTTTGGAGGTCGCGGAGTTCTCGTTCGAGCAGACATAATGCTTGGTAGCCGGACCGACCTTCATATCTCCCAAGGAGGTTCGTCACCTGGGACTGCTATTGTAACGAGGTTCTTCTTCCTTACATGCGTCTTTTCACAAGGGCTATGGGTCCTCAGTTCCTCTTCATGGACAACAACGCTCCACCTCATCACACAGTTACTGTCGAAGAGCTGTTGGAGAGTGAAGATATTGAACACATGGATTGGTCCGCAAGGTCTCTGGATCTAAATCCCGTCAAGCATGTACGGAACTTACTAGGGAGACCCGTGGCAGCACGTAACTTATCGCCAGTAATGATTCCGAAATTGCGATTGGTGCTACAAGAGGATCGAGCAGCAGTGTCTCAACAGCTCATTAACAACCACATATCCAGCATGCACAAATGATGTGAAACCTGCCTAGCAGTCAGGGGAGATCATATCTCCTATTAAAGACCGGATGTTTCTTGCTGGACACCCATCACAGGGATGATTCGGCCTTCGGTCGCATTGTGCTCCATGCTACTTTTTCAATAAAGCTTCTTTTTATCCCTCTGATTTCTCTTTTAGTAAGTGTTGCTTACATTACTCATGTCCTTACGTATTGGGGATCTTACGGTATTAAATATGTTGATTTGGAAAGCTTTTGTACAAAGTTATATTGAAAAAACCGTCTGGTCCTTAATTTTTGCACACCAGTGTATCTCAAATACTACAAATGTCTCTAAGTCTAAAGCCCTAGTTACTAACTCCGATAAGCTTCAAGATAGAAACTTTTGTATGAACATACATTAAAAAAATATAAGTTGTCCCATAAACTACTTACCTAAGTGTCTCAATGATCGCACAACATGAGCTTTCATATAAAGTAGGTGCCATCAGCCTTTTAACCTGAGTGCCACATCATAAATTCATGAAGATCCGCGGACCACACGTCTGTCAAATAAGAAACGCAGGGAAAAATGGATAAGAGGGAGGGATGTTTACAAGACTACAATTAATTTTATGGTGAGATATGGAGATACAGATTTTTATAATATACAATAATTTGTGTTTTTGTTTGAAAAAAATAACATACAGTGGAAGCCAAATTAGTAGATCTGTGTTTGTCTTTAAGTACGAACGCGAATAAAGGTGGCATCATATATAATACATAACGCTGTTACATTCCCATTGACAATAAAAAACTCAGATTACTTGTGGGATGTAAGCTGTTTCATGTTTAGTGAGAATCTTAGCATTGTTTTTGCTTTATTAAAGATTCGATATCCGGTAGAATCCGAGTTGTTGCGATTCGTGATGTATCCTCAAAATGTTTAATTTAACATTTTATAAGATTTTATGCTTTTCACTTGTCTAAACAACTGTTCATATATGTAGACACTGCCAAGGGTGTACTACACGAACAATGCAGTTTACGTATTCTTTGATATTTGTTTTCGGACACGTATTTCGTATAAGAAGCAGTTAACGTAGGATTTTCAAGAAATGCATTTTATTTCACAGTCACACTGCAAATCTATGAATTCTATTTGAAGTGAAACACATTGGATATTACCAGAAATGGTAAGCAGAACATTCTCATGAAAATTTTTCTCGGAGAAACCGGAAAATCTGTTTTTGAATTCCTTTCTGATTTGAAATGCACTGTACATAATGATCCGAGTTCCATGTTGTAATTTTATTCACCAACTTCATCAGTTTTGGAAACTGAAGGGAATTTCTATTCAGCAACTCACTTTCCCATAGAATTTGTTTCGTCTGAAAAGCTTCCGCATAGTTATAAAGATTATGAACACGTAAGCACTTCCCCAGTAAGCAGTAGTTCAGAGCTTTGAAATGGTCAGTAATATTGGTAAGAAATATAAGTATTTTAACCACTTCTCATCACGGAACTCGAAAATGATTCCCTTTAGATTTCATGAACTTCATCCTTTAAGGAAAACGGACTTTGATGCATCTTTCATCTGTTCAATCAGCCTATTTCCATCTAATACAAGACGTCACCATATTTTGCTTCCAAATTAGTCGAGAATTGTTGAAATTGCCTGTTATTTAGTCCTTTGAACCGGATGAAATTAACCAATTTTCTAATAACAGTCATCACAAAGTCTGAGTAGGATTTCTTGTATAAATTTTCTTCGTGGGTATTAACAGTGAAAGGCCATCACAGTACTACTTTCACATGATTCGCATCAGAGTCTAGTAACGTTTTCTGTCCAGTCACAGAATATGTGATTATGACAGACATATTGCTCAAGTCCAACTCGCATTCAACTAAAGTTTTTGTTTCAGACTTGAATATAAATCAGATCCACGTGTTGTAGGGCAATGAACACTCGCTAATTTCTCTACAATCGTGAAGTTTCTCTCAACGCCACGAATAAAAATCGCTGCTTGTGCAGTATCTGTTGCATCCGTTGATTCATCTATAGCTACAGAATAAAATATAAAGTCCTTGCATTTGGATTTTAACTTATTGATCAAATAAGCTGCCAGATTCTCTACGCATCTCGCTACGTCACACCAGACAAGCAAATATTTGACATAGAGTGGTAGCCTGAATAACTGTAATATTTGAACGCATTCTGACGTTTAATTATCATCTATCTAAGACAATAATGACCATATCAACCCATAGGATGAAGGCACGGTTAATAACGGAAACGTTTAGAAGTATGTCAGTGATTTTCTTCAAAAGTTAAACCCTCATCTTGCAACTCACTATATATATATGGCCAAATTTCTATTCATATGTTGTTATTATATTTGTGTATATCTTGTAAGATGTACACAATCACATATTTTCATATACCATGTTTCTTTTTTTTTCGTTTTGAGTTTGATTCCTTACTTCAATTAAACATATTTATGTATTGCCTTAAGAGTAATATAACTGCGTAAGTGTTATAAGGTATTTCTTCCGCCTTCTTAATATGCCTTCGTTGTGTAATGGTCATCACACTCGGCGCATATTGGAGAGGTCCGAGGTTCGAGTCCTGGCCAGGGCATTGCCCATTTTTCACATATTCTGCTTCCAAAAAATCCAAATGGATCTGCAGTGGCGCTCAAATTGAAAAACGTGGTTGATGATGATTCTTTACCACCAAGGTTTGGCGACTGGGTCACCTAATCCCTACTCGTCCTTTAAAAGGGGTAGTATATAAGATATTTCTCCTGCCTTCTTAACATGCCCTCGGGGTGTAATGTCCGGCACACTCGGGGCATATTCAAAAGGTCCGAGGTTCCAGTCCTGGTGAGGGTATTGCTCATTTTTCACATCTTCTGATTTCAAAACATCCTAATGTCTCTACAGTGTAAATAATTTTTTCGTAGTGTGTTTTAATTTGAACGGAAATATTTTGCACAAACTGTGTTTTGCTACACTTAACACTAAGCCGTACGTTCGGGTTCTTTATATATTGAATGCGCACAGAACCGATGATAGTCTGATAACATTTATTTTACCAAAGAGAACATTTTACAGTTCTCTAACATTTTAGAAAAACACTGGTATATTTCTTCTCTAGAACAGAGCACAATCAATAGTTACAATTAAAACTACTAAGAACGTGAAACACAGCGCAATGTAAAGTGAATGTAAAGAGCAAAACTGGCACGAAGAAATCTCAACACATCGTAGTCTTTTCTGAACAGCAAACTGAGAGCTGATGCTTTCTCCGGTCTTAATAGCTTTGCTCTGGCCACCGAGAAATCTCTAGTACCTTCCACTTCTCGAAATTGTTGGAATACATATGAGGCCGAATACGATTACTGTTACAGACAGGGATCAATTACAGTTACTCAGCTACAATACCAATTACAAATATACGGGGACCGAATCAAAATGTCGCTAAATGATAGCCACATTTGACGACTTTTAGTGATTTCTCCCGAAGTTTGGTAACAAAACTAGTGGCCAAAAGCATTGCCAGCTTTGCGATATTTTGCCAATACAGCGAAATACTCATTTACTTCAATTGTAAATAGACTTGCTCCTGTAATCTTATTTTTTCGGCAGATCTGCATCTCTTTGAAACATTTCATGTTACATTATAAGACAAATATTGCAGTTTTATTGTTCATACAAAATTAGTTTGATATATAAAAAATTGACAATTTTCAAGCACCTTTCGTTAACAAGTTATGCAACATCCATGTCCTCATTTTACTCTTTTTGCTTAGCAATATCCCGAGAGCACAGCTTGAAAGCACGTAGATTCCTTTATTGGCTGATGTTAAATAGGTGATCTGCTCTTTATGTGAAACGACTTTTCAGTTAATTACCTAAGGTAGGTTCTTAAACTAAGAACATGAGGCTGCATTGGAGCCTTTGTTTCAGCTTAGACTTCCGAGCCTGTTAAGAGTCCTACGACAATTTTGCTATTGAACGCCTCCTTCGACGATTTCTGATTTGTTTTGCCAACGGTTTAGGTGATCTAAGATTTCCTTATATATTAAGGAGAGCTTTCACTTATCTAGTTTTGTCTTCTTGAATTACTTATATAAGTTTACCTAGCCAGTAAGTTATTCACCTCAGTAAATTTTAAATCTGGCTATGCATCTAGTCTAATTATTAGGTTGTTCAGAAAGTACTTTCGTTTTTTCCCAACGGAGAACTTAATTGTAATTTTTCATGCCAACTTCACATTTAAAGCCGCATAGTCGTTATATATTTTGACAACTTATGTAGCAAGAATTCTTTGTGAAAACGTTCGATTGATTCTAGCAGTAGGTGTTGGTTGGTGTCTTTTCAAATATGAAAGTGAAAAGCAGCATTTTTCACATATTTTACTTTATCGAAAAGGTAAAAAAACTGCTTAAGCAGGAACAAGATTATCAGATGTGTATGAAGAAGATGTACTGACAGAACGCCAGTGCCAAAACTGTTTTGCAAAATTTCGATCCGGTAGTGTTTATCTTTAAGATGCACCACGTTATGAAAGGTCAGTTGAATTTTTCTTGCATTAATTTAATCTTATATTACATTATATAACACTGCTCTTGCATTACTTAAATTAAGCAGATGATAAAAAAATACAGAGTGCTGCATTACACTCCATGAGGATACAGTGCGGTATACAATGCATTGATTAGTGTGAAGTTTACAGTCTGGCATATGCAGTTTATATTAAATTTAAATTATGCAAATGAGGAAACAGTACACTAAAGAATAAACTACATTTCTTGAGTATACCGCAAGGTATATAATACATTAATATCAGTGAGTACAGATTTAAATTGCACAGTCTGAGATTACTTAGACTGTTTGTATACTAACAGTCTACGTAATGACATGAATATATACACTGGAGAAATAAACTAAGAGAATTTGCATACTTTATCGAATTGCATGAAAAGAACTGAAGGGAAAATCACTACTTATAGATAGAAATGCAAATCGTGTACGGCAAATACATAAGCATACACGTGTGTGCAGGGGGGAGCCAACAGAAAAACATGCTTTGTAAGTGCGTGGAGGGTAAGACGAATTGCGTTCCCTAGCACACTTCGGCGAATTTCTTGGTGTTATCTTGCAGCAGTTGATTAAATTCACATCGGAACAGTAAAAATAAGAAACCACCAACGTTTAGATAATGGAATTAGGTGGCGAATTGTGGGGAGGCTAGAGGCAGGCCAATTCGAAGTTCAGATATGCAGAGAGTTTGATTTAACGTCCAGGAAAATTCTAATTCCTATGGAAACAGTTTCAGGATACTGAATCCATCGAGAGAAAGCATGGGCAAGGTCGTCCCACGAGGGCCAGAGCAGATCGCTATTTGTCCATTTTAGCGAAGCGTAATAGAGGGGCTACAACTTCTCAGCTCTCTCGGGACCTGTATGCAGCCACAGGAACCCGTGTAACAAGGGTAACTGTTTCCGAAACACTGAATGAAAGAGGGTAGTTTGCCAGAAGACCGTCTCTTTGCGCTCCGCTCACGTCTACGGACAGAAACGTCCGATTAGCATGGTGCAGGCAGCGTAGTGATTGGAGTACGGAGAAATGGGCGACCTTTCTGTTCGCCGACGAGTGCCTTTTTAGGTTAAACACCGATTCTAGAGCCAGGGACACGCTACCTACCCTCCAAATTAACAATTATGGTGGTGGCTATGTAATGGTCTGGGCAGGCATCAAATTGGATGGCCGCAGACCTCTCCACGTCTTTGACTGAGGCTCTATGACTTCTGTGAGGTATAAGGCTGAGGTCTTGAAGCCCTATGTTCACCTTTTCCGGGATGCAGTGGGCCCCGAGTTTATCTTACAGAACGGTAACACATGGCCACATAGAGCTCTTCTGGTCGACGAAATTCTCGAGAGTGAAGATATTCGCCGGAAGGATTGGCCAGCCAGGTGTCAGACCTCAACCCTATACAGCACGTCTGGGACCCTCTGGGGAGAGTAATTGCAACTCGCAGCCCCCTCCGAGAACCATCCAGGAACTGAAAACAACGTTGCTGAATGAGCGGGACCAATTGCCACAGACACTCATAAACTGCCTTATTTCCAGTATCACATCACGCTGCGAGGCCTGTATGGCTTTAAGAGGGGACCATAGCCCCTATTAACCCATTTCTTTTGTGTCTTCTGCAACCGCTTTTTCAGACTTTAAAACACCCCTGAGCGTTACACTAACATGTGTGTTTATTATAACTATTGAATGTTTATTTTATTTGTATTATATCAACCTATGTTCACACCAAATTTTATTAAAATCTGTCCAGTAGTTCTGGAGATCGTAGATCAACTATGAAAATTCTCTTAATTTATTTCACCAATGTACAAGAAAGAGCAATATTGAGGTATGTTATTTTTTTTCAAATATTTTTTGTATTTTTTAATATATAATTTATACTTCTTTTTTTCTCCCATTGGTTCTTTTTCAGTCTCTCCTTTTCTGACGCATTTTCTTATTCTCTCTCACATACGTTTTTTTATATACCTTTGTTAATTGTTAACACTTACAATACAAATTCCAGAGTTACGTACATTTACTACATGGGTATATGCAAATAGGATGCATACTGTACAAATTTGAAAACAGAGTAGGGTATTGGATACATTTACAAATAAAAATACGGACTAAAATAGAGTAGAATTTTAAATATACTTTATGCAGATTAAATGCTAATTTGATGACATTCTATTTTTCATTTCAATGCAAGTTTGTAGCATCGTGATGAGTTTTGTGTGTGTGTTGCTGATTGCTTTACGAGATGAAGTGCCCATTCCTTCCAGTAACACTCTGAGGGTCTTTTTAGTTGGTGACATCTATTTAACGGGCAGTCGAAAGCATAGTGGTCCGGGGAACCCATCGCTCCACATTCATATAATTGACTCTTTGCAAATCCGAATCGATGTAAGTGTGTCTGGAATGGACCACACCCTGAAAGCCATTTCGTGATGGCAGAGGAAAACGAAAAGGTTGTACCTGGTACCCTAGGGATAAAGCCATGCGTCCATAGTCCAGCGCTGGAAGTATTCCATCTCGTTTGCCACTGTGTTATTAGCCATTCATAAGTTACCTCTTTGAGGTAACAGCCTGGGTGTGGTAGTGCGTGCTCCGGTAAGTATGAACCCATTGCTGCCTCTTCAGCCAATTGATAAGCAAGCTCGTTACCGGTATGCCAGTATACGCTGGAACCCAGTTCAGTACCGGTCAATGATCAAGTGGCATGCTCAGAAGCAGTTTTTGTACTTCGAAGATAATGGGGCGCCAGCCTTGAGGCTAGATAAGGAGTCACTGCTGATTTGAACCTGTGTGTTGGAAGTGGCGAGTTAAATTAACTGCCTTTTTTATTGCCGTGAGCTCTGCTTAGGAAACGGAGATATTTTTGTCAAGTCTTCTTCGCCATGTGTGTTTACATTTGTCTCTTTCCATATTACAAAGGCTGCAGCCTGTGCCGCTTCCGTGAGCGAGATAAAAATTGTGATGCTGCTTGTTGGTACTGGCAATGGCGAGACACTGACGTTGCGTTGTACATCGTGTCTGGAGGGATGGCGTGGAATCTCGAAGGTTTTAGTCTCAAAATCCGCGTACCGGAGGTTGGCATTCCACAATTGGCTAACTTGTCTGAGTCGTACAACTCTAGTGAGGGTAACGTCTCCTTCTGCAATGTAGTCGAGTCAATGCTGATCAAAACTTGTAATGTCGCTGTTGATGTAGTGCGGTACCCCCTGCTTCTCTGAAGGCGATGCGATGTTGCCTTTGGATATTTGATTATGGATTTATTCAAAATGTCCTGGACATTAACTCTTTCGGGCAAGCTACCTTTTAAGGTCGGAATTTCAACAAAAATGTTAGGCAGTCTCATCAGACCTAGAGGAGTACACAGGTAAAATTTTGTAAAGATAGCGATTATCGTTTTAATTCTGTGGGTGTGCCCGAAACGGGCGCACTGAGTGAATAGAGCTTCGAAAAGAGTGATGAAACGAGAATTGCTGGAAAGCGCGTAAAAGAGTAAGAGATTTTGCCTACGATTAAAAGCACTAGATTCTGAATACCGTAGCAAATTTAGCATTAACCAGGGTGCCCTACGGGAAGGCTTGCTATTCTAGACCCACTAAAAGGTGCTCTACGTTATAAGATGATTACATACGTATAAACGAAAAAAAGTAACTTGGGTGTATGACATTTACATTATCTACATTTCATAATTACCTTTTCGTCTATTGGATATTTGATAGTCTCTTGGTCCATATGCCCGAGCAGTATAGGATAATCCGTTCCGTGACTGTAAGATATCACCTTCCCGGTATTGGGCAGGAAACCCCTCAATAAGCCCTGTGAGTCTTTTCATGTGATTATTTAGTATGCCTGTCCGATTTTTAACGTATTTTAGGTGGAGGAATCCGCAAGAATCTTGTGTCTAGAACTAGACCCTTGTATTTAAATTGGTCTATGACGCTGATGGAGCTTCTCAATAATTTCGCTGTAGGTTTTCTTCGAAGTGGGAATTTAGCCCCTGTGCACATTGCTGTTGTCTTCGATAGTGTGATTTTGTGAGAATCTTGCCCAGTTGCTGAAGACGTCTAGCGCTAGACTCCAGTTTTGATTGGCCATATATGACTAAAAAAATCATCTGCGTATGCGATGATGTTGCAATTTGCGAAGTTCTTGAGTTTTTTTTAGGATGGTGTGTGTCAAAATTGTCCAGAGAACAGGTCCCAAGCAGGATCCTTGTCGGCATCCTAGCTGGATCTTATGTTCGAAGATTTCAGAGTTTTGGAATGTAGTGCAGTAGAATTCCAGATAATTATTATCTCTAATAAAATGTTTTTGAATAACCTTCTGATAAAGTATAATTATTAATACAATAGAAATGAAATGAAGCGTCAACATCAGACATCAGAAAACATTCTAAGAAATTAACGTTAAGTGTTTTACTTCAGCAAGAGGGGCAAAACGTTTTACTACCTTTCTAAGTAGGTTCTTCGGAAAGTTCTCAAAATTAAGATAAATGTAAATTTAAATTGATATATAGGTCAGAAATCATATAAATACCATGGGCTGAAGCACTAACTGCAGATAACGATGTCTTCAAAATCTAGCAATAAGTCAGAAAGTAGCAATTAAACGGATAATATTCTCCTCTGCTAATAAACAGCAAACTAAATTGCGAATTGTTTTCGCAAAATATCCAGTAGTGAAACACTGATACCAAAACTTTCCAAAATTTAATTTCGGTTTAGTCTGGTATTTCTGAATTTCGCAAATTATAACATGCAGAATAAGCACCGAAAGCAAATTTGGACGCACTGGGATATAAATCTCTGTTAATTTGGAGAGCAATTTTCAACAAGTAAACGTTATATATAATAAGAAATAAATGGATTACTTAGATCTGTAAGTAATAAGATATATGCTATAAGTATAGTATGCATAAAAGTATACTTATGCTATAAGTAAGCTATAAATAACGAAAAGTTAATATTACGCATATCACAAATAGGTAGATTCGACTTAACTATATTTTAAAGTAGCTAGCTTATATTACGCATTTAAACATACACAGTAACAATAAAGAAACCGATTATCTAAGATAAGCAAACTTTGTGTTGTTTATTTTTACAAAATACCTGGCTGCGGAATGTGTTCTTTCGTTAAGCAAAATAATGTGCCTCCCATAAATTAATTTGTATCCCAACATGTAAAATATTTAAAGATATCACCTTTGTTTAGAGTTTGCTTAACTAATTTTTTATGTATGTCAAAAATCTGCCCTGTATTCCTGTTGCCTAGACTTTAATTTATTTTAGCTTTTGGAGTAGAAGCATTTCCATCTCATCATTCTTGAAATCGATAAAGTTTAATTCATAAAACTAAGGTTACTTTTTTTTGAGAAATTTTAAATACTTGATTTCTGTTCAGTTTCGTTTTATTGAGGACCCCTTTCTTTCGAGTTTAATTTTGTTCTTTCTAACTCGACGCTATAACAAGGACTTTCGTTTATAAAAAGATATTTTAAAATAAACTACGTACATATAGTTTATTTATTTCCATTCTTTTACGTAAGCTTGACTGCCCTAAGGTAATATGAATAAGTAACAGTATCTTAAACATATGGTGGGGAGCTATGCATCATTTGTTGTAAAATAATGTCAAACGTCTGACAATGGCTGGATGTATTTTATTCTTTGCAAGAAAAAGTCTGGAAATACGGAGCTATTCTACACGTAGGAGATTCCACATCCTTCTCTGGAAAAGATAACATCTCGAAGGAGCAGGCGAAATATCGCTTCCCATAATCGCCGACGAAAAAATGAGAAACGATAAGATATAAAAAAAAGGAAAAAGAAAGAAAATACCTTTGATAACGATCTGCACAAAACAGCGGAGAAAAGTTTGTGGGTATTGTTTTTCTTCGTCCTTTTTCTCTTTGTAACAGCCTTTCCAATTCAGTTTTATGCCCAGCGGGGAAAAGTCAAGCTTAAAGTCGAGTTGCTTTTTTAGACACTGAAAATAAATTTTTCTGAAATCTTAAATGTAAATAGTTAGCATTTTTGACATATTTCTCAATTTAAAATTTTTTTTAAAATTAGTTACATTTATTAACAGATATTTTAAAATCTCTACTATTATGCAGCAAACTTCTGAAATATCACAGGCCATTCCTATGAGTCAAGGACTTGGAGTAACAGGCAATATTAAGTAGGTAGTAACATGCAGTATTAAGCAGGTTACCATACATAGCGTGTAAGTAGATTGCAGTATGTCACATATCGTATGTAACATTATCAATATGTAAAATGCAGTATTAAGTAGTGTCGAGTAGCATGCAGTATTAAATAAGTAAGTATGTAGTATTAAATAAGCAATTTTATGTAGTTAATTCGAGAAACATGCAGTATCCGAAAGAATTTTAATGCATAATTTAACCATTACTATAAGATCAATTAATATTTATACCGAACTGGAAAACCTTTCTTGATTAATTATCTTTAACGGAATTATTGCATTCCGCCTGTGGGCTGTTATGGCAGATGTGATTAACATATGCAGCGAAGAAATTAGAAGATCCATGGTTTAAATCCTTGCGATCACATAATTAATTTTTCATGTTCTCTAACATCGAAATTCCTAGTATTTTGTGCAATCTGTTTACATAAACAGCCCTAAATAGAATTTAATATGTATGTTTTACACAGAAATTAAATTATGGGTCTTTCTAATATTTTGATCTCTGATTTCAAACTTCATCCGACATTTCTTCCGGGTAGACGCATCATTTATGTTTTACAAAAAAATACTTATTTCTTCCGTGTGTGTAAGATATTGCAGTTTATGATAATTATTTAAGAATAAAATAAGTTCTACATTCTTCGATAGTTGTCCTGTAATATGGCTTCCTTTAAATTGCAGATTCATTAGGATTGTAACATAAAACATCTGATGATTCTGACCGCATGATTTTTTTGTACGGCCTATGAAATTACGTGCATATTCTGCTGCATTTCATTTGAACGTATTTCTCCGAATTATTCTAATTTAACCGATAGGCTGAACAGCTATATACCCATTTCGCTTATGAGTATTCTTGCGAAAACTATGGAAAGTCTGGTGGTAAACCTTGTGAACTGGTATCTTCAGGAATATAGCACTTTAGCAATAGAGCAGGCTGGTTTTCGAAGGAATAGGTGAAACTGTGACCAGGTGACAAAATTCAGTCAGTTTATTAAGGATGTGCTTTGGATGAAAGAAACATTTTGACAGCTGTTTTTGTTTATTTTAGAGGGCCTTATGATTCTGTCTAGAGGGAAAAGCTCTACTAGAAGCTCCTGTGTATTGTTATTTCATCAAACTTATTTAATTGATATGCTAATAGGTCTTTCACAAGTCAGAGGACATACAAGGTAAAGTTTGAAGGTTCCTTCTCCAAATGTTTTAGTTTACAAACCGGGCTTACTCAGGGAGCAGTTAGTAGCGGCACCTTGTT